>VZQC01002375.1:1541600-1678990 GCA_009823505.1 Rhizomys pruinosus | reverse complement strand
GGATCAGAGAGCAAAGGACCCACCTCCAGGATGGATCAGAGAGCAAAGGACCCACCTCCAGGATGGATCAGAGAGCAAAGGACCAGCCTCCAGGATGGATCAGAGAGCAAAGGACCTGCCTTTAGGATGGATCAGAGAGCAAAAGACCCACCTCCAGGATAGATCAGAGAGCAAAGGACCCACCTCCAGGATGGATCAGAGAGAGAAAAAAAACAAGAATCAATAGAATGAATATCTATCTGTCTTTCTATCATCTCTCTTTCTCTCTCTCTCTCTATAGATAGATAGATAGATAGATAGATAGATAGATAGATAGATAGATAGATAGATAGATAGATCTGTGTCCTGGAAGATCTCATTATGGTAGTCCTCTATAGGACTGATAGTGTTTGGTGGGAATTTCTTATTTGCTTTTCCCATGTTGTTGATTTTTCTTTGTGCTTTTGGCATGTGGATTTGAAAAGAGCAAAAAAGTTAGTCATTAGATAGAACCAAAAATCAGATTTACTTAAAAGAACTATTTTAAATGCTTATGTTTGTGGGGGGGTTGGTATTTTTGAGATAGGTTCTCCCTTTAGTCCCAGCTGGCCTGGAGCTCACTCTGTAGACCAGGCTGGCCTTGAACTCACAGAGATCTGCCTGCCTCTGCCTCCCAAGTGCTAGGACTAAAGCATGCACCACTACACCCAGCTTATGTTTGTTTAAATAAATATTAGATATACTTGCTATTAGGTGTTGATATTACTACTAAATTATAATAATTGACCATCTAAATGCTGCTTCTATCTAAACCTTATCCTCCTGGGTTGTCACCTCCTAAAGTCAGGGATTTGTGTGCCTCTATCACCACTGTGGTGCATATTTGACCCTCAATTAGTTATGGACTGAGACTGACAAGGATACCATTTTTGAAAGGCAATTTGGTATAATGCATCCAAATAAAAGTTTTTAAATGTCTTGTTTCTTGTCTCATCTGTTCCACCTTCAAGGATCTATCCAGAGGAAGAATTCAGCAAATGAAGAAGCTTATGTTCAGGGCTGGTCCCTGAGGTACCATTTGTGAAGTATCAATTGGAAACAATTGACCCGTCCAGGGGGTCAGTCAACGGGGGTCTGGAAGAGAAGGAGTGAGGGGAAGAGACAAGTAAAGGCATGCGCCACCACACACACCGGCAAGGAGCCGGGTGTGGTGGTGCATGCCTTTAATCCTAGTACTTGGTGGGGGGGAGGCAGAGGCAGGTGGATCTTTGTGAGTTCAAGGCCAGCCTGGTCTACAGAGTGAGTTCCAGGACAGCTGGAGCTACAGGGAGACCCTGTCTCAAAAAGACCAAAAAAAAAAGAGAGAGAGAGAGAGACGCAAGGAATGGAGACAAGTTCTGATCAAGTCTCGTTTATTGTAGGAACACAAGCAAAATATATAGGGCAGGGAAGGAGGAAACATTGCCAAACTGCAGTGTTTACACAGTGTAAAGAATGTGCAGATACAGGTCTTATCTCAGGGCAAACATTTGCAACACATCCTGTTGTCGGTTGAGCTACAAATGGGCTCAAACTTCCTTGTGACTGACCCAATGACCCTAGAAACTGCTTATTGGAAAAACACTGCCAAATGACTAAGCTTGCCCGAGAGCCCCACAAACAATGAGCCAACAAGAAAAGATTGGTTAAAGAATATATTGTCTGAACATCTTATAGAAAAGTAGATGTTTTGACTTTAGAATTTTAATTTTATTTATTTTTATATGTCTATGAATGTACTGTCTGCATGTAGGTCTGTGCACCCGTGTCATGCAATGCTGCAGAGGTCAGAAGAGGGTGTGGGATTCCCCTGGAACTGGAGCTAAAGACAGTTCTCAGCCACAATGTAGGTGCTGGGGATCGAACCTGGGTCCTCTGCAAGAGCAGTGGGCACTCTTAACTGCTAGGCCATCTCTCCAGCCCCTGACTTTAGAATTTAAATCTCTATTAACAACAACAGAAAATAATTAAAAGGCACTATTGGGCCAGGTATGGTGGCGCAGAGCTATAACCCCAGTATTCAGAAGGCTAAGGCAGACAGACAGTAAAATTCCAGATTCTGAACCATCTAGCAAGTCCCCATCTCAAAAAAGCAATAATTACATTATAAATCCAGCTTACAACATCAGTGTTTATGGTATAATCCCATATTCTGATGTGAAGTGACAGTTCAGAATGACAGACAGCATCTGTAGCACAGAAACTTTCCTCCCAGGGTGGGGGGCACCCACAGCCATGAAGCCACGCCCACAGCACCCCACCCTCACCAGTCCACCCTTCTTCTGCTGGTTCTTGGTTCCTGGTTGCTACAGAGCAAGGAAAGAGCTTTCCAATCTTAGTTAAACAAGAATTTATTGGGATTGCCTACAAAGTAGCTGGACTTTCCTCCTGGCCCCTCCCACTTAGCATGTAGCTTCTCTGGTGATAAGCCCACTTCAAAGAAGAAATATCTTAGCCCCNCTCTATGATGGATCAGAGAGCAGAGGACCTGACTCCAGGATGGATCAGAGAGCAAAGGACCCACCTCCATGATAGATAAAAAAAATGTTAAAAAAATGTACACTATAGGGGCCAGCAAGGTGGCTCAGGGCATAAAGACACTTGTGGCCAATCCTGAGGACCTGAGTTTCATCCCCAAGATCCACATGGTGGGAGCAGATAACCAGTTCTAGAGAGTTGCCCTCTGGCCTCCGTATCATGTTGTAGTCTGCACATTCCCACATGCCATGCCTCATGCACTTGCACATGTGCACACACTACACTTACATGCTAATAATAAATAAAACATTTAAGTAAAACATCAGCTGGGGAGACAGCCCAGTGGGTAAAGTGTCTGCCATGTAAGCACCAGGACCTGAGTTTAGATCCCCAACATCCATGTAAAAGTCAGGTGGGGTGACCGTGCTTGCAACCCCAGAACTTGGTGGAGTGGAGACAGGCAGATCCTGGGGACTCATTGACCTGTTAGTCTTGCTGAACTGGTGATCTTCACGTCCAGCAAGAGACGGTGTCTCATGAAATAAGGCTCAGAATGATAGAGGAAAACACCTGAAGTTGAACTCTGGTCTCCACACACACAGGTACAGGTAAGTTCACCTGTACATACCTGTGCACACACAGAGACAAATTAAAAACAGCACATCTTTTCTGACAGTAGTCTCCATGTCTAGCACTTCCTTCTTAGAACTTGTCACACATGGTAAGGAAAATATGCTTCCTGTCATGTTATTTGGCCTGGGGAAAAATGGAATTTATCTAAAATCTAAATTGTAAGGGAATGACTCCATTTACCTCAGTCTCTGTGTTGTGAGACACTACAAGGCAGTGTGAAGAGTCAGGGCCGCATGAAAGTACCAGATGCTTTGTCATTTGCTGAGCACCTACTAGGTACCAGGCACTGTCTTGAATATTCATGATGTGACAGGGAACAGAAGGACAAAAGTAGCTCCTCGGGTTTCAGAAGATAAAAACCAAGTCAAAGAAATAATATGGCAGATGGTTGGAGCAGAAGGAAGAGAGGCGGGGGCAGGGGTTGCTGGTGTCTGCAGACGAGGATGCGGGAATGGGTGACTAGATCTTTCTGGGCTGTGAGACAGTGAAAGAGAAGATGTGACTTGTCCTGGTGGCTCTGGGCAGTCAAGGTGGGCAGTGTGTATGTGGGGGCACACAGGGGTCTTGCTGATTGGGAAAGCCCGTGGATGGAGCTGGTAGAGGGGCTCTTTTGCTGACTTGTCACGCAGAGGGAGAGTGCACACTTGACCTGTCCCCGGATGTGCAGGCTCAAAGGCTGCTTTGGAAGCAAGGCCTAAACTGTCTTTGACTAGACCTGAACGAGGTATGAGGGTGGCCAGGGACAGCCTAGTAGACCTGAGGGAAGGACGGTGGCCAGGGACGGGTGTGGCTGTGGATGTTTCAGGCCTGTTGTCTAGGCGGCAGAGACAGTACACATTCTTGGGCAATTCTGTGGCATTCAGGGAGCTCTGGAGCATGGGGCCCAGTAAATCCATACAAAAAAGGAAGGGAAGAAAAGGGAGGGTAGGAGGGAGGGAGGAAGGATGGGGGGCAAAGGGGGGAAGAAAGGTAAGGGGGAGGAGGGAGAGAGGGAGAAGGGGTAGACTCACAGATGCTGAGCGTCTCCGGAGGTTCCTTCTCATGTACCCCTCAGACTTGGTGAGAAACAAATTCAGAAACAAGAGCCTGGGAAATCCTGTCACAGACATAATCCCTCTGGCCTGCTGTTTAATTAAATGACCCCATAATGTAATCTGTCCCCACTGATGTGTATTTAATAATTAACTTCCCTCAGCAAGTAGGCTTGAGCACCATCTTTCCTCTGTCCTCAATACTCAGCTCCCAGGAAAGAGGCAGAGGACTTGAAGGGGAGGAAAGGTCCCCCCAATGGTGACTTGCTGGAGACTAATGGGGAGGGTGACAAGGATGGCCAGTGCTGTCCTCTGTAACGAGAATACAAACTGCTAATGAGCAACGGTCATGGCAATGAATGTTAGTTTAGAAACAGGAAATAGCAACCAGTTACTTAAAAAAAATTGTTTTTATGGGGCTGGAAATATGGCTCAATCATTAAGAGTACTGACCACTCTTGCAGAGGACCTGGGTTCGATTCCCAGCACCCACATACTGGCTAACAACCACCCATAACTCCAGTTACAGGGATCTGACTCCTTCTTCTGAACTCTGTGGGCATTGCGTGACATAGGCACACTTATACACATGCAGGCCATATACTTAGGCACATGAAATAAAAATATTTTAAAATGTTATTTTATATGTATGAGGGTTTTCATTTCATGAATGGAAGTATACCCATGTCATAGAATGCATGTGGAGTTCAGAAAAAGGAGTTGGAGCCCCTGGAACTGAGTTACAGACAGTTGTTAGCTGTCATGTGGGTGCTGAGAACTGAACCTCAGTCCTCTGCAAGAGCACCCAGTGCTCTTAACCACTGAATCACCTCTCAGGCCCCACAACCAGTTACTTTTTAAATAGCTTATACAAGCCACAAAATTCATAAAAAATAAAAGCATGTTTTTATTAAAATAATCAACTGCCTGGCAAACTTCAAGAATGATGGATTCCAGGCCGGCAAGAGGGTTCAGCAGGTAAAGAAGTTTGCCACCAAGTCTGATAACTTTTTTTTTTTTTCTTTTTGAGACAGGGTCTCCCTATAGCCACAGCTGGCCTGGAACTTTCTGTGTAGACCAAACTGGCCTTGAACTCTCAGAGATCCGCCTGCCTCTGTCTCCCAAGGGTTGGGATTAAAGGTGTGCACCACCATGCCCCACACAGGTTTGACGAGTTCAATTCCGAGACTCACAAGGAGGAAGGAGAAAAACAACTCCCTGCAAGTTGTCATCTGACATCCACACTCATCCTGTGGCATGTGCGTGCCCATGTACACACATACATACACACACACACACACACACATGCACGCACACTAAAAAATGTTAAAACAAAGAACGATTGATTTCACTAACATCTAGGATCTGTCAAGTCACCAGAAAACTTTCAGTGACCTGAAATATTATGTTATAGCTCATGAAGGAAGGAAACTTGGTGGTGATTGCCCCATTTGGGTGACAGTCCATGATCATTCCTTCTTACAAACATTGTTTACAGAGAGAAAACGGTTCATTATTCTCCCTAGAAAGGTCGATAGAAAGAAAGAGGGGCTGGCAGTTTAGCTCTTCTCTGCTTGGCTTTCTAACTGTCTTTTGCTGGGGCTGTTATGACAGATACTGGAGCTGGGCAGTTTACACAACAGTATTGTTGGCTCACATTTCCGAAGGCTGAAGGCTGAGACCAAGGTGTCAGGAGGGGTTTCTCCAGAGGCCTCAATCCTTAGATAGCTTGTGGATGGCTGTCTTCTCTAGTATGTGCACATGGCCGTCCCTTGTTTGTATTTTCCTAAGGATATAGATTGGGTTGGAGCCCATGCCCCAACTCCCCCTGCCCTGTGTTTGTGTGGGGGTGTGCGGGGGGGGGGTTGGGGGTGGGGGTGTGTGTGGCGCGGGGGGGTCTACTTTTGTTTTTGTTTTTTTTTTTTTTTGTCTTTTCGAGACAGGGTCTCCCTGTAGCCCCAGCTGGCCTGGAACTCACTGTGTAGACCAGGCTGGCCTTGAACTCACAAAGATCCACCTGCCTCTGCCTCCCAAGTGCTAGGATTAAAGGCCTGCTCCACCATGCCCAGCAGGGGGGGGGGGCTATAAGTTTTTTGATTGGTTGATTTTTACTTTATGTATATGAGTGTTTTGCTTGAATGTATGTAAGTGTAAACACACAGAGATGAGAAGAGGGTGTCGGATTCCCTGAAACTGGAGTTACAGACGTTGTTAGCTGCCATGTGGATGCTGGGAGCTGAATCTGGGTCTTCTGGAAGAGCAGCCAGTGCTCTTAACCACTGAACCATCTCTCCAGGCCCCCTTAATTCACTCTTAAAGACTGTATCTACAGCCAGGCATGGTGGTATATACCTTTAATTCCAGCACTCAGGAGGCAGAGGCAGGTGGTTCTTTTTGAGTTCCAGATCAGCAATGGTCTACATAGCGAGTTTCAGGCCATCCAGGGCTACATAGTGAGACCCTGTCTCAATAACAAATGAATAAATAAATAAATAAATAAATAAATAAATAAATAAATAAAGTAAGTGCCTTGTCTGCCAATGCAGTCATGTTCCAAGGTCCTGGGGCTGGGGCTTCAGCACAGGAACAGGAACCCAAGATTCATCCCTTGACACCTCTGGCTGCTGTAAGGAAGCTGTCACACTTGGGTAAATCACTGCCAATTTTCTTCCCTACAGAGATGAAACAACTCAAGGCATTTTGGTGTCCCATGGATGGTGACTGACCTTGACCCTCCTCAGCCAGCCTGTAACTGTCACCCTGGAGCTGTGGTGCTAACTTCCAGTCACAGAAATAGAAGATCATTTCTTTTAGAAACTATTCTCATCCCTGGTTGGGGTGACAGGACTGGGAATCCCCTAAAACTTCTCATTGTCCCCCAACTGAATGCAACTACAGCCATTGGTTAGATCTCAGAAGTGGCCAAGGCCACTCTAATATCACAGATGCAAAGGACTGTACAGGAAGAGTCCAGATGCAGGAAAGGAAAAGCTACTATGAAGGTGACGTGAAGCACAGATCTGAAGATTCCAGGCACACGAACATCCAGGGACTTTCTGCAGGCCATAGGGATAGTATGCGGGGAGCCTCTGAGGGAAGGGCAGCTAGGATGCTTCTAGAGGACAGAGAGGCATCATAGCCTCTATTTTAACCACTTCCTGTCTCTCTCAGTAGATACGCCAGCTCTCTAAAGAAGTAATTTTCCATTTTTGTCTTTTGTGTACTGCTATTTCCCAAGAACTTACAGCAGCACCTCATCTTCACATTTCAGGGAGACAGAAGAGAAAAAGGCAGAGAGGTGACCTTGGGAAGGACAGCACAGGCCCCTAGGGATCAAAACTTTGCTTTTTTTTTTTGGTGGTGGAGCACTTTCTTTTTTTTTTAAATTTTATTTATTTTGTATGTGTATGAATGTACTGTCTGCATGTAGGTTGGTGCACCCGTGTCGTGCAATGCCGCGGAGGTCAGAAGAGCGCATCAGATTCCTCTGGAACTGGAGTTAAAGACAGTTCTCAGCCACCATGTGGGTGCTGGGAATCGAACTCGGGTCCTCTGCAAGAGTAGTCGGTGCTCTTAACCGCTAGGCCATCTCTCCAGCCCCCAAACTTTGCTTTTTTGTTGTTATTTTTAAAATATTTTATTTTTATTTTATGTGCATGAGTGTATTGCCTGCATGTATGTAGATGCACCCATGTCATGCAATGCCTGTGGAGGTCAGAAGAAGGTATCAGATCCCCTGGAACTGGAGTGACAGTCAGTTGTTAGCTACCCTGTGGGTGCTGGGATTCTAACCCAGGTCCTCTGCAAGAGCAGCCAGTACTCTTAACTGCTGAGCCATCTCTCCAGCCCAGTTTTGTTGTTGCTGCTGTTTTTTGAGACAGGGTCTTACTACATAACCCATGCTGGCCTTGAGCTCAGGACCTTCCTGCCTCAGCCTTCTGAATGCTTAGATTATATATCACCACACCCAGGAGAATTTTATTTTTCAGGGATTAGGAAATTATTAGAGGATCTGTTCAGCAGGAAGGAAAAGCTTGGATGGTCATTTTGAAAAGATCTGAGCTGCCATCTGACACTAAAATATGGGTTCTAGGGGCTGGAGAGATGGCTCAGTGGTTAAGAGCGCCAACTGCTCTTGCAGAGGACCTGGGTTTGATTCCCAGAACACACATAGCAGCTAGGAACTGTCTTTAACTCCAGTTCCAGGGGAATCTGACGCCCTCTTCTGACCTCCTCAGCATTGCAAGACACGGGTGCACCAACCTACATGCAGACAGTACACTTATGCACATAAAAAAATAATTAAAAAATAAAAAAAACCCATGGGTTCTATTGAACAGGCTCCTGGGACATTAAGCCATGAGGTGTTTTAAGAGGTGAGGAGCAGTGGGACCCCTTATTCTGGGATTTCACAGCTCAGGGGGTCCTTGTATATGAGACCTTGGGGCTACAGGGCTGGCCCACCAGGTCACAGTGCCCCCAGTGTCCTCAGTGGAATTATACAAAAGCTCTTAGAAACCTCTTCAAAAAGAGCACACTTTAATTATACCTTGAGTGATTTAGGGGTGGGGGGAGGAAGCTCAAGGTTGGTCAGTGTAAACATTTAAATAAGATGACATTCAAAACTGCATCTCATGGATGCACCTGGCAATGCAACACCCAGGTCAGCCCAGCTATCCTGGGGTCTGAGGCAGGAGGATGTTTTGTTAGAATGTTGCTGGGCCTTCAGAATCCAGCTCAAGACTGGCCAGGGGAACTTTGCAAGCCAGTTTCTACATAAAAAGTAAGATGAGCCAGGTGTGGTAGCTCATGCCTTTAATCCTAGCAGGTGAGTTCAAAGGCAGCCTGGTCTACAGAGTGAGTTCCAGGCCAGCTGGGGCTACAGGGAGACCCTGTCTCAAAAAACAAAAACAAAACAAAACAAAATCAAAAAATAAAACAAGGGCTGGACTTATGGCTCTGTTGGTAGAGTGCTTGCCTAGCTTGTGTGAGGCCTTGGGTTAAATCCTCACTACTGCAAAAACAACAAAACATAACAAAATCCAGGGTAGAAGGGTTACTCAGCACCTCTGAGGGTGAGGAGCTACTTGCCGGTGTCCTCGGGCAACCAGCTGGTCTGGCTGGGTCCTACCGGGCTGGTATCTCCAGAAAGCATTCAGGATGTGAAGGGGGTGGTGTCTCAGAACTTTGAGATCATGACAGGAAGAGACCGTGAGAGTGGAAAAGGAGCTAGGGGTTCTCTCCCCGGTCCCCCTCC
Organism: Rhizomys pruinosus; assembly: GCA_009823505.1. Lineage (NCBI taxonomy): Eukaryota > Metazoa > Chordata > Mammalia > Rodentia > Spalacidae > Rhizomys > Rhizomys pruinosus. The sequence goes on along the minus strand of VZQC01002375.1, from coordinate 1,669,573 downwards.
ACTTTCCCCCTGGCCCACCGCAGCCGGAAGCTTCCTGCAATACCCCGGGGACGCCACCGCGGTAATGACCTCTCGACAGCTGCGCTCCCCGCGAAGCAGCCGCCCCTGCGGGGCGCCGCCGCCTCCGGAGACGGGTTCGCACCTGCTCAGGGCCATTTCTCATCAATTAGGTCTTGGCAGCAGTTGAATGGGGCCCGGGAGGGCGCGTCCCCGCCGCCCCGCCGCCCCGCCGCCCCGCCTGCGCAGCCCCGGGCTGCCCGCGCTCACAGATGGCAGCTCGGCGCAGCTGCCCGGCGGGCTCGCGGGGCTACAATCGGCCCAGTGTTCGCAGCCCCCCAGGTTGGGCAGGGCCCGGGCACACCTGCGCGGCGCAGATGGTGTTGCCGGCGGCAGCAGGCACCCGAGGCTCCTCCAGGGACCGGGAGGCGGGTGGGACCCGGGTCCCCTTGTCGCCAGGAGGTTCCCCCCAACGCCTGGAGTCTGAGGGGCGGGACACCGGAGACGTCGACCTAGGGGGAGGGGGACCACGCCCTGCAGCCTTCACCTTCCCCGGGCACCAAGGTTTTTGCTGCACAAAGAGGGGCCGCTCCAGTGGTAGTGGAGTAACCTAAGTGGCCAGTCACAGGGGATTTACTGGGAAATACACGCTCCTCCAAAGAGTGCTCACACGGCTATTCAAAATAAGCTAAAGAAATTACATTTGTCTACGGATGTGACAGACTTAGGGTTTTCTCTAAGATCTATGACGTCTCCAGCCATCTGTATTTGGCCATGTTTACAGTGCCATACAGGAGTTCCCTCCCACTGAGCCCGCTTTAAGTCCAATTAGGTACTATATGCTAAATACGGATCCTATTTACAGACAAGTGTGCCAGTCATCATTCATCAATGAAGTTTATTTTTTAAAAAATATTTTATTATTTTTATTTTTTATATATCAGTATTACCTGCATGGATGTAAATGCACCCGTGTTGGTGCAATACCCATTGAGGTCAAAGGAGAGTGTCCTATCCCATGAAACTGGAGTTGGGGATAGTTGTTAGCACCACGTGGGTGCTGGGAACTGAATCCAGGTCCTCTGCAAGAGCAGCCAGTGCCCTTAACCACTGAGCCATCTCTCCAGACCCCAAATAAGCTTCTTTTGCAGCAGATAGAGACTATTACAAAATTCTACAACTGGTCACACACAGAGAGTAAGTATCTGTGAGATGCCCAACCCTAAGTGATACATCTACAATGGAACCTCTACTCCTAAGGCTTCCGGGACATAGTGGAATAAGGGGAAGAGAGAACACTAATGAAGCCATCAACTCTTACTGGGAAAGCCTCCTCATGTAATAGAGGCGGATGAACACGGAAGTCCACAACTGGCCAAAGTGTAGAGGGCAGAATGTGGGTGCCTGGAGATGACTCCCACGTTAAACTTCACCCACCCAGAGCTCAGGGAGCATCGAAAAAGAGAGGGAGGAAAGATTGTAAGATCTAGGGGAGGAGGTACCTGACCATAAGGAAACAGAGTCTTACAGGCTCCTGAAACCTTGCTATTATGAACTCACAGCAATGGTGACAGCAAGCACGAGACCCACGCAAACAAAAACCTGCACAGAACCAGGGGAAATGAGGCTACAAGCTTGGCAAGAACTATTGACAGCTGATTACTGCTGGGCGAGGGAGAGCTGATCATCTTTAAGGGAGTGTTGCTAGACAGGTTGAACGGGCTCCAGTGGATGAACCCAATGGATATCTGAGGACACAAACTTGACTCCATGGGCTATATATATATAATATATATATATATAACATATATGATGAAATTCATGAAGTCCTGTGGGTGGACTATGTGGGGGTACAGATAATGAAGGGGGGATAAATTAATTAAGATGTGTTACATGAAATCCACAAAAATTCAGTATTTTTTTTTTAATTAGGCTAAAGAGGACCTGGAGAGATGGCTCAGTGGTTAAGAGCCCTTTTCTTCTCTTGTAGAGGATCTGAGTTCAGTTCCCAGCACCCAAACCAGGCAGCTCATAACTGCATGTAACTCCAGTTCCAGGGTAGCTGGCCCTCTTTCTAGCCTCTTCAGGCACCTGCACACACGTGGCATATGCTCAAATATATACACACACACATAAAGGGAAAAATAAAGCTACAGAGGGCTAGGGATGTGGCTTAGTTGGTAGTGTTCACTTGGCATGCAGGAAGCCCTGGGACTGATCCCCAGCATAGCGTTAACCTTCAGTACTCCCAGGAGGACCGGAAGTTCAAGGTCATCACAGCCTAGAGACCCTGGGCTTCAGGAAATATGTTTGGGTTTTGCCTGTGTTTTTTCTCACTTGTGAGGATATATGGAAATATAGATCCTGAAAGCCAATAAATAGTTTAATTTTAGTGGCTGAAATCTTAGACTCTGGGGCTAGCCTACCTGCAATTATTATTATTATTATTATTATTACTATTATTATTATTATTTGGTCTTTTAGAGACAGGGTCTCCCTGTAGCCCCAGCGGTCCTGGAATTCGCTCTGTAGACCAGGCTGGCCTTGAACTCACAAAGATCCACCTGACTCTGCCTCCCAAGAACTAGGATTAAAGGCGTGCGCCACCACGCCCGGCCCATTATTATTATTATTTTTTTAATTTAATTTTATTTTATTTATTTCTGTATGTGTATGAATGTACTGTCTGCATGCAAATCTGTGCACCCGTGTCGTGCCACAGAGTTCAGAAGAGGGTGTCGGACTCCCCTGGAACTGGAGCTCTCCTGGAATTGGAGTTTCAGACTGCTCTTGGCCGCCATGTGGGTGCTGGGGATCGAACCCGGGTCCTCTGCAAGAGCGGTCGGCGCTCTTAACCGCTAGGCCATCTCTCCAGCCCCTATTATTATTATTATTGTCTTTTTTGAGACAGGGTCTCCCTGTAGCCCCAGCTGGCCTGGAACTCTCTTTGTAGACCAGGCTGGCCTTGAACTCACAGAGATCTGCCTGCGTCTGCCTCTGCTGGGATTAAAGGGGTGTGCTACCTGCATTTAAAACCATGACTGCTGGGGCTGGAGAGATGGCCTAGTGGTTAAGAGCACTGACTGCTCTTGCAGAGGACCCAGGTTTGATCCCCAGCACCCACACGGCAGCTGAGAACCATCTTTAACTTCAGTTCCAGGGGAATCCGACGCCTTCTTCTGACCTCTGTGGCATTGCATGACACGGGTGCACAAACCTACATTCAGACAGTACATTCATACACATAAAAATAAATAAATAGGGGCTGGAGAGATGACCTAGCGGTTGAGAGCGCAGACTGCTCTTACAGATGACCCAGGTTCGATCCCCAGCACCTACATGGTGGCTGAGAACTGTCTGTAACTCCAGTTCCAGGGGAATCCGAGACCCTCTTCTGACCTCCGTGGCATTCATTGCACGACACGGGTGCACAAACCTACATGCAGACAATACATTCATACACATAAATAAATAAATAAAATATTAATAAATAAATAAATTAAGAAAAAACATGACTGCTGTGACCTGCTGTGGGTCTCTGGGAAATTACTTAATTTCTCTGAATTCATTTCTTCATCTATTCCTCACAGGAAAGTTATGAGATAAGCTGAGCTAACACATACAAAATTTCAAGTCCTGCAAGTAGAAATATTAACTTTGTTGTAGATACTGTTTGGTAACAATTTTCTCTTCATATTTCTGTGATGTTTTAGTGTGATGGAAAAGTTGGAAATTATATTCTTTTATTTTATTATTATTATTAATTTAAAAATTTAAAGCAGTCCTTACCCTGTAGTCCAGGCTAGCCTCAAACCTTCCATCTTTCCACCTCTACGTCTCAGAAGCTGCTGTGATAACAGGTGTGCTGATGCTAACCCCCCCCAGCATATTCCTTTTAGCACATAGAAAATATGCCAGCCTATGTGGGGATGGGTTCCCTGTGCTGTAGTGAATACTCTCAAACCCTCATCTCTGTGTCTTAGTGTAAGGACTGCTGTAGCCCTGGGTCTGAAGGGTAGTGTTTGCTGGGTAAAGCTAAAGATAGGGTGAGGTGAATGGGGTCACCCCAAATCTCACTAGTCAAGAGAAATCATTTTGGGACTGGAGAGATGCTTCACCAGTTAAGAGCACTCACTGTTCTTATAGAAGACCCGGGTTCGAATCTCAGCACCCACATGGCAGCTAAAAATCATCTGTAACTCCAGTTCCAGGGAAGCCAAGACTCTCCTCTGTCCTCCGCTGGCATTGCACAACATGGATACGCTTACATACATGCACATAATAGCTGCAAACACATAAAATAAAAATAAAGCAAAAAAGAGAAATCATTTTAATTCCATAGTTTTCTGTTGGTTTGTTTTAGTCTTTTAAGACAGGGGCTCATGTAACCCTGGCTGGGCTCAAATTCACTAAGTAACTAAGGATGACTTTGAACTCCTGATCCTCTCGCCTCTACTTGCAAATGCTGGGATTACAGACGGCTACCATGTAAGTTGTTGTTGTTGTTTTCTTTGATCGGTCCTACTTTGTAGCTCTGGCTGGCCTTAAATTTGAGGTCTTTCTGATTTAACGTCCTAGGACCTGGGATTACAGGTATGGGTCACTTTACCAAGCTTTAATGCAATGAACTAAAATAAAATTATGCTGAAAGCAGTCCATAGTGAGCAGAATATGAAAAGTTTAAAGACAGGATCAGACCACACTGCACCGATCTTGGCTGTTTCTCAGAATATATTTCTACATAGTCCTTAAACATACAAAGTAGATGTATTATATCTATATCACCTCCTCAAGACTCAGGAAATGTCTTGGAAGAGGAAGCAGGAAGAATTCGAGGCAGAGGAGGCAGGGGTATGGAGTGCTGGCTTGCAGGCAGGAGATGGGTGTTGCACTGTGTGTTCCGCTGTGGTTACCTGCCCGAGATCTGGGCAAGATCTGATCTGTCAACGCCCTGCCAAGGAAGGGGGAGGGACTCCTGAGGTCCCACCCCTCCCTGAGGATCTACACACAGCATTTCTTCAGTGGCATAGCTGCCGGCCACGTGCCCATGCTCCTGTAAGCATCCCTATCAAAACTCACTGGTCCACAAAGAAAGAAGAGGGAATGGATCAATGAGAGTGGGAGGACAAGAGAGGGTGACAGGGCCTGAATGTGACTGAAGTGCATTATGTCTAGTGTGAAATATCATAGTAAAGCCATTTTTATGTGCATGCCAAAAGTCGATACATCAAAATCCACAGCACCTCTTTATTAAAATAATTAAATAGGATTTGTTTCAAAATTTTCTTTGCTGGTTTTCTTGGAAGGAAACTCATTTCTACCACTTTCTATTTCTGGAGAAAATTAGATAAAAGACATTCATATGCATACAATTTACTTATTTTTGAGATGGGTCCTGCTAGGTATCCATGGCCGGCCTGGTGTTACCTGCCTGGTACTCACTATGTAGCCCAGGCTGGCCATAAACTCACAGCAAACCTTCTTCCTCAGTCTCCTAAGTGCTAGGATCACAGGTGCACATACATACATATACCTGCATACACACATGCACAACACATGAACAGACCCATCCCCCACATGCACACATACATATATACACATGAACACACACAAACACACATGCACACAGATACAAACACATAATGCACACATATACATATAATACACATATATGCACATGTAGGTATGCATATACCACATACACACATGAACACATAAATATACATACACACATATGTACATATACACACATATGCACATATATCCATCCATCTGTACACACACACACACACACACATACACACATACACACACACATGAGATGGACATTTTGGTCTTAGACACTGTCAGGTTGCCTGTGCACAGCCTTGCCCCAGCCGGCCCTCCCACAGGCCGGCTCCATTTTTCAGGCCACTTTTAGCAGAGGCTTTTTGTCTCTGCACCTTGTTTTAGGCAGCCAGGGCTGGCTGCTGCCTGGGCTGGCATTCTGTCTTTCCTCACTTTTGTCAACTCCCTCCCTGAACTGCAGTAGTGGCTCAGGTTATCCCAGAAACTGAGCTGACTTATCTCTGATCTGCAAAGTCCAGGCCTCATTCCCAGCAAATCCCTTTAACTCTGGGGTGGACAAACTGTGAAGCTGTCAGAGCATACTAGGGTCAAAGAAAGTGGCTCCTAGGCAGATTGGCCATGCAGCTCTGCCCTAATGATTTCACTGCTGCCCCTTCCTGGGGCCTGCAAGGCCATTCCTTTCTTCTTTGTCCCCACAGTGGGTTGCCCAGCTGCTGAGAGTCAAAAGTTGGGACTGAGGTAAGTTAATCATGGTCTCTGGGGCTCAGAGGGCTGGCAAGGAGGGGTAAATAAAGTGGGTCCCAGGTCTTTTCCTGTTCCTTATTCACTCAGGGTAGTATCCTTGGAGACTGGGGAGTTCTGGCAGATCTAACTGAATGTCAGCGGGTGTCTCCAGCATAGGGAAGCCATGATACTGATGACGACTATAATGATAGTGACTGCCTCCCAAACCGATATGATGCTCTAACTCCGCCCTCGTAGAGACCTGCAAGTTTCTCTTCCAGGCCATTTCACAGTTACAGAGGATCTGATGTCCTCTTCTGGCCTCATTGGGCATTGCATGCATGTGGTGCACTTACATACACTCACACAAAACACTCATACACATAAAATGCACCTTTAATCCCAGCACTCAGGAAGCAGAGGTAGGTGGATCTCTCTAAATTCAAGGCCAGCCTGGTCTACATAGCGAGTTCCAGGCCAGCTGGGAATACGGGGAGACCCTGTGTCAAAAAGACCAAAAAAATAAAAATAAAAATAAAAATAGAAGCCACAAGAGACGCTAGGAACGATTTCCTTATCTCTGCTCAGCTCCTCGCCCCTCTTTCCTATTGTACATAGGATGAGGAGAGGAGAAGAGCACAGCCATAAAGAGTGGGTTCCCGGGCTGGAGGGATGGCCAAGCGGTTAAGAGCGCCGACCGCTCTTGCAGAGGAGCCGGGTTCGATCCCCAACACCCACATGGCGGCTGAGAACCGTCTGTGACTCCAGTTCCAGGAGAACTCCAGTTCCAGGGGAATCCGAGACCCTCTTCTGACCTCTGCGGCATCGCACGACACGGGTGCGCAGACCTGCGTGCAGACAATACATTCATACACATAAAAATAAATAAATAAAAAATAAAAAAAAAAAGAGTGGGTTCCCTGGCAGGCGCCCACAGGTACAAGGGAGCCTTAGTCCCACAGGGCTCTCTGGGAGGCAATGCAACACATGCACTCAAAGTGATCACATTGCCAGGAGAGGGGACAGAGGCTTGCACCCTGCTGTTAGCTGGGGTTGTGATTGGCTAGGGGCTGCTATGGGGGCCCAGGTTCATCACACTGTCTTGTCTTGAATCTTGAACTCAGGGTCAGGAAGAGCCTGGGGTGGGAAGGGCAGGTGCTTGTGCAGAGCATTCCTGCTGAGGTAGATGAGGTGGACGGAACAGAGGTGGCCACTTCAAACAGCTGCTATCTTGGGAAGACCAGACACGATGGCCAGCCTTCAGAAAGCATCTATTGTTTGCCAGGAACCACCCTGAGTGGCTTCCTAGAAAAATTTCCACAAGGCTTACACATGTTTCCCCATGTGATGGTTAATCCTGGGTGTCAACTTGACTGAACTAAGGAACAAATAAGAGAAAAAGGATCTTCGGATTGGACCACCTCAACCCGGATGGCCCACCCCAAATGTGGGCATTACCTTCTGCCGGCAGGCAGTATAAAGGGCCACATAGAGGGAGCAGGTCCCTTTTCTCCTGTGGCTTGCCTCTCTCTCACTGGTGAGTTTGTCTTGCTGCTGCGATCAACCCTTTGGATCCCAGCGTGTACTGAGACCGGCAGATCTCCTGGAATCCACCGGGCCTTCAGCACCAGATTGGGACTACTGAGACATCCAGCCTTGCGGACTGAGCAGTTCCCTGGATTCTCAGCCTCTCCAGTGCGGCGCAGCTACTGTTGGACTACTTGAGCTCTGTCACGTGAGCAAATCAATAAATTGTACATAGCTATATATTCGTCCTGTGCTTCTGTTTCTTTAGAGAACCCTGACTAATACACCGCATATTGAAATAAGGAAGGCAAAGCTTAGAGACACCTGGACTTTACCTAAAGCCACACAACCAGTTATGTGTGTTAAACTCAGGGTTAAATCTGGGTTTGGCTGATTTGCCATTTTCTTCTCTCTCTCTCTCTCTCTCTCTCTCTCTCTCTCTCTCTCTCTTTCTCTCTCTGGTCTTTTTGAGACAGGGTTTCCCTGTAGCTCCAGATGGCCTGGAACTTGCTATGTAGACCAGGCTGGCCTTGAACTCACAGAGATCCACCTGCCTCTGCCTTCCTAGTGCTGGGATTAAAGTCAGTCACCACCACACCCGGCCTCTTCTCTTTTAAAAAAAAGTTATTTTAAAGTTTTATGTATATGAGTGTATTGCCTACATGTGTGGAAGTGCACCCATCTCATGCGATGTTTGCAGGGACCAGAAGAGGGCATCAGATAGATCAGCTGGAACTGGAATTACATATGGTTGTTAGCCACCATGTGGGTCCTGGGTCCTCTGCAAGAGCAGCCAATGCTCTTAACCACTGAGTCATCTTTCCAGCCTCTTTCCTTTGATTTTTGAGGCAGTGTCCTAGCTTTATTTCAGTTGTGATCCAAGGTTTATTTGGTTCACAACTCCAGATTATGGTCCATCATTCCTGGGAAGTCAAGGGAGGACCACCAGCAGCTCGTCACATCACACCCACAGTCAAGAACAAGGAGAAACACCCTTGCCTGTGGCTTGCTAGCTTTCTTCACTTTTCCACAGTCAAGGGCCCGGCTCCCAAAACAGTACCGCCCACATTCAGGGTGGGCCTCCTCACCTCAATAAACAGTCAAGACAATGTCCCATAGACATGTCCAGAGGCCAACCCAATCTAGATAATTCCTTAATGGAGACTCTTCCCAGGTGATCCTAAATAGTAAGAAATGGACAATGAAAACTAATCAGGATAGGATTTCAGTATGCAGTCCTGGCTGGCTGGCATGGAACTTGGTATGTAGTGCAGACTAAACTCATACTTTGAGAGACCCTTCTGCCACGGCCTGTGAGTACTGGCAACCCAGCCAGGTGCTACCACACTTCCTTCACTCCTCTGGATTCTGAGATTTGTGATTTCCCACAAGTCTGGCCCATCGGAGCTGTATGTAGAGAGGTGAAGCAAATAAAATGTTAATCCTCTTCACTAGATTAAACTGAGAAATGCTCCAACCAGAGCATTGCCAACCGTAAAAGCAATTGGGTGACTTCTTTGTAATTTGACTGCCCGTAGGAGCCCAGGAAACTGCGTTATAGTTTTCCAAATCTGTGATAATTTCCGTCAACTTTCCCATTTTATGACTGCCATTAAAATCCCGTTGTGTTCTTAAAACAGGAAAAAAATATGATTAAAACAGATGTGGCTCTTAAAGTTACAATACAAATTTTACAACCCTAGGTTTTATGGCCCTGAGAGAAACTTCAGCCACCAGGGTCAGAAGCTAGAGAAATGGATCAGGATTTCTGAAATGGTCTTGGGGAGAGGGTGAGGGGTTCAGCGTGACAAACAGTGCCAGCAGAGCTAATTTCCTGATGTGCACTTTGCTCCTGGAACTCTAGGGACCATGTTGCAGAATGTCACATTTGCAGTGTGCTCTCTGTACTACAAGTCCAGGTCCCCACGGCTACTGAGGTTTGACTGAACCTCTTTCCCTCCCTCTAGCTTCATGTCCTACTCCCTACTGCTCCCCCAAACCACAAGTCTACAGATTTTTTTGTTGTTGTTGCTGTGTTGTTTTGTTTTGCTTTTGGTCATTTTGAGACAGGGTCTCCCTTTAGTCCCAGCTGGTGTGGAGCTTGCTCTATAGACCAGGCTGGCCTTGAATTCACAGAGATCCACCTGTCTCTGCCTCCTGAGTGCTGAGATCAAAGGCATGCACCACCACACCCAGCAAGTCTACGGTTCTATAACCAGAAGTGATCTTTGTTTTGTTTTGCAGTAAACAGAGATCCAACTTCTAGACCTAATGAAGGGAGAGAAAGAGGCCAGTGGAATTTTCCACTTTGTAAAATAACTATACCAACCCCTCCCTAGGTTAGCAAATAACAGGAAACTACAGTCAGTTATAATTCCAGGAAGAACCACCCTGAAGGCGCTGGCCCCAAGCCACCTGCAGACCCAAGCATGCTGAGTATCACCTCATCTGCAACCAGCCAAACTCTGTAAGGGTCACCCCGGGGATCCAATAGAAAGATGCCCTGTTGCTGTTACTGTAACCTGCCCTGCTCTAAGTGTATAAAAATTGCATGCAGAGATTGCTCAGGGTTCGCCTCTCCCCATTGCACAGGGCAAACCCTGGTGTGCCAGAAGAATAAACCTCTTGCTTTTTCATCAAGTCTTGTCTCCGAGTCTCTCACTCGGGGGTCTCTCAAGGGTAAAGCTCGATTTGGGTCTTACATCTGGGGGCTCGTCCGGGATTTGAGGACCCCCCCCCGCCCTGTGGGGATGGACTAGATGGACTTTGGAGGAATAAGATTGGGCCCTAACAGGTACCATGGTTGTGTCTGTCTTGTCTGGCATTTGTTTCTGATGTTCGGTTTTGCTCAAGAACGATCCGGGAGGTTTTGCCTCCATCTGTGAGGAATCTGGAGGACGCTACAGTTCTGGGCAGGAGGGTCAAGATGACTCTCCTGTTGTTTGGGTTTGAGCCAGGAATTTCTCTGCCAAGCCACCTGGGGACCGAGTCCAGGAGGGACCAGTCAGTGTCTGGTACCAGAGTGAATAGGCGCCTACCTAGTGAATCTTTGTTTGTATCTTCCATTCGTGGCCAGGACGGTTGATATCCGTGTTAATTGTGTTAGTTTCTGTGGACTTGGACTGATGATCTTTTTGGACATGGGCAGAAAGCCTCTACCCCCCCCCCTTGATTTGTTAATCCACCATTGGAAGGATGTGAGAGATTTGGCCTGGGGGGAAGGCTTAGAAATCCTCAAAGGAAAGTTCTGAACCTTTTGTTCAGTCGACTGGCCCACATATTGGGCGGGTTGGCCGGCGGAGGGGTCCAGATTTCTGGCTCCAGGGCTGACCTGGGGTTGGCTCCATGCACGCAGTGTTTCTTCTCTACGTGTCTGCATAGTCTTTGTTGTTGGGCCCTTATTCTGTCTACTGCTTTCACCTTGGTTCTCTGAGATTGTTTTCATTCTCATTCTCTGGGATCTCAGGATGGGAAATTCTAAATCTATCCTGATTTAAAGGAGGTATCTATGTCTTGTGTTTATGGTAACCATGTGCCTAAGATTCATGTAGCTTGTTATGCATATAAGTTTGTGTGTGTGTTTGTAATTCAGTTATTGTATTTGTCTCATGGTGGTTCTGTCCAACGAGGTGGCCACTTCAAGTTTCAATCCTTTATGTGCACAGAATGATTTCATTTTGGTGTGCCAGGCTAGATATGCATGTGCAAAGTTTAAAAATTGATATTTAAAAATGCATTTAAAGGCCTAAAATTTGGATACTGTAGACATCTCTAAATTTATTGTCTCTTGGGGCTGGAGAGATGGCCTAGCGGTTAAGAGCGCCGCCCGCTCTTGCAGAGGACCCGGGTTCAATCCCCAGCAACCACGTGGCGGCTGAGAACCGTCTGTAACTCCAATTCCAGGAGAACTCCAGTTCCAGGGGAATCTGACGCCCTCTTCTGACCTCCGCAGCATTGCACGACATGAGTGCACAGACCTACACGCAGACAATACATTCACACACATAAACAAAGAAATTAAAAAAAAATTTTTTTTAAAAAGAATGTAACCAAAAATAAAGAAGTCCAAAGAATAATTCCCAAAGCATTACCTCCCCAAACAAAGAAAGCAAGGGACGTTTATTGGATAAACTTATACATNCATCTGTGAGTTTTTGTGCAGGTAGGGAGAAGGACTATACCCCTGCAAGAGTCTCTTTTGGAGTAGTTATAGTCACATAGCTGATCTTTGAGAATCTCCATGCAGAACGCTCTAGAAAGAGAACAGTCCACATCACTAACAAATTTTCTGAGGGCTGTTAAGAAAGCGTGTGTGTGAGTGTTGGTAGTTTCCACATGCATGGAAATTACACATGTGTATGTAACTATTGGTAATTTTCCACCTGAAGTAAATAACATGGAGTTAGAGAAAATAAATACCAGGCAGCTGTCTCCATTGAAATAGTTCTTGGCATTGGGCATGTCCTCAAGGGATTCACAGCTCCTGGCCACAAGGGTGTGTACCATACACACAACTCTGGCTAGATAGTGGGACCCCCCTGGTGCTTGAGGTCCCTGCCTTACTCCCAATCCCATCTGATCATTGGGCTGGGCCTTAGTTGTGAGAGTTGTTTTTGAGTAAAAGGATGCATCAAGCTTATTGGAGCCAGTAAGAGGGATGTGGGCGAGATGAATGTGCATGTTTGAGGTGGCTGGGGCTTACTGTCCCTGCACTGGGAGGAGGTGTCGATGTTTTCTAGGCAGAGAAGGTATGGAAAGGCTGAACAAGGGACTGGAATTGTATTGTTTTTACTGATAGAAGAAGGGAGAAGCCTATTCTGAGTCTCTGATGAGGAAAAAGGCAGGTTAGAGATTTTTGTGATGCATCAGACAGGGCTGGAGGTTGGTCATAGGAGAGCCATTTCTCACCTCTCACTACCTGCACCTGTTCCAGACTCAAGTCACATTTGAACCCTGACTGCTCTAGTGACCACTGCTCTGAGGTGGGTCACTTTAATGTTCACGCCCACTTAGAGCCTCAGAGTGTGGCCCATCTTCAGTTGTAACTAGAATAACTAGGGTAGTTGTGAAGGTGAGAATGGATCCTAAACCCACAGAAACACAAGGATATCTATGAGGCTGGAGCTAGGCAGTGCAGTGACACAGCTACAAGCTGAGCAGACCAGGCACTGCCAGCAGAGAGAGCTGGACTCTCCCAGAGGCTCACCAGAACCACTGCTGCCCAAAACTCAGTTTTAGACTTCTGACAAATGTTTGTGCTTTGGTGAAGCTACCTAGTTAACTGGTCATTGATTTACTTAAAAGGGAGAGAGACAATGCAAGCCACAAGTAAGGTTTTGGGTTTAGAGACACCCCTCCAGAGGATATACATCTATCCCAAGATTTCTAGGTGATTTTCCTAATGCTTTTTATACAAATCAGAGACCAATGGCTGTGACAGGCCATACAGCAGGGTCTCAAAAGCCCCACACTAGACTCTGGGTCAGGACTCCAGCAGGCTCATCTGAGAAGGTGACCTCCCTTGTCTCTAATGACCCAGTAGGGTGCTTCAGTAGTTGTGAGAAGCAGGCCACTTCATGAGCAGCACCTTGGTTAAAACATGTGTTTACAAAAATCTACCCAGTTGCTATCTCAAAGGACTGGAGATAATCTGCCTCTTACAAGCTAGTAAAATTTGCATCAGCAGTTAGTCAGGAATCCTGGTCTGCCGCGGGAGGAGGTCTTCAGAGCTTGGGGAATTTCTGAGCTCTCTGGAGTGCCCACGTGGCAACTTTTCAGTCTTTGCTAGAGACCAATTTTGGGGTCTGGCACCTGGATCAGTGGGGTGCTGCATGGCTTCCAGGGGCGCATTATAGGCTCTTGCCTCCAAGGAGCAAGGGAAAGCAGTCTGGATCAGCTTTTGGGCTCTGTTATGTTTCTGCAAGAATTTTTGAGCCTGTTTCCCTCCCTCCCTCCTCATGGGAGGAAAAGGGACCTCTCTGGGTCTGTGCCCTCCTTGCTGATCTGGCTGGCAGACTGTGTGTTTGAGGAAGTGTTGGTCTCAGAGAACTGGGTGAATCAAATTCATGAAAACTGTACTTCACTCCATGCTTTTAGTCTCTTAGCCAGGCGTGGTGGTGCACGCCTTTAATCCTAGTGCTTGGGAGGCAGAGGCAGGCAGATCTTCGTGAGTTCAAAGCCAGCCTCATCTTCAGGACAGCCAGAGCTACAGGGAGACCGTGTCTCAAAAAAGACAAAAAAATAAAAAATAAAAAATAAAAAATTATTGTGATTACTTCAAGATGTTAGAGCAGCCTCTTGCCCCAGGCTCCTGATATTTTGAAGGTGTGTGTTTGAGTCTTTTTAAACTATGAAGCTCAGTTCAGCTTATGGATAAGAACCTATTTGGAGGGTGTAAGTGCCTTAAGCCCTCATACTTAGTAAAATCTTATTTTGACATGCCTAATCAGAAATATAAATATTTTAGTGGTATAACTTGGGTACTCTTTAAAAAAAATTTCCTTATTCTCTTCCAGCACTCAGGAGACAAAGGCCTGTGGTATCTTGGTCTGGTTTGGGTGGAGAACTGATACCAAAATGGCTTGGGCCAGCCATGTTTCTTTCCTCCAGGGTGGGAGAGCTACCCCTCCTAGGGTAGCTAATGGGCTTTATTGTGTTTCCTATCTATTTCCCCGACCCCCTTCCTCCTAATAGGAAGCAAACGTACCTCCCTGGGTTTGAACTGGTGTCCCACTGGTCTGGCCACTCCTGGAAGTTCCCCAGCCAGGTGGGTGGGCCACACTTTTAATCCTAGCACAGCCAAGGTCTTTAGGTGCAGAGATCATTACTGTAGAATTTCCGAGTTAGAAACAAATAACTGACCCAATTTAATCCTAAATTAAAAATAGGAAAATTTCCCTCCCAGCTAGACGACCTCAGTGCTGTATAAATTGTGAAGATTAAAGTGTTGTTATGTTGACTGTTACAAACTTAAGAGTCATATTTTACTCTGATTTGTTTTCATCTGTAATTTAGAGTTTTCATCAAAGTGCTGAAATTTGGGTTTGAAACTAGTCAAACATTTGTTTTATGGAGCTGTTTAAATGAATAGGCTTGCATCTAATGCTAATGATTTACTTGACATCAAGTTCATTCACAAGTAAAATGTCATGTGAGCTAAAACTGCTAAATTACACTATGGTCCTTGGTCCTTATTTTTTTTTTTAAAGATATTTATCATGGTTTAATTTTTATTTATTTATTTATTTATTTTTATGTGTATGAATGTATTGTCTGCATGCAGGTCTGCGCACCCGTGTCGTGCGATGCCGCGGAGGTCAGAATAGGGTCTCGGATTCCCCTGGAACTGGAGTTCTCCTGGAACCGGAGTCACAGACGGTTCTCAGCCGCCATGTGGGTGCTGGGGATCAAACCCAGGTCCTCTGCAAGAGCGGTCGGCGCTCGTAACTGCTAGGCCATCCCTCCAGCCCCGGTCCTTATATTTTAAGTTCATTTTAAGGAATAATCACTTCTGTTCTAAGGTGCAATTTATTTCCACATGTTACACATGTGGGGACATTTGCCAGGTCTAGGTGAAATACCTCTAAGCACTCAAAGAAAATTGGTCATTCAAAACCTGCTCCCAAGCTGGCATGAACATCTCACAGTTTATACTAGTGTATTTGAGATAACTGTTCCATCTCATTATATGGGAAATAAGTATTTATTACTTAGTAAATCTGCACAATTAAGGGTTAATCTATTTATAAATGCTATGTCTTGAGGTAATAAAAGGATATAAAAAGGTGGAAAATGTTAAAAAGGTATTTTTAGTAAGGATTTATGTGAAGATGATGAAAAAGCATGCAAGTGATAAAAGTCTGAGGAGGTTTGTTGTGACAGGTAAAAAGGACACTAAATAAATAAGCTTAAATTTGTAAGGTTCAGTCAACTAGTTTAAAATCAAAATGGCATGGTGGTGCATGCCTTTAATCCTAGCACTTGGGAGGCAGAGGCAGGTGGATCTTTGTGAGTTCAAGGCCAGCCTGGTCTACAGAGTGAGTTCCAGGACAGCTGGGACTACAGGGAGACCCTGTCTTGAAAAAACAAAAACAAAAAGAAAAAAAATCAAAATGTATATCTAGTCAAGATTTGTTTAAGAGTGTTCAGTTTTTGTCCAAGCTTTATATGCATATCACATGGCACTTCAATGTTTAGTAAAATGATAAGATACCTGTATTAAGTTAAATTGGTATAAATACTCAAGCTGGTTTACTAGTGGCCTGAATAGGATTGTAAATATACAGAGTTGTTCATTTTCAGTCCTCTCCTAGCTTGAACCTGACTTCCTGTTACAGGTTTAGATTAAATGGGCACAGGCAAATGGTGGGTTACATATGGCTACTGAAAAATGTACTTTATGTTTCTTTCAAGAGTTGCTTTTGATATTTCCTTTAACCTAACCAGATAATTTGGCTCAAAAAGCTAGATTCTATCTTCCTGAACCAACTGCATGCAGTCCAAAAGAAGACAATTTGGATGGATTTGGTAATCCTTATCAGTTTATTTCCTGTCTTCTGGTATGTTTTACAACTCCTGTCTTTCTGGGAAAACTATAAATCAGGATAAAGGGTCTGAAAAAGAAAAAAGATTGTTCCCGTTTGTAGTAATTGTAGTGAACAGTTTTACAGTACAACAGGTACTGACACTGTGGAAATGTCTGAGACAACAGGGACTGTCATCATGGACATGTGTGAGATAATGGGAACTGAGACTGTGGACATGTCTGAGACAATAGGGACTGAGACAGTGGACATGTCTGAGACAACAGGGATTTAGACATTGGACATATCTGAGACAACAGGGACTGAGACAGTGCACAGACAGAAGATATGTCTGAGACAGCAGGGATTGAGACAATTCACATGTCTGAGACAACAGGGACTGAAACAGGGGACATGTCTGAGACAACAGGGATTGAGACAGTGGATATGTCTGATACAACAACCTCTGAGACCGCAGACATGTCTGAGACAATAGGGACTGAGTCAGTGGACATGTCTGAGACAACAGGTACTGTTGGAATTGTCTGAGAGTCCAGGTACTCAGACACTGGACATATCTGAGACAACCAGGACTGAGACTTTGGACATGTCTGAGACAACAGGGTATGAGACATTAGAAATGCCTGAGACAACAGGGACTGAGACAGTGGACATGTCTGAGATGACAGGGACTGAGACTGTGGACATGTCTGAGACAATAGGGACTGACACCATGGACATGTCTGAGACAATGGGAAATAAGAGTGTGACATGTCTGAGACAACAGGGACTGAGACAGTGGAAATGTCTGAGACAACAGGGATGGAGACAGTAGATATGTCTGAGAAAACAGTCTCCAAGAACGTGGATATGTCTGATACAACAGGGAATCAGACATTGGACATATCTGAGACTGCAGGGACTCAGACACTATACATATTTGAGAAAACCGGGACTGGGACTTTGGACATGTCTGAGACAAAGGGACTGAGTCATTGGAAATGTGTGATACAACAGTGAATGAGACAGCGGACATGTCTGAGACAACTGGGATAGAGATAGTAGATATGTCTGAGACAAAAGGCACTGAGACCATGGATATGTCTGAGACAACAGGGAATCAGACATTGGACATGTCTGAGACTGCAGGGACTCAGACACTATACATAACTGAGACAACTGGTACTGAGAATTTGGTCATGTCTGAGAAAACAGGGACTGAGACATTGGAAATGCGTGATACAACAGGGGCTGAGACAGTGGACATGTCTGTGACAACTGGTACTGAGACCATGCACATGTCTGAGACAACATGGACTGAAAGCTTAGACATGTGTGAGACAACGGGAACTGAGAACATAGACATGTCTGAGACAACAGGGACTGAGACAGTGGTCATGTCTGAGACAACAGGGACTGAGATATTGGACATGTCTGAGACAACACTGACAGAATCTGTGGACATGTCTGAGAGAAGATGGACTTAGACATTGGACATGGTTATGCCTGCTTAACATATGGTGTTAAGTGCCTTCTCCAGTCATTATTATGCTGACTTTTTGAACTTTTTGTCCAAGCCTTTTCTAGAATATTATACAGTAATTAAAGGAGTTAGCCTGGTGTAACTTAGCCTTTCTGGGTGGATAACTACCATACTTAAATGCCCATACCAATTTGGCTGAGGGACCTAACGAACAACTTTGCTCCTTGCCCTCTGAGGTCAACCAGTCCCAGGGAACTATGTCTGGAGGGATCTCTTGAAATATCCTGCAATTGTGAGTTACCAGTTCTCCTAGGCAGGGAGGTCTTAGAGACCCACTAACGGGACTCTAGCCAGTGTCCATTCTGTAAAGAGGAAAGCCTTCAAAAAGGCCTGGTCTAGAAAGACCTGACATTGTCCCTGTGTGGATAGACTTTGTCCTCATGTGGATGGAGCTGGCAAATGAAAAACCAAGAGGAGCCAGAAGCCTCTCCCCCTCAAAGGTCTGAGTGGCCTCTGAAGACCAGATCCTCAACTGAGCTTGAGAAAACAAAAGATGGTTAATCTGGGCTAACTGTATGGACTTAGACACCCAAGAGGAAAAGTATAACCAAAAGATAAGTAATCATTATATTTCCTTTAAAGTCTAAAAGATTGTACCTCCAAACATTAGATTTTAAGTCATTTAAAGTCATATGAGATCTGTTGTTATCAAATAATAAAGTTTCCTCTTTCTCTTTAAGCAACCACCTAAGGGAAACTCACACCATGGCTATTGAAACTTCCTGGAAAGCAGATCCTGAGTCCAGACAACATCATAGCCAAATGAACAAAAGGAGAAGCTCAATGGATACTTGGAACCCCTCGTTGAGAAATTCTAAAGGACTTTTAAGTTGGACATTTAATTCACCCTGTCCCTTTCCCGGTTCCCTATCTAGAAAATGTACCTAGCTACTCATACCTTCACAGGCACTGGCCAAAGATTTTGTTCTCTAACTATACTTTTGGGGGTCTTCAGATAGATCCACTGAGCAGGAGTACCCCAGTCGCCACCTTCTACGCCCTTTTTCAGCATGGAAGAAGTCAGAGCGGTCGGCATCCCAATTCCCTCTTGGCAACTGGGGTATCCTCCTCAGAGGGTAATGTGATAAAAGTAGGAGCTAAAAACTGGCTAGGCAGTTTAGGGTCAAAACCCCCCAAAGGAGCCAGTTTCTTTCTCACTTGAGAGCTGAAGACTTCCTGGATCTGCCAGTGAACTTGTCCTTCTTGTTGCTCTATTACTAACCCTTGGACTATGTATACTGAACAGGTTAATCGCTGTTATGAGAGAAAGATTGGGGGCAATTCAGCTAATGACCTTAAGGACACGTTATACTCAACTTGGTCCACACCACCTAAGCAGCCAGTATGATAATGTAGACCAGAATACTTCTGTTTAAGCTAGGCAAAGAGAGACCAAGATTGGCCTCTCAAGTAACAAGAGAAAAGGGGGGAATGAAGGGACAGAAAGAGGCCAGTGGAATTTTCCACTTTGTAAAATAACTATAGCAATACCTCCCTAGGTTAGCAGGAAACCACAGTCAGTTATAATTCCAGGAAGAACCACCCTGAGGGCCCTGGCCCCAAGCCACCTGCAGACCCAAGCATGCTGAGTATCACCTCATCTGCAACCAGCCAAACTCTGTAAGGGTCACCCCAGGGAGCCAATAGAAAGATGCCCTGTTGCTGTTACTGTAACCTGCCCTGCCCTAAGTGTATAAAAATTGCATGCAGAGATTGCTCAGGGTTTGTCTTTCCCCATTGAACAGGTGAATCCCAGCGCACCGGAAGAATAAACCTCTTGCTTTTGCATCAATCTTGTCTCCACATCTCTCACTCAGGGGTTTCTCAAGGGTAAGGTTCGATTTGGCTCTTACAGTAGCTCTTCAAATAATTTTGTTAGGCTGGTGACTCTGGCCTTCAATTTCTTTGTCCAAAAAAGCAAGGACTATAGCACATGTTGTGACCCTCTCTCAGCACAGTGGTTCATCTGTGGGATACAGAAAAGCACTGAGGGGGCACTGTGTTTGGCACCTGAAGAGAGAAATGAATTTTTTAATACTTTATTATTTTTACTTTATGTGCGTAAGTGTATTGCCTGAATGTATGTAAGTGCACCTGTGCTGTGCAGTGCTGGTGGGGGTCAGAAGAGGGCATTGGATCCCCTGGAATTGGAGTTAGCTGCCATGTGGGTGCTGGGAACTGAACCTGGGTCCTCTGCAAGAATAGCCAGTGCTCTTAACTGAGTCATCTTCTCTAGCCCTGTGAATTATTTTTTTAATTTTTATTTATTTTTATTTTATGTGTATGAGTGTTTTGCATGTATGTAAGTGCGCCACATGCGTCCAATGCCCACAGAGGCCAGAAGAAGGTGTCTGATGATCCTATGGAACTGGAGTTACAGACAGTTGTTAGCTGCCTTATGTGCGCTGAGAACCAAATCCTGGTCCTCTGCAAGAGCGACCAGTGCTCTTGATCACTCAGCCATCTCTCCCCCTCGAGAGAAGTGAATTCCTAAATTTTCTCTTCCTTCTTTCCTTCATTTTTTTCCTTCCTTCCTTCCTTCTTAGAAAAAGGAGGGAGTTATTAACATCTATTAACAATTTAAAAAGTGAAAATAAATTCCCTTTCTAAAAATTTTAACAATCTATGGCAAAGATTTTAAAGATACAGTGTGGGGGCTGGAGAGATAGCCTAGCGGTTAAGAGCGCTGACCGCTCTTGCAGAGGACCCTGGTTCGATCCCCAGCACCCACATGGCAGCCGAGAACCGTCCGAAACTCCAGTTCCAGGAGAACTCCAGTTCCAGGGGAATCTGAGACCCTCTTCTGGCCTCCGCGGCATTGCACGACACGGGTGCACAAACCTGCATGCAGACAATACATTCATACACATACAGAAATAAATAAAATTAAAAAAAAATTTAAAGATACAGTGTGGTAAAAATATGGAGAAATGGGGATTTTCCTACAATGCTGGTGAGAATTTAAAATGTTTGATATTTCTGGAAGGTAACAATCACATGTGAAATGGCCATATCCACTGATTTGACTCAGCAATTTCTCTCTCAGGGAATTTATCCTAAGGAAATAATCAGAAAGCCAAAATAAAACAACAAGAACAACAACAAAACCATTTAAAGCATGAGAAAATGTCCACGTATAAAGTTCAGAGGAAGGAAGCTAAAGGGACTATATAAATATGTAAAATGTGGAAGGTAAGGTGTGGTGCAGCCCATAAATCTTAGCACTCAGGAGACTGAGGCAAGGTGATCATAAATTTGAGGCCAGCTTGGGCTACATAGTGAGCTTGAGGCAAGCCTGGATTACAAATAATAAGATTCTTTCCCTTGTCTCCTTAAAACACTATATAAAATGTATGCACTATATCATTCCAAATTTTTATGTTAAAAAAAAAAGCTGTATATACAGGTATGGTGGCACATGCCTTTAATCCCAGCCGTTGGGAGGCAGAGGCAGGTGGATCTCTGTGAGTTCAAGGCCAGCCTGGTCTACATAACAAGTTCCAGGCCAGTTGAGGCTACAGGGAGACCCTGTCTCAAAAAAGACAAAAACAAAAAAAAGCTGTATAAAAAAATAACTGAGTCGGGCGTGATGTTGCATGCCTTTTCTTTTTTTCTTTTGGTATTTTCGAGACAGGGTTTCCCTGTAGCCCCAGCTGTCCTGGAACTCGCTCTGTAGACCAGGTTGGCCTTGAACTCTCAGAGATCCACCTGCCTCTGCCTCCCGAATGCTAGGATTAAAGGCGTGCGCCACCATGCCTGGCAGTGCATTCCTTTAATTCCAGCACTCAGGAGGCAGAGGCAGGCGGATCTCTGTGAATTCAAGGCCAGCCTGGTCTACAGAGCGAGCTCCAGTCCAGCTGAGACTAAAGGGAGATCCTGTCTCAAAAAGACCAAAAACAAATAAATAACTGAAAGGAAGTGCTCAGAATGCTGCATAGCAGTTTCTCTGATTGGTCAGAGCATGGTTTATTTCTCTTTGCAGCTTTGTATATCTGAGTGCTGGTCTCACTCCCTGTCGTCCTTCAGTTCCTGCTCAGGTGTCACCTGACCATCATGGCCAGCTTAAGACAACAGACCATGCTCTGTATCTCCATCAGTTTCCTTCTCTGACCTCCTTTTATTTTCTTTTACTATCAAACTGCATCAGTCAGTTTTCTGCTATTATAATTAAATACCTGAAGCCGAGTTACTTTACAAAGAAGTTTATTTGGTTAGTAGTAGTAGTAGTAGTAGTAGTAGCAGTAGTAGTAGTGGGAAAACTCTGTTGTGCACTTTGATTTTCCTCTGGGGTTACCCACTGTGTGAAGTAGTGCTAGTCAACTGTGGTTGGGTTTCTGTCATTTACAATGAAGATATCCAAGTGGGAGCTAGAGAGATGCTCAGCAGTTAAGAGCATTGGCTGCTCTTGCAGAGGACCCATGTTCGGTTCCTAGCACCCACATGGGAGCTATCAACGATCTGTAACTCCAGCTCCAGGGGCTCTGACACTGTCTTCTGGCCTCTGTGGGCACTGCCTGCCCAGGATGCACATACATACATGCAGGCAAAACACTCATACACACAGGAAACAGAAACAGGAGGATCTCTGTGAGATTGAGGCTAGCCTGGTCTACATAGCAAATTCTAGGCCAACTCAATTCCCTTCCCCTGCCCAAAATATCCAAGTAATTCTAAGATTAACCTGTGACTCCTTGGCAGTTTTATTTATTTATTTATTTATTTATTTATTTATTTATTTATTTATTTCTGTATGTGTATGAATGTACTGTCTGCATGTAGGTTTGTGCACCCGTGTCGTGCAATGCCGCGGAGGTCAGAAGAGGGTGTCGGATTCCCCTGGAACTGGAGTTCCAGACGGTTCTCAGCTGCCATGTGGATGCTGGGGATCAAACCCGGGTCCTCTGTAAGAGTGGTTGGTGCTCCCAACCGCTAGGCCATCTCTCCTGCAGTTATTTTTTAACCTAGGGATCCCTTGTTAGGTAGCTAGACAGGGATTCGTAGGCTTGGAGGTCATTGATGATAAACTGGTCCCCACAATGGGGTTGGAACTGATCTTCTGTTTTTGTAGTAATACTAGACAAGTGAGCAGCAGCTTTGTCCCTGTGAGGAATACCTCTGGTTCTGGGTGGAGACCTGGCGTTCTGATCTGCTCTGAAGATCAGAGCATTAAGTATATTTAACATTGTATGTGGTTGTATGTTACTACCTACTTCTTTAAGAGCCAATTCATCTGGGTCTGTCAATCAATCACCAGGGTCCAGGAAATCTGATTCATCTGAAGACATGCTAAGGTGAGGGGCAATAATTATCCTCTTAATGTGACAATGTGCTTCCCAGAAGCCCCTCTTTCGTGCAGCAACTTACAGAACCTCTGGCACACGGCCTGTCCTTCTTTCATTTGCTTTTTTTTCTTGGACAATGGCTGAAGTGGGATCTGCTTTCCAACCCTTTTCCTTTGCATCCCCTCACACCCTCTTTCACTGTGTGGCTGCTTTCCGACCTCCATTGCTGAGCTTGGACTCTGTTTTCTTGGACTCTAACTTAAAAGTCATGGCTTTCTTTTTCCATCTTCCCATCTCCCTTCCCCTGGGCACGGCTAGAACTCGACGGCTGCCTGTCCTGTTGCTCATCTCTTAAACTCTAATTGGCCTCAAACCTTTTCTGAGGCGATTTCTAAATTCTTTTATTAATGAGACCAAGAAGCCCAAAGAGGGAACCCCCAAACCCCTAGTAACACTTCCTCTGTCTCTCCAGCCTTCAGTGGATGCTGGGCTATGTCCCTCATCCTTGTTTTCGTTTACTGAGGCTTGTCTGTCTCCTTCAAAGCACTGCATCTGCTTGAGGCCTGAAACCCTCGTTTTCCATGTCTGTGTTTTCTAAGCTCAGCCTAGAGTCCAGAATAAGCCATTCCTGGGGGCTTACAATGTGGCAAGACTGTCTCCAGCATTAATAGACCTGTCCCTTTAGGAAGTGGGTGTTGCCCCCTCCCGTGTTATTTATAGGGGAAATCGAGGCATACGATGAGTTTCTGCTTAGGAATTTAATATGTGACAGAGGCCAGATTTCAACCAGGCTTCCCCCCTGACTTTAAAGCATTAGTCCCTAAACTTCTGTTGTATACAAGCCACTTCCAGGATGACCATGAGCTTGATCCTAATGAAATTCTAGCTTGTTCCTTCTCACCTGCAGATCCTGACATTGGATCAGAACTTGGTCCGGATAGGCCATAAGGTCTGGAGCTTCTTGGTCAGCTGATCCATGGTCTCTGTCCCATAGCATCTCCCTTTCCCTCATCTAGGGCCCTGGTACAGCTCTGTGCCCTGCCCCTTTCCAGGGCATGCCCTCCTTCTAACACAGCTCTTGAGGTTGGTTTCAAGGGCTCCTTCTCACTTCTCAGACCTCAATGCCACTTCTCTCCAGTCTAACCTCCCCGCCTCCTGTTGAGCATCCCTCTCTTCAGGCTCCTCATGACACACGGAGCCTGCTTCAGTCTCCACACTGGGTCATGCAGCTCCTTAGGAAATACATGTACCCTGCCATCCGCCTGAAGTCTCCACCCTGAACGCTGAGGATCCTACTCATCCCTCGAGTATCTGGCCAAATACCTCCACAGAGAATTCCCCTCAAGAATACCACATCCAGGTGCCACTTTGTGCCCCTGATGCTCTATACTGCCCTTTACCATGACCTGACACATGTCACCACCACCGGCTAGTGTCCATGAATCTGTAGGTATACACCCTGAAGATGAAGGTTCTGCCTTGCTGGCGTCCATGGGTACACTCACTTGCACAGCATCTGGCACATGGCAGAGACAACTGACTGACTGACTGACTGACTGACTGACTGACTGACAACTTACAGCTGACGGCTGACTGATGACTAATGACTTATGATTGATGACTGATGAATGGCTGATTGCTGACAACTGACTAATGATGTGCTAATGACTATTGACGGATGACTGATGATTGATGGCTGATTGATGCCTGACTGACAACTGACTATTGACTATTGACTGTTGACTGACTACTGACTGTGACTGAATATTGATGACTCATGTCTGACAGCTGATTGATGACCATTGGTTGACCGTTGTCAACTGACTGACAATTGACTGATAACTGGCTGATGACTGTTTACTGATATAACTGGCTGATGACTATTGACTCATGTTGACTGACAATATATTGACTGATAACTTATGACTGACCATTGACTAGTCACTCACAACTGACTGATGATGACTGACAAGTGACTCTTGATGGATGCCTGACTTAGACAAGCTTATCTGTGCTCAGGTTTGGAGGATCTGGTTACCAATGATCT
Source organism: Rhizomys pruinosus (assembly GCA_009823505.1). Lineage (NCBI taxonomy): Eukaryota > Metazoa > Chordata > Mammalia > Rodentia > Spalacidae > Rhizomys > Rhizomys pruinosus. Next base: position 1,644,364 of record VZQC01002375.1, on the reverse strand, counting down.
GCCCTGTCAGACCATAACCTCAGTGGGTGTCATTGGGTACATTTCCAACCTTTGCCTGCACTGGCGCTGGGAAGGCCCCAGCTGTGGTTGTGCTGAGACTCCTACTCTACCTTTTGTGGAGGTCAGGCTGTCTGGCTGCATGGCTCACCAGCTGTGTAGTCTTGAATAACTGATTTAATCTTTCTGGGCCTCTCATATCTTGTATGGTTTATAGGAATCTGAAATGCCCCGTGTTGGAATAAAGACAGTCTTTTTAAAAATTTTTATTTATTTATTTATTTATCTATCTATTTATTTACTTATTTTTTATATGTGTGAATGTACTATCTGCATGTAGGTCTGTGTACCCCTATTGTGCAATGCCTTGGAGGGCAGAAGAGGGTGTCGGATTCCCCTGGAACTGGAGTTAAAGACAGTTCTCAGCCGCCATGTGGGTGCTGGGGATCAAACCCGAGTCCTCTGCAAGAGCAGTTGGTGCTCTAAACTGCTAGGCCATCTCTCCAGCCCCACAACGACCGTCTTTATCCTTCCCTCCCAGCTTCCTTTTCCTTAGTCCCCAAGTTGAACCACACTTCTAGTCTATACAAAAATCTCTCTGTGGCCTCTGCTCTTTTCCCCTGCCCCAAACTTATTACTGTGATGTTTGTGAATCAATCATAAAGATGAAGGAAACAGGGGCTGGAGAGACAGCCTAGTGGTTAAGAGCACCGACGCTCTTGCAGAAGACCCGGGTTCGATCCCCAGCACCCACATGGTGGCTAAGAACCGTCTGTAACTCCAATTCCAGGAGAACTCCAGTTCCAGGGGAATCCGAGACCCTCTTCTGACCTCCGCGGCATTGCACGACACGGGTGCACAGACCTTCATGCAGACAGTACATTCATACACATACAGAAATAAATAAATTTAAAAAAATTTTAAAAAAAAAGATGAAGCAAACAAAAATAGCAGGCGGTTGTATGACAAACACTGTGCTAAAATCACTTATTTCATTTTCTTATTAACCTTGGTGCCCTTGCCAGTTCCATTTTACAGATGTAGAAACTGAGGCTCAGAAAGATAAAATCAGTTAATCAAATCAGGTCATACAGCTGGTGTGTGATGGAGCCAGACAGTCTGACCTCAGCAAAACCTCATATAACCACCAAACTATATAATAATAACTTCCCCAAGTTTTTTATGGTGAGTCATTGTAAAAAATACTTTTTACCTCACGACACAGTTCACATACATGCACTCACCCACAGAAGACTGAAACAAAAGCTTCACAAAGCAAAACCCATTTTATTATGTGCTATGCATCTTATTTCCTTATAAAATCCAATGATGGTCCTGAGCCAAGGCAATTAACAGGTTGAGCGTTCCAGTAGGTTAAAAATTAGAGGTATTCCACACTTGCGGGTGCAGTGTCATTCTTTATTAAGTGTTAAATTAAAAATATATTTGCTCATGTCTGCAGAGATTATTTCACAAAGAAACCATGGGCAGAGTTGCCTCATCCTCATCCCTGGAGTCTGGGAAGATGTCGGGCCCTGTGGCAGGCAGAGCTAGTTGATGCTGGTGATGGAATCAGTTAAGTTTGGAGATGGTGAGGTTATCCTGGGTCAGATGCTCTGTGTAACTACAGGGTCTTTATACCTAGAAGGAGGAGGTAGAGAGAGGGCATTAGAGGCATGCAGCTACCAAACTTATCATGATTTATTACAGCAGCTAAAATAGTAAATAAGAAAGCAGATTCCCTAGAAACTAGAAGTACCACTTCCTCTGGGAAGGAGCAAAGGATGGACGGGGGAGAGCTGTAATACTGCTATAATTATGAATCTTGCTAGTTTATTATTTTTGCTACTGTTATTAGACAGGGTCTTGCTATGTGTGACCTAGGCTGGGCTCCAGCATGTGATTCTCCTGCCTCAGCTTCCTTCGTCATCTGTACAATATGATGCCTGCTCAATTCTTACTATGATTTTGTCTTTTATTTATTTATTTATTTTTTTGAGACAGAGTCTCCCTGCAGCCCCAGCTAGCATAGAACTGGCTATGTAGATCAGGCTGACCTTGAACTCGCAAAGGTCCGCCTGCCTCTGCCTCCCAAGTGCTGGGACTAAAGGTGTGTGCCACCACACTTGGCATTACTATTTTTTTTTTTTTTTTTTTTTGGTGTTTTCGAGACAGGGTCTCCCTGTAGCCCCAGCTGTCCTGGAACTCACTCTGTAGACCCGGCTAGCCTTGAATTCACAAAGATCTGCCTGCCTCTGCCTCCCAAGTGCTGGGACTAAAGGTGTGCACTACCACACTTGGCATTACTATTTTTTTTTTTTTTTGGTGGTTTCGAGACAGGGTCTCCCTGTAGCCCCAGCTGTCCTGGAACTCACTCTGTAGACCCGGCTAGCCTTGAATTCACAAAGATCTGCCTGCCTCTGCCTCCCAAGTGCTGGGAATAAAGAAAAGAACAACCACACTTGGCATTACTATTTTTTTTTTTTTTTTGGTGTTTTCGAGACAGGGTCTCCCTGTAGCCCCAGCTGTCCTGGAACTCACTCTGTAGACCAGGCTGGCCTTGAACTCACAAAGATCTGCCTGCCTCTGCCTCCCAAGTGTTAGGATTAAAGGCATGCGCCTCCACGCCCGGCACTATTTTTTAATACAAGTCAAATGTTGAATGCTTGGAGTTTCCCCTAAGTCTCCCCTGAATCCAGGCTGGGAGCCCCTGATCCATACCAGGTGCCGTTGGTGACTTCTCTTCTCTTAGTCTTCCTGCAGCAAATCCAGGCAGTGCAACCCTCTCTGTCTAGGTGGATTAAGCAACAAGGCTGACTGACCTCAGCCCTAGCTCCAAGGTGACCCAGGCCTAGCCAGTGAGAGCATTGTCCACACACACCCACAATGATAGGTCACAGCTTGGGCATGTGGTCTAGCCTAGCCAGTGACATTCCTTCCCCCTCCCCCCCAACAGTGCAAATTTGAGGGATGGACATGTAACCCAAATGAGTCAGACTCCTAAATTCCACACTGTCAGCAAGGGGGGTGTGAGGCAGGCGGAGATGAAGCTGGAGGTGCTGGGTCTCTCTACCACTAGCTCTAGGGGAAGTCCACCTGACATTGAAATTGAGGAAGGAAATAAAGAGACAACACTCAGCTAGAACACTGCATCCAGTGGTGGCTGCAGCCACAGATATTTCCACTGACCAACAAAACCCCTTTGGTGGCTTAAGTCATTTTATGTGTTTTGTTGTTATGATGTATAGATAACCAGAGACTCAGAGAATGGCTGGGGATAGACACCTCAACGGTCATCCCCACATCCTCTTTTTTTTTTTTTTTTTAAGACAGGTCTCCCTGTAGGCAGGGCTGGCTTAGACCTTGTTATATAGACCAGGCTGGCCTCTATCACACAGAGATCTTTTTTCCTATTTATTTATTTATTTATTTATTTATTTATTTATTTAATATGTAACAATGTTTTGCCTGCAAATAAGTCATGACTGAAAAATCACTCAGGCATCCAATACCCACAGAGGCCAGAAGAGGGATTGGGATGTATTGGAACTGGAAATAAGAATGGCTGTTAACTTCTATGTGGGTGCTTGGAACGAAACCTGGGGTCCTCTGCAAGATCAGCAAGTGTCTTTAAGTGCAGAACCATCTCTCCAGTCCTGGTCCTAATGAATTTTAAAAAGCATTTTACCTCAGCTACTATCACTGTTCCAGTAAAAGGAGCTGGATGTGAACAAGTATGTAATAAACTTCTAACCAGAGGTTTATNATCCGAGACCCTCTTCTGACCTCCGTGGCATTGCACGACACGGGTGCACAGACCTGCATGCAGACAGTACATTCATACACATACAAAGATAAATAATAAAAAAAAAAATTAAAAAAAAAAAGAGTGAGCACGCATATGGAGATCAGAGGACAACTCACAGTGTCCATTCTCTTCTTCCACCACCAGGGTCCTGGGGGCTAGAACTCGGGTCTTCAGGCTTGGCAGCAAGCCTCTTTTCCTGCAGATACACTGAGCACCTGCCTCTGCACCAGGGTGTTTCCAGCCCAAACCATCTTCTCTGCCTGGAGTAAGCACAACACTGCTAACTGCCTTTAACAAATGAGGAACTGCGGTTAAGAGAGAATAGGTAGCTAGTCAGCTCCGACCTAAGCCAGTGCCTCAAAGTGACAACAACAATGCTTATTTGGGCCTCTCAGGCTTTTTTTTTTTTTTTTAAGACTTTGAGCTTGTTACAAATACTTAGGATTTGTATTGTTATTACAAATACTTAGGATTTGTATTGATAGTTCTGTTAAGTTGGAAGACTCTGGGACTGCCTGTCCACACGCCAACAGTTGCTTGCTGTTGGCAACTGGCTGCCTGTCAAAGATTTGGATCTGCAGTGTCCCCCATAGGCTCACCCCCCAGCTTGTGGCACTAGTTCAAAGGCTGTGGAAACCTTTAGGAGGTGGGGCCTGGTGGAGGTGGGGGAGTAGGTAGCTAGGGGAAGGCCTTGGAAAGCCTTACCCACCTCTGGTCCCTAGCCCACCTTCCCCCCGCCCCCAGCCCCACCTCTGGTCAGCCACCATGTGAACGAGCCACTGCCTCAAGCTCCAGCTGCTCCTGACAAAGTAGCTCCACCATCTCTTCCTTCCACGATGGGATGTGATCCTCTGACACTGTGAGCCCAAATAAAGCTTTCCCCCATTAGCTTGTTTCAACCCAATGGGCAGGATAAGGACATGTCATGGTTTTATAACCAAGCTCTATTCTTTTTTTTTTGGTCTTTTCGAGACAGGGTTTCCCTGTTGCCCCAGCTATCCTGGAACTTGCTCTGTAGACCAGGCTGGCCTTAAACTCACAAAGATCTGCCTGCCTCTGCCTCCCAAGTGCTAGGATTAAAGGCCTGCCACCATGCCTGGCCCAAGCTCTATTCTTATACAATGTCCTTCTAAGCTCAGGCCATTTGAAGTTTCCTCTCGTTTTACTCACTGGTTAGATATCTTTCTTGAAATGCAACTCTGTGACGTTTTATTGCTGTTTTTACTGCCCTGAGATGTTTCATTACTTTGTCCTATCTTGAAGATCTGTGGTACTTCCCATATCTAACTACTGATAAAGATTTTGTAAAACTAAGAAAATGGAAAGTTCACCAAATGGTTTAATGAAGCTCCTGGTCTAATTTGTCCAAGAAAAGTGTAGATTAAACATGTTCAGTATCTAAATTTCTGCCAGTGCTGTTTTTGTAAACTGCAATGACCTTTTGGCTGATTCCCAGCCTGATTAATCTCACCTAACTATAGATCAAAAGATGGCAGATGTTCTGAGCCACGCCTTGGATATCTACTTTTAAAACTATAAAGACCAGGTGAACTCAGGAAAAAATTTTTCTGAGATAACATGGCCCATCATGAAAAGAGATACAAGGCCCAGGTGCCAGCAAAAGATAATGACATGGAAAGGCCTATATGACCCTATTTTAACATCTGTTTGGGGCCTGGACAATCTTGAAGGCTTTGTCACTAACTCTGGGACCACACTCACATGAGAACAAACAAGCTTTCCAACTCTCCTGGTGAAGACTTGGTCTCTCGGCTGTTTGAAGAATTTTTTCCCATAACAGGCACGTTGCCCAATTCACAAATATGAAGTGGCTCCAGCTTGCCCCAGGCCTCACCCTCCTCCTGTCCAGGTGCTGAGCCAAGCTGCAGCTCTGTTCATCAGTCTCCATGTCACTGTCACCGTCGCTGTGGCCAGCACAGCATGTTTCACTTATTATTATTCCACTTCTGACCTTTGGCATAACAGAAGGAAGAGACTGTGGGATGGGAAGCAATTTATTTCTACTTATTAAGGAATCTTCAGGGGCTGGAGAGATGGCTCAACAGTTAAGAGCACTGGTTGCTCTTGTAGAGGACTTGGGTTCAAATCCCAGCATCCACAGGGCAGCTAACAACCATCTGTAACTCCAGTTCCAGGGGATCTGATGCCCTCTTCTGACCTCTGTAGGCACTGCATGACACAGGTACACTTATGTACATGCAGGCACAATAGTCATATGCATAAAAATAAAAATAATAAATACAATAATTTTTTTTGAGACAGGGTCTCCCTGTAGCCCCAGCTGGCTTCGAACTCTCAGAGATCTGCCTGCCTCTGCCTCCCCAGTGCTGGGATTAGAGGTGTGTGCCACCATATCTGGCTAATACAATATTAAAAAAAAAAATCGTCAGCAGTCAATAATAAAAGCTTATAATAAAAACTTCCCACAGGCCAGGTACTGTATTAAGCACTAGTCTATCTCCCCGTATCTCTATGGAGTATCTACAATATAATTTTGGCTGTTTTTTTTTTATATCAGCCCCAGGCTCAGCGAGGCAAAGTAACTCATGCAAGGTAACACAGCAAGTCAATAGGATATGGTAGAGCTGACCCAGTGTTATAAGCAATACCTGCTGTGTTGTGCACATGTATATTTCCCATTGGGCTTTCAGCCAGGGCCCAGCAAAGATGACTTATCCATGCTCTGAAATGTCCTTGTCTGGGAAGGCTGGAAGGGCGAAGGTGAGTCTGCAGCTGGGTCTGAAGTTACTCACTAACATCTCCTGCCTGGCTAAGGATGACTCTAGCTTTGCATGCAGCTAGGGCCGGGTGACAGCCAGGACTCCTGCTCCCAGCCTTCCCCTCTGGCCAAGCACAGGCTTTACAACACAGAGGCCTTCAGTCTATGTAGAAATGGTCTAGCAAACAAAGAGGAACAACTGCACTGGGGAGGCAGAGGCAGGAGAATCTCTATGAGTTTGAGGTTAGCCTAGTGTACATGGCAAATTCCAGGCCAGCCAGGGTTACGTAGTGAGATCCTCTCAAAACAAAATAAAAACCAAAAATCCAAAGAGAGACAGAATAACCTCTCCCAGCCTTGCCTTAGAAGCCACTGGCTACGCACAAGCAAGTCACCTAGAAGAAAGGGACTGCTGTGGTTTGAATGGGATCCCCAAATTCATGTGCTAGGAACTTAATCCCTAGTGTTGGGAGGCGGGACCTTTAAGAGTGGGTCACAAAGGAGCTGGAAAGTTGGCTCAGCAGGCAAAGCACTTACTGTCCAAGTGTGGGGACCGGAGTTCGGAGCCCCAGAACCACGTAAGTGCTGGGTCATGTGGTGTCCCACCTGTAATTCCTCTCTCGGAAGACAGAGAGGGGATTTCCAGAGCAAGCTGGTCAGCAAGACGAGCCATGTCAGCCAGCTCTGGGTTTTATTAGAAGACCTTGCTGCATTGAATAAGGTAGAGGGATTCTGACATCAACCTTGGGCCTCCATGTGGATGCAAAAACATACATACAGACACACATGCATACCACACACACACACACACACACACACACACATACACACAAAAGCGAAAAAAGAGTAGATTATCAAGGTTCTGCCTTCATGAATGACTTAAGATCTTCTGCAGAAATGATTTGGTTATAAAAAGCAGATTCCGGGGGCTGGAGTGATGGCCTAGCGGTTAAGAGCGCCGACCGCTCTTATAGAGGACCCGGGTTCGATCCCCAGCATCCACATGGCGGCAGAGAACCGACTGAAACTCCAATTCCAGGAGAACTCCAGTTCCAAGGGAATCCGACACCCTCTTCTGACCTCCGCGGCATTGCACGACACGGGTGCACAGACTTGCATGCAGACAGTACATTCATACACATAACGAAATAAATAAAATTAATTAAAAAATTAAAAAAAATAAAAAGCAGATTCCGCTGGGCGTGGTGGTGCACCCCTTTAATCCTAGCACTCGGGAGGCAGAGGCAGGCGAATCTTTGTGAGTTCAAGGCCAGCCTGGTCTACAGATTGAGTTCCAGGACAGCTGGGGCTACAGGGAGACTCTGTCTCGAAAAGATCAATCAATCAATCAATCAATAAATAAATAAATAAATAAATAAATAAAAACAGATTCCTTCTCTTTCCCTTCTGCCTATGAACCTGTTATGATTCAACATTGGAGCCCCGATTACATGCTGGCTCTTTGAACTTCTCAGCTTCTAGAACTATGAGAAAGAAGTTTCTGTTCTTTATAAGTTCCTCAGTCTCCAGTGTTCTGTTACAGTAGCACAAGGCGGACCTGCAGCCCACTTTTAGGTGGAGGAAGTTACATTGCAGAAGAGCACGTGGGAGAAAAGATATTGCTACAGTCATCTTGGGAAAAGTAAGACACAGCTGCAGACGGATGCCACCAACTGGGACCCGGAAGGTGACTGTGAGAGTTAAATGAGGTGGTACATGCACAGTGCTCAGAGCAGGAAATGGCCCATGGAAGAAGTTAATAAAGGTTGCTTTCTAGTTGGGTGTACTTTCTTTGGCCACTTCCATATCAGGGCATTTCTCTCCCCCCCCCCCCAAGAAACCTCTGGCTCTGTGGTCTGGAAACCCAGCAGCCATTGGAGAATCCCGCTCTGTGGCCACCCCACAGGCAGTGTGTCTTGCCTTATCCAGCCAGGGTGCCTCCATGCCTTGGGAAACCCAGACAGGGTTAGGGAGGTGTGTCCCAGACCCACCCGAGGGACTGAAGTTCAGGGTTGAAGAGTTCAAACCCTGCACAGTTCACAAATGTTCCTGCACCCCAAAGAGTAACCCGAGAAATTGTTTGTATCAGCAAGGAATGACTTAACTCTTGGCAAACCCTTGCAAACAGCCCCTCTTCCTGTTTCCACAGGCCGTCCAAAGAAAAGAAATCATTCGGGTTTTCTCAGCTCTGTGGTTGGCTCTAGACCCTCACCCAGGGTGAGGTCTCTGGCTCCCAGGAGCAGGGGGGAGGGAACGCTCACACAGTTCAGACCAGATTGTTTGGTTTTCTCTCACCAGCCAAGGGGGCCTGGGAGTTGGCCTCAGAGCCCACCAAGGGTTGGGGGGGGGCAGAACATCTCCACCCCAGATCTTCAAACAGGTAGGGCCGGCTTCCTCTTTACCCTGACTCACCTCACCGGTCCCTTCCTTGCCTCCTCTGACCTGGACCACTGGCCCTGCTAGGACCATACTTGCCCAACAGTACTTCTAAGATGCAGACAGAGCCCTGCCTCCATTGCCTGCTCTGACCCCCTCCCAGAAAATGGCAGCTCCAGGCATTTCCTCCTTTCCTGTATCAGTGAATTCATCTGGAAGTTTCAAAGATGTTCTTAAGGTATGTCACTCCTTGCACCCCCTTGTCACCCCTGCCTCTTGGTACTCTTAAAAATTATTGAGTCCTGGGGGCTGGAGAGATGGCTCAGTGGTTAAGAGCGCCGACTGCTCTTGCAGAGGTTGGATTCCCAGCACCGACATGATGGCTAAGAACCGTCTTTAACTCCAGTTCCACAGGAATCTGAAGCCTCTTCTGATCTCCTTGTCATTGCACAACACAGGTGCACCAACCTACATGCAAACAGTACACTCATACACATAAAAAATAGTAAATAAATAAAAAAATTATAGAGTCCTGGCCGGACATGGTGGTGCATGCCTTTAATCCCAACACTTGGTAGGCAGAGACAGGCAGATCTTTGTGTATTCAAGGCCAGCCTGGTCTACATGGCGAGCTCCAGGCCAGCTGGGACTACAGGGAGTCCCTGTCTCACAAAGACCAAAAAACAAAAAAAATTATATAGAGTTCCTAAGAATTCTGTCTGCATGGCTTATTGCCATTGTTTATTATCATACTAAGATTTAAACTGAGAAATTAAAGAGAGCATGTATCTATTGGTAGGATAGGACAGGAATAGTTTTGATCTGGTGGACCTCTGACAGATTTTGGAGAGCCTTGGGTCTTTAAGGCATACCTTAAGAGCACTGTGTCAGGCGGTGAGCTCTCCCCTCCCGGCCTCTTCCTCTCTATCGCTATTGCTTTTTGTCCCTACCCAAGGTGTCTTGTATTGTATGTCAGCAGCTTCTGGGTATGACATCAGTAATTCTTTTTTTTCTGGTCTTGGTTAACATTGTAACATATTAAACAAGTCAGGTCCCATCACACAAGCCTATAATCCCAATGCCTTTGGAAACTGAAGCAGCAGGATTGAAAGTTCAAGGCCTGCCTGGGCTATGGAATGAATTCAAGACCATCATGGGCAACTTAGTCGGTCCCTTGTCTCAAAATGAAAAGTCAAAAGGGTTGGTGCACTATCATAAGGAAACAGTCTCCAGCCTGGGACTTTGCTCATGTGAGCTTACATCAACGGTGTCAGCATGCACAAGACCCATGCAAACTCAATGAGACAAAACCCAGCATAGAACTGGGGAAATGGGCAGCAGACCCCAACATTAGCTGAAGAACTATCGGCAGCTGATCACTGCTGGGTGACAGAGAGTTGATCTTCTTTAAGGGAGAGGCTCTAGAAAGGCTGACTAACTCCAGCGGATAAACTTGCATTGAGGGACATCTGGGTGTACAAACTTTCCTTGATAGGCCTTAAAATATTGGACAGAGTGCATGAAGTCTGGAGGAGGACTATGGGAAACTACAGATGGGGGAAGGAGTATAAAGATGATTAAGATGTTTTGTATGAAGTGTACAAAAATTCAATAAAAATATACATTGAAAAAAAGGTTATAGTTTAGTGGTAGAGTGCTTGCTGAGTATGTGGGAAGTCCTGGGTTGGATTCCCCCAAAAGTAAAGAGATAAAAATAGGGAAGAAAAAGCAAGAAGAAGGAAGGGAAGATCGTTATAGAAACTCCGATTCTTCCTGAGAACTACGCATGGGTCACTAGCATCTTCACCAAGAGCTGTCACAGGGCCGACGAGGACACCCCTGTGAGCACAGATAGGCTGTGGCGATGGATGTGAGGTGTGCACTGTTGCTAGAGGTCAACCACAGGAGTTTGAAAACAGCATCAGATCGCCTGTGGAGATTCTCAGGGTGAGACAAACTTGAACGGAGTGTAGAGCACTCCCTGTGCTATGGGGCAGGGTGCCCTGCTTGCGTGGTACCCATGGAGCATAGTGGTAAAGATGTCATTTCCCATCGATTATCTTTCAATCCTGATTACATCCAGGAGGAAGTCTCCCTTGGGAACTAGAATACCTTTAACACTCTCTAACATCTGTTACTCTCCCTTTGCAATAGCCAAGAGTTTTAGGATCAGTTCTCAGTAGGCCACAACATCTGCAGTAGTGTTTTGAATGTATATGGATATATACACAACTACACATAAACACATATGAATGCTGTGTTGTTTTTATGTTGTTGTGTGGGATAATAAAGCCAGCGTCCATTGGGAATTGAGATGTAGTTTCTTTTTTCTTTTACAGGGTCTCTATGTAGCCCAGGTTGACTTTAAACTTGAGAACCTCCTGCCTCAGCTTCTAGAGTGCTGGGATTATAAATGGGAACTGGGCTCTTACATATGCGAGACTTTTTTAATACCTCAATTTATTGACAGACCCTCCCTTCCTTCCTTCCTTCCTTCCTTCCTTCCTTCCTTCCTTCCTTCCTTCCTTCCTTCCTTCCTTCTCACCACGTGCATGCAATGCTGGTGGAAGCCAGAAGAGGGCATTGGATCTCTTGGAACTAGAGTTAAGGACAGTTGTTAGCCACTATGTGGGTGCTGGGAACCAAATCCAAGTATTCTGCAAGAGCAGCTAGGGCTCTTAAGCAATGAGCCATCTCTCCAGCTCTTATTTCAGAAAGTTTTATTGCAGTAGTGAAATGAGTTGATTTAAGAAATACTTAAGAGGGGCTGGAGAGATGGCTCAGCAGTTAAGAGCACCAACTGCTCTTGCAGAGGACCCAGGTTCGATTCCCAGCACCCATGTAGCAGCTAAGAACCATCTTTAACTCCAGTTCCAGGGGAATCCAACATCTTCTTCTGACCTCTGCAGCATTGCATGACATGAGTGCATCTACCTACATGCAGGCAGTACATTCATACACATAAAATAATAAATAAAAAAATCTTTTAAGAAATACTTAAGAAAATAATATTGTAGTTGGCATACACACCCAGCCAAAAACATGCCTGGAAGGTGGTTATTGAGTAATTGAAGCTCCAGAAATACTGGTGTGCAGCAAAGAGCTCGCGCTAGATGGCACAAGACAAGTGCAATCAGATTCCAAAGTGGTACATCTAGAACATGCTGGAGCCAGGCTTTGAACTTAAGTCTGTTTGAGGGCAAAATCCATTTTGTGCCCTACTACAGTGGGCTGTCTTCTTGGGAGAGTGGCAGAGTTAAGAGTGACTGCTCAGCCAATGAACATGATGGGGAGTCAAGACCATTTGAATTCCTTTTGTTAGAACTGTAATTTATTTTTATTTCCTTTGTCATTTCTACATAGGAAAAAGAATCAGATTTCCGCCCCCCTAAATCCAAGGGACTAAGAAGCTGACCAAACACCTAACAGAAGCAACTTAAGTGAGGAAGGATTTTATTGTGCCTCCCAGTTTGAGGATACAGCCTGTTACCATGGGAAAGGTGTGGCTGGAGGAGCAGCTGGCTGGGTCAGGAAAGCCTTCCCCCCAATCTATTTCCTCCAGAACTCTTGGTACTTCCTTCTAAAGGTTCCAGAGCCTCCCCATCCGTTGAGGGACCAAGTGTTCAAAGCCAAAAGCTAGTGACGGGTATTTCACATTCAAGTCATTGCCTTTGAATTGAATATTAACAGGATGATTTGTGAAATTGACCTCAAGTCTTCATCAAAGAAAAAGTTGAATTAAGTATCATGAGGACTTGTTAGGCCATGTATCATTCTTTCTAATAGGAAGCAATCTTCCTATACATCCTGTTCATATTTTTTTTTTTGAGACAAGGTCTCATGTAGGCCAAGCTGGTCTCAAACTTGCTATGTAGCTGAGGCTGACCTTGAACTCCTGATCCTCTTGCCTCTACCTCTTGAGTGCTCAGATGATAGGCCTGTGCCACCACACCTGGTTTATATGGTCCCGAGAACAGAACCCAGGACTTTGCACATGCCAGGAAAGCTCTCTAACCATTGAGCTACACCCCAGCCCACCCTGCTTGTATTTGTACTTCTTCAAGGTTTGACTTGCAAACACTCAATGGTGTTGAAAAATCAGAACATGTTGATTAGGTGAGTACCATGCAGCACTGAAGTCCTCTGTGGCCACTTAGCGTCCCTTTCTCTTAGGATGCTGATAAAAATGGATGGCTCCTGATTATGAGTTTAACTGTATTTCAGCCTAAAGGAATCTTGGAATTATAATTTTAATTGCTCCCAACTGACCAACAGTCTCAGTTTCAAATTCCAGTTTCCCCAAATGACAGTTGATTCTGGGAATAGCTTTCATATGATGCCATCTCTGTAGGGTAAGGAGCCTTCAGGCAGAGGGAACAGCAGGGTCAGAGAGCTTGAGATGAGGGTGACCTCTAGCATCCAAGGATCAGAGAGGGGACAAGACAGGGCAGAGGAGTGATGAGGACAGGACAGGAGAGAAGGCTCGTGGGGCCTCTCCTCTGTAAGGGACAGGAAGCAGTTGCAGGCTCTGGGCAGGGTAAAGGACTGTTCTGCCTGAGATTTTTGGAGTCACTTGGAGAACTGAACTGAAAATGAGGTGTTATGGTTTGCGTGTGAATTGTTCTCCATAGGCTCATGTGTTTAGACACTTGGTCCCCAGCTGGGGATGCTGTTCTGGGGGGCTGTAGAGCCTTTAGGAGGGAGAACCTGGCTTATAGATATGGTCACTAGGTGTGGCCTTTGAGAATTATAGCCTGGCCCTATTTTCTGCCCAGTTCTGTTTCCTGGTCAGCTTTGATGTGACCAAGCCATGGCTGGTCGCTCCCACTCTCCTGTCTTTCCCACATTATGGACCGTGTCTGCTGAGACTGTGAGCCAAAATAGATCCTTCTTCTCTCAAGCTGCTTCTGTCACAGCAATAAGAAAATAACTAATTAATGAAACATTGTTGTACAGAACTGTTCTTCTAGCCAGGCAGACACTATCTCCAGGAGTTAAGTTGTGCCTGCTTGCAAAGGGTTATGGCAGCTCAACTTAATTCACTGCTGAGTTCCCTTAGAAAGAAGGGTGGCGAAGGTCATAGGACCTTCACCTGAGAATTCAGCCATTCCTTCCAACCAGTTATAACCGATTCTGCTCTAATTGCAGGTGGCCTCGGGGTCTTAGGGGCTGGGAAGGACTAGGGGAGGAGGCTGCATCTGCGGGGAAGCCATCATCCATGCTGAGTGAAGACTTTCCAGTGTGGCTTCTTTGGGGTCACCCACACTCCTGTCAGTAACCCCTCACCCACGCTTTGTAAGTAAGGCCAACAAACTCATTGATTCCTCAGAGGGAACGTTGGTGAAATCAAACTGGTTTGTCATTGGGATCTTAGAAGGAGAGAGGTAGACACTGCCTACCCCTCCCAATGAAAATTCTCAGACAGGCTTGGAGGGGGGCCAAGGGAACATTCCACATGGCAGGGCAAGCATTTTGGGTGGTAGCTAGGAGTGGTGAGGAGGGTCAGGAATTAGTGACTGGTGGGATGTGAAAGTGGGGAAGGGAGGAGGAGAGAGAGCAGGAGCAAGGTGTTCAACCTGAGCCTCGGGAGACAAAAGCTGGCATGGGCTCACAGGAAGATGAAGCAGGTGTGGAAGAAGCTGACTCCATAAAGGTGAGAACAGGGCCGAGGTCCAGAAGCTGGGAAGGGAGGGGACCAGAGAGGATGGGTACTGGGTACCGAAGTGCAGTGGGAGGAATGGACACAGTGTCCCGAGGAATAGCTCTGTGGGTGGAGCTAACAACCCTTGCTGGAGATGTTAAAACAGCTAGAAGAGAGGTTTAGTGTTTCAGACACAGACACAGGAGGGTTTGAGGTGGTGAAAACAGCTGGCACTTTGATTTGCACACTGAGTGTGGAAATGCTACTGTGCTCATTAGTGGGTATATGTTTAAAATGCTAACAAAGCAAGTTCATGTTATAGACCTAAGCAGACATAAATAAAAACAGCTTCTTTGAAATCTTGGAAGGACCAATTGCTGAGAGAGAGAGAGAGAGAGAGAGAGAGAGAGAGAGAGAGAGTTTTTAAATTTTTTTTAATTAATTTTATTTATTTCTGTATGTGTATGAATGTACTGTCTGCACGCAAGTCTGTGCACCCGTGTCGCACAATGCCGCGGAGGTCAGAAGCGGGTGTCGGATTCCCCTGGAACTGGAGTTCTCCTGGAATTGGAGTTTCAGACAGTTCTCGGCCGCCATGTGGGTGCTGGGGATCGAACCCGGGTCCTCTGTAAGAGCGGTCGGCGCTCTTAACCACTAGGCCATCTCTCCAGCCCAAGAGAGAGAGTTTTATATTCTGAGAGTAAAGGGTGGGTGTGGGCTTCTCAAGAGAGTTACCTCAGGTAACTTAAAAATAATTTATATTTATTTATTTGGGGGTGTGCATTGTCAGAAACAACTTTTGAGAGTTGATTTTCTTCTTCTATCATATGGGTCCAGGGTATTGAACTCCGGTTGTCAGGCTGAGTGGCAGATGCATTTATAGGCTGAGCCATCTCTCTGGCTCCTCAAGTAACTTTTTAATTAAATTTTTTATTACTAGAACAATTTTACACCCCCCTGAAATAAAACTATCTTCAATCTATTTCTTTTCTTTTCTTTTTTGAGAGGTCTTTTTGAGACAGGGTATCCCTGTAGCCTCAGCTGGCCTGGAACTTGCTATGTAGACCAGGCTGGCCTTGAACTCACAGAGATCCGCCTGCCTCTGCCTCCCAAGTGCTAGGGTTAAAGACATGCACCATCACACCTGGCTTTAATCTATTTCTTAAACAGGTTTCTTTTTTTTTTCTATTTAGTTATTTTATTTATTCAAAAATACTGCACATTTTTCTAGGGTCAAGCACTTTACAAGATTCTCAATATTTCATAAACATATGAGTATTTGTAACTATGGAATCAAATATCAGTTGACACAGAGGAATTTAAAGAAATCTTTGTAGGACATTAATCAAAATTCTCATAGCTTAATCTGTCTTGTACCTCTCACTCATCAGCTCAAATGCAGTTTTTTTAATGTTTTTTTTTTTTAATTTTTAAGTTGAACTTCAGAGTACACATATGTTTCTTTCTGTTGTACTTTGCTGCCTGCTGTTGTGTGTGTGGTGAGTGAGGTGGCAGGGCCCAGCTTTGGAGTGTGTCCTTTCACATTTGGTAGCATTCTGCATCATGAGGCCAGTGAACGAACGTTCTCTGTGAGGGGCCAGACCTAAGGCTTCACAGGCCATGGGCCCTGGGGCAGGGCTAGAGTGAGTCTTTTTTTAATTTTTTTTATTTATTTTATTTTATTTTATTTTATTTATTTTTATGTGTATGAATGTATTGTCTGCATGCAGGTCTGCGTACCCGTGTTGTGCGATGCCGCGGAGGTCAGAAGAGGGTCTCGGATTCCCCTGGAACTGGAGTTCTCCTGGAATTGGAGTTTCAGACGGTTCTCAGCTGCCATGTGGGTGCTGGGGATCGAACCCGGGTCCTCTGTTAGAGCGGTCGGCGCTCTTAACCGCTAGGCCATCTCTCCAGTCCCCTGCTGGCCCCTCTTATATGCCTCCTCTTTGGGGGGTTTTCAGACAGAGTCTCTTATAGTCCAGACCAGCCTTGAATTCCCTTGTGTAGTCCAGGATGGCCTTCAACTCCTGATCCTACATGCTTCTGCCTCCCAGATGCTGAGATCCCAGCTAGTGCCACCTCCACCAGGCCTGCCTTCCAATACCCCCGTTAAGTCTGTGTGTGATGCAGCCTCATGGCTAGAGCCAGAACTTCCGGGTCAGAGGAGCCTGAGTTTCAATTACAGAATTCATCCTAAGATCTAGTGTGAATCACAGATTGTTCCTGCTTAGCTTCCTCCACTGAGCATAGGGAATGAGAACAGCAGGCCAGAGTGCTGACGGGAGACCATGACTAAGTAGCGTGTACCAAGCTCAGCTGAGTGCTGTGCACAGGCACTCAGAGCTCCTTGTTACTTGGTTACCTGCTACTAACTACCAGCTTCTCTGCTTTCCAGTTGTCCCACTGGATAAATCCACCCTCATCTGCTTTGTATTTCTTCTAGACTGTCGACTTTGTACATCATTCAACAGCCTCGAGATGAAGTATGTGTGTGGGAGGTGGGGTGAATTTCATTTTCAGACTGCATGACTGAGTAAAAGTGTGTTTGGGGTGGGGTGTGTATTTCAATACAGAGTCAATGAATGGTAAAATATTTGCTTGGGATGATTTTTTTTTCTCTCTCTCCCCTCTGCCACTCATGAAGGCGTCTGCTGAATTGTGTGAATGCATTATAGAATTCTAGGGGCAGCTGGGAGCTGGGCTTGAGTGAGCATCCCTCCATAGAAAGTAAGAGAAACTTAAAAATAATGGCAAGAGGGGCTGGGCACTGAGCTCAGCGGTAGAGGATGGACTAGCCTGCTGGGCGCCCTGGGTTCCATCTCCAGCAAAACTTCTGGGTGTCCTATCCAAACCAAGTGAAGCGATGGGGTGTTTGTGCGGATTCCCAATTCCAGAAAGGCAGCCAGACAGATCCAAGACAATGCCATGTGAAGCTATCTCTAAAAACAGCTTTTTAGGGGCTGGAGAGATGGCCTAGCGGTTAAGAGTGCCGAATGCTTGCCAAGCATGGTGGCACATGCCTTTAATCCTAGCACTCAGGAGTCAGAGGCAGGTGGATCTCTGTGAGTTCAAGGCCAGCCTGGTCTACAGAGTGAGCTCCAGGCCAGCTGGGACTATAGGGAGACCCTGTCTCGAAAAGACCAAAAAAAANAAAAAAAAAAAAAAAAAAAAAAAAAAAAAAAAAAGAGTGCCTAATGTTCTTGCAGAGGACATGGGTTCAATCCCCAGCACCCACATGGTGGCTGAGAAGTGTCTTTAACTCCAGGGGAATCCAACACCCTCTTCTGACCTCTGCAGCATTGCATGACACGGGTGCACAAACCTATATACAGACAGTACATTCATACACATAAAAAATAAATAAATAAAAATTTAAAAAAGCTTTTTAATTTCATCCTTCAAGTCCTGTTCCATGCAAAGCTGCCTCCTTTGACTCTGAGCCCTGACATTTCCTATTGCATAGCCTGGACAGTTAATTACAAAATAAAGAAAACTTCTCTAGCCAGCTACAATGATGATCAATACCTCTTCCCAGTGGGCCTCTGTGATTTTAATAAACTTATTCATTTGGTCAATAAAAATCACTAACAGGGGGCTGGAGAGATAGCTCAGTGGTTAAGAGCACTGACTGCTCTCAAAGAGGAAATGGGTTTGATTTCTAACACCCACCTGGTGGCTAATAACCACTGGTAACTCCAGTTCCAGGAAATCTGATGCCCGCTTCTGGCCTCTGTGGGCTTTGCATGACATGGGTGCACTTACACACATGTAGGAAATATATTTATACAAATAATATATATACATATATTTAGAAAAAAAATCATTAACAGTTCACTATGTTCCAGGCTCTGAGCTGGGTGCCATGGAAAACACCGGAAGATGTTCCTGTGACTCAGAGCAAGGGAGCAAAAAAAAAAAAAAAAAGAAGCAAAACAACAGACTGAGACCTAAGTACCAAAGTACCAATAGGTGCAAAATCTAGAATCCTGTGATGCATAGAGGAGGGAACTATGTGAAGGATGAGCAACAGTTAACCAATTAAAAAGGGAAGTATATTCTTCACGAACTTTTAAGTTATAATTGATAGAAACGGAGTTCAAGCTTCCTTAAGCACACAGAGAACTAGACCAGCTCACTTACTAGAAAAGCGTCGTGTCATAGAGCCAGAAAGTACCGCAGTCGTTTGCTTCAGGGTCTGGGTTTGCTTCAGGCTCTGGGTGTGCTAGTGATGTCATTAGGGGCCCTGCCTCTGTTCTTCAATCTATATTCTTCTCTGTGGCTTCATTTTCAAGTAGGCTAGCCTTTCCTCACACCAAAGATGCTCCTGAACGGCTGCAGTAGTTAGTGTCCTGTCTGCTCAAAACCCCATAAGGACTCCTCTGGCTGACTCCTGCTTGGAGCCTGGTCACACCCACTAGAAATCTGTGCATGGAGTAGACCTCCAGATACTCCCCAAGAGACCGAGGGCTTCTATCAGGTTGGTTTGTGCTGGGTCAGAAAAAAACAACCACTTTGGTTTCATTTCTATTGTTGTGAAAAAAACACCCTGACCCATAAAATAGGAGAGGAAAGGGTTTATTTGGCTTATACAGCCAGGCTACAGTTCATCACCAAGAGGAAGTCAAGGCCCCCTGCCTAGGGAATGGTGCTACCCACAACTGGCTGGGTCAATTGACAATCAAGACCATCCCATAGAGACCTGCCCATAGGCCAAACAGATCTAGATAATTCTTCTACTGAGACTTTCTTCACAGGTAATGCTAGGTTGTGGCAAGTTGACAGTTAAAACTAACCAGCACAACAACCAGTCAACCAAATACCCCTGACTTCTGCTTTGGAGAAAGAAAGGAAGAGTCTGAGGCAGAGGTGGGAGTGACCAGTGGTACCTGCAAAGGAAGCTCACGGTAGGCATGGCTGCCTCTGGGTGGGCGTCCTGAGAGGCCAGCAGGCCAGTCCTCAGGGCCCTCTTCCTCACTTAAGGGTCTGCCTGTGTCCCAGGTGACCAGTTTGACATTGATGAGTTCACAGCTTCATTAGGAGAGATGGGAAGGCCTGTGTCCCAAGATCACTTAAAACAAGTTCGCACCACTTTTCTGTACATGTATATATTGTATGCTGAGTGTACTCTGCTCTCATCCTTTACTATGCTTTCTTCCCCCGCCCACATTAGTCCCTTGTCCTCTAGACAGCTTCTTTTCCTCTCTCATGTCGCACAAACACCCATGGAACAACAAATGAAACAACGCAGGGCTTTCAAAGACTGGTTTAATTCTCTTAGTGTGGTTAGCTTCAGACACATTGACAGGGCCTCCATAAGTAGCTGAGGCTGGTCTCAAACACATAGCCCAGACTAGTCTCAAACTCACTATCCTCCTGCCTCAGCCCTCCAAGTACTGGAATGACAGGCATGTACCACTGTACTTGGGTAAGGTTGTGACTTGAAAACACCCCTTGTCTTTTAATTCTGTATACCAGTTTCATGAAGTTTTCTGTTGAAATGTGTCTGTTATTTCTGTCTTCCCTGCGGTAAGCAGTTGTTCTTGAAAACTAATTGAAAGGCATGAATTTTTGCAGTCTTAATGGGAGTTGAAAATTCACTGAATTGTTAAGTTGGAATGACTTTAAATCATAATAGGAAATTTGGTTTCTAGAGCTTTAAAGTATGGCTGATTTGCTTTCTTCTTAAAAAATCTTTTTAAAAAATGTTTTTACACTTATTTATTTAGCCTTTCTCTCTTTCTTTGTGTGTGTGTGTGTGTGTGTGTGTGTGTGTGTGTGTATCAGTGTGCATGTGAAGGCCAAAGAAAACTTGTGGGCATTGATTGGTCTTCTCCTTCTACCACGTTGTGTCACAGGGATCTACTTCTGGAGTTAGGATCTCCTTTATACCTGTAGAGTTGGGCCATCTCCCCAGGACCCCTCTTTATCATATCTTAAGTGCTGTTTGGAATAGATGTGTCTCCCTGGTATTTAAAAAATATTTTTATGTGTCTGTGTATTGCCTGTGTGTGTGTAAGTGTACCCATGTTGTGTAATGCCCACAGAGGTCAGAAGAGGGCATCAGATTCCCCTGGAAGTGGAGTTATGGATGGTTGTTAGCTACCATGGGGGTCCTCTGGAAGAGCAGCCAGTGCTCTTAACTGCTGAGCCATCTCTCCAGCCTCTCCACCTTATTTTTTGAGACGAAGAAGAATTTCATTGAGCCTGGGGCTCGTAGATTTGTCTACACTGGCTGCAGGATCCTCCTGTCTCCACCTCCCCAGCTCTGGGGCTCGAGGTATGCATTACTGGGCTTGGGCTTTTTATTTATTTATTTATTTATTTATTTATTTATTTATTTAGTCTTTTTTGAGACAAGGTCTCCCTTTAGTCCCAGCTGGCCTGGAGCTTGCTATGTAGACCAGGCTGGCCTTGAACTCACAGAGATCCACTTGCCTCTGCCTCCCAAGTGCTGGGATTAAAGGCATTCCCTACCATGCAGGGCTCTGGGCTTGGGTTTTTACATGGGTACTGGGGACCTGAACTCAGGTTGTCATGATTACAGGCAAGTACCAATCTCCCCAGCACCTGATTTAACATTTGATACTTAGATGTGATGTGGTTTGGATCTAGAATGCACCCCCAAAAGGCTATGTGTTAGAGACTTGGACCCCAGAGTGACACTGTGAGAAGGCTGTGGAAACTTCATGAGGTAGGGCTTAGGGAGTTTGGCCATCATGGGCATGTTCCAAAAGGGGATTATGGGAGCCTGGCCTCTTTTTTGTCACAAGCCAAAACAACAGATCCAATCACTGATGGCCATAAACCTGCCAAACTATAAGCCAAATCAAAGGTGTTCCCTGTGTAAGTTGATTATCGCTGTTGCTGTATGATGGAGGGAAAGCTGGCTGATACACATGGTAAGTGGCCTGTGGATCTTCCCAGTGTCCTGCAAATAGGAGAAGCAGGCCAGGCATGAGTGCCATCGTTCAGCTGCCTTCCAGTCCACTCCTGTGGGCACCTCCTCTCTGTGGACACCACTCTCCCATATACACCACATCTCCATGCACACTCCCCATTTACAACACCTCTTCATGGGCACCTTCTCCCCACTGGACCTTCTCCCTGTGGTCACCTCCTTTCCACGTATGTATCTTCCTGTGGGTATCTTCTCCCTGTGGGCAGCCCCATCTGCCGAGTCTCTTTTTTCTCCCTCTCATGTCAGGCGTACTCGTACTCTTCTGCATCTCCTCTAGTGCGTGCTCTAGCCTGACCCCCTGCAGTAAGGTGGTTTCCCAGGGCCCTTGCTCCCCAGTCAGAGGCCATGCTACTGACTGACTAAGCAGATAGGCTGTCAGGTGGATCTGAAAGTCTAGGCCTGCAATTGGCTGTGATTTGCAACCAGAAAAGGGAGACGTTCTCAGCTCTTTGAAAGCTAAAATCCCACTTCCAGGGTGGTTTTTATGATTCCCAACTGCCAATGTGAAAGGTCTTTCTTTTTTTCTTTTAAGGGATTAACAATATAAGAGCGCAGTTGTGGGCTGGAGAGATGGCCTAGCGGTTAAGAGCGCCGACCGCTCTTACAGAGGACCCGGGTTCGATCCCCAGCACCCACATGGCGGCCGAGAACCGTCTGAAACTCCAATTCCAGGAGAACTCCAGTTCCAGGGGAATACGAGACCCTCTTCTGACCTCCGCGGCATTGCACGACATGGGTGCACAAACCAGCATGCAGACAGTACATTGATACACATACAGAAATAAAATAAAATAAAAAAAATAAGAGCGCAGTTGTTTTCAGATCACATAAATGTTGCTCAGTTTGCCATACAACTAGGTAATTGGTGCTAGCATCCACAGATGAGGGATACCATTCATCATTTGTATTTTTTAAATTTTTTTTATTTAAAATTTTTTTTTAATTTTATTTATTTCCGTATGTGTATGAATGTATTGTCTGCATGCAAGTCTGTGCACCCGTGACGTGCAAGCTGCGGAGGTCAGAAGAGGGTGTTGGACTCCCCTGGAACTGGAGTTCTCCTGGAATTGGAGTTTTAGACGGTTCTCAGCCGCCATGTGGGTGCTGGGGATCGAACCCGGGTTCTCTGCAAGAGCGGTCGGTGCTCTTAACCACTAGGCCATCTCTCCAGCCCTCATCGTTTGTTTTTCTGGGACTGTGTTACTTCACTTAGCATGATATCTTCTAGCTCCATCCATTTACCTACAAAGTAGGCCATCTCTCCAGCCCTCATCGTTTGTTTTTCTGGGACTGGGTTACTTCACTTAGCATGATATCTTCTAGCTCCATCCATTTACCTACAAAGTTCATGATGCCATCTTTCTTTTTTTTAAATTTTTTAAAAAATTTTTATTTATTTTTTAATGTGTATGAGGGTACTGTCTGCATGTAGGTTGGTGCGCCCGTGACATGCAGTGCCTCGGAGGTCAGAAGAGGGTGTCGGATTCCCCTGGAACTGGAGTTAAAGACGGTTCTTAGCTGTCATGTGGGTGCTGGGAATCAAACCTGGGTCCTCTGCAAGAGCAGTCGGCGCTCTTAACCTCTGAGCCATCTCTCCAGCCCCATGATATCATCTTTCTTTTTTTTTTATGTGTATCAATGTACTGTCTGCATGCAGGTCTGTGCACCCGTGTCGTGCAATGCCACGGAGATCAGAAGAGGGTCTCGGATTCCCCTGGAACTGGAGTTCTCCTGGAATTGGAGTTTCAGACGGTTCTCAGCCGCCATGTGGGTGCTGGAGATCGAACCCAGGTCCTCTGCAAGAGCAGTCAGTGCTCTTAACCTCTAGGCCATCTCTTCAGCCCGATATCATCTTTCTTTACTGCTGCATAGAACTCCATTGGGTAGATGTACCTCATTTTCTCTATCCACTTGTCAGTTGAGGGGCACTTGGGTTGGTTCCACCTCTTCGCTATTATGAAGAGAGTTGCAATAAACATGGCTGTGCAAGTATCTCTGTGGTAAGATAAGTCTTGTGGGTATATACCCAGGAGTGGTATGACTGGGTATATACCTGGTGGCAAGTTCATTTTGAGTCTTCCAAGGGTTCTCCACACTGCTTTCCATAGTGGCTGTACGAGTTTACATTTGCACCAGCAGTGGATGAGTGTTCTCCTTTCTCCACAACCTCTCTAGCACTTGGTATCATTTGTTTTCTTGATCTTAGACAGTCTTATCAGAATGAGATGATATCTTAAAGTGGTTTTAATTTGCATTTCCTTAATTATTAGTGATGTTGAACACTTTTTAAGATATTTCTCAGTCATCTCTAATTCCTCACTTGTGAATTCTCTCTGTTCTGCTCTTTGCTCCAGAAAGGCATTTCAAAGAAACCCTGAGTGCAGGGCTGGGGTGTTGGTAGAGATAACTGGAGGAAAACAGCATTTCTACACAATATCGGGTAACTTCTAAGCAGTGTAAATTTAGTGACTGAATTTCAACACATCACAGAGATGAATAAATGAGTTAAAGCTGCAGGCTTACAATCCTCAGCACTGAACAATTCCAGCTCTTCCTTTCGGTGCTGGATCACTTCGGTTGTCAACTTGGCGAACATTAGAAGAAGGAATCTCAGCTGAGGAACTTCCTCTATTGGGCTGGCCCACAGGCAGTCTATGAGGCAGTTTCTTGATTGTAGAGTGATGTAGGAGGACCCAGCTCACTGTACATGGTGCCACCTCTGGGCAGGTGGTCCTGATTTGTATAAGAAAGAGGATTGAGCACAGGCCAGGGGAGCAAGTGGTATTCCTCCATGACCCTTGCTTCAGCTCCTGCCTCCAGGTTCCTACCCTGGCTTCCTCTTTATGATGGACTTTAAGTTGTAAGATGAAATAAACTCTCTCTTCTATCAAGTTGCTTCTATCAGTTTATCACAGCAAGAGAAACTAAACTAGGACAGAAATCAGTACTGGGGAGTGGGATATGGCTCCCTGGTGAGGAACCTGGCATGTTGGTTTGGGAAGGATTGTGCAAGCTTTTGTAGCTTTGATATGGAAAAGCCATTGAGTGCTCAGAGCTTAGTGAATTGCTCTGTGGAAGCTTGGAGAAATGTAGGTGACAGAGGCCTGGTTTGTGACGTTTCAGAGGGAAGGAAGACTATCAAGACTGTTTATGTGATACTTTGAATTAAGAATATATGGAAGCCGGGCATGGTGGTACACACCTTTAATCCTAGCACTGGGAGGCAGAGGCAGGTGGATCTTTGTGAGTTCAAGGCCAGCCTGGTCTACAGAGTGAGCCCAGAAAATAGTGAGTGAATCCCAGATGTCAGCTCTTGAGCTACATTGCTGGATTTGGGTTTTGCTTCAGTATTCCTGATTATTTACTTTTGAAATAAAAAAAGCATTTTTTAATTTTATTTTATAGGAACCCACAGTTAAGGGACTGTGGATTTTTAAAGAGTCATTGGACTTTGAAAGTGTTACAATTTTTGAACCCTGTGGGACTTTGAAAGTTGTATTATATTTTATATTGTTATGTTAATATTAATGTGAGATCTTGGGGGACAAGAAATGGAAAAGTTATGGTTTGATGGTAATGTGTTTATGTGTTAGATTGACAAGGGGTCAGCTATGCTGCAGAGCTTTGGTGACAACTGACACACCTGGGAGAGACTCAACTGGAGAACTGTCTGTCTGTGACACATTTTCTTGATTGTTGAATGATGTGGGAAGGCTTGCCGCCCCTCCCCCTGACAGGTAGTCCTGGGTTAAATAAGAAAGCAGATGGAGTGCAGGCCAGAGGAGTAAGCCAGTAAGCAGTGTTCCTAGGTGGCCTCTGGTTTAGCTCCTGCCTCCAGGATCCTGCCTTGGCTTCTCTGTAGGATGGACTGTGAGCTATTAGCTAAAGCAGACCTTTCCTGACTCAAGTTGCTTGTGGTTAGTGTTTTGTCACAGCAACAGAAAGCAAACTAGAACAGTGTTCCATGGGTGGGACATATCACCGTCACCCATAATGTTGGCTACAGTAAAGCTTAATGTCAGCCTTAGTCCTCTGAAAGAGCAGCCAGTGCTTTTAACTGCTGAGCTACTTCTCCAGCCCTGAGATAAAATCTTATATAGCCCAGGCTAGTCTCCAACTCATTATGCAATCAAGGATGACTTTGAACTCCTGATCATCCCATGTGCTGGGATTACTGGTGTGGGCCATCGCTTTGGATTTATGCAGTGGAGATGGGACTCCCAGGGCTTTGAGCATGCTCAGATAAGCACTCTATGGCCCGAGCTCCATCCAGACCCAATTTGTTTTTAAACATTTTTAGAACACTGTGCTGGACAAAAAGTCCACCCTGCAGCCCTGCAGGCTGTGGTGGAGAACATGCACACGGGTGGTACATGGACAGTACACATACAGCACATGGAGAGCACATCCCTGGCTTCACTGGCAACATTGTCTGTCTGTGTTCACTCCTCTTAGAATGCTTGTTGGGCGTTTAATCCCAGCACTCGGAAGGCAGAGGTAGGTGGATCTCTGTGAGTTCAAGGCCAGCCTTGTCTATATAGCGAGCTCCAGGCCAGCTGGGGTTACAGGGAGACCCTGTCTCAAAAAGAACCCCCCCCAAAAAATAAAAGAAAGCTTGTTGGGTGGAAGTGGTTCCCAGAACAGAGGCTGTTTTAGTGTCAACTTGACACACCTGGGTTGAGGGAGCCTCTGTTGGGGAATTGCCTCCATTGGACTGGTCTGTTGGACATTTTCTTGGTTGTGGAGTGGTGTGGGAGGGCCCAGCACACTGTGGGTGGTGCTACCCCTGGGCAGGTCATTGTGTATTATATAAGAAAGCAGGCTGAGCATGGGCCAGGGGAGCAAGCCAGTAAGCAGCGTTCCTCCATGGCCTGTGCTTCATCTCCTGCCTCCAGGTTCCTGCCCTGAGTTCCTACCTTGGGCTCCCTCAGTGATGAACTGGGACCTGTGAGATGTAAAGCAAATAAACCCTTTCCTCTCCAAGTTGGTATTAGTCACAGTGTTTTGTCACAGCAATTGAACGCAAACTGGAACGACTGTTACATTATTTTTGGGGGGTGGGGGTGCAACAGGTGAGAACAGCCAGGCTTTCCCCTACAATCCTTTCTTCAGGTCAGCTTATGAAAAAGCATTAACAGATTTGTTTATTTCCTCTGTAAATAGAGTGAACACTGCCTTGGGATGGCATGATGCCCATCTGTACAAATGGGGAACAAGGTGATGTCCCAACACCAGCAGTTCTGCACCTGCTGGGGGCTGTCGATCACAGACCATCTCCATCATTAACCACCCGTCACTGCCTCAGAAGCTCCACTCCACCCCAGCCCTTTTCACCCTGTTCTCCTGTCCTTATTACCCAGCCTGCTTCTTGATTGCCATATTGTTTAGAATCTCAGCTTAACACCCACTCTCTTTGCTTTATAGGATTTCATGCAAATGCTTGCTGCCAATCTCAGAGGGGGCAGCAAGCATTTGCTTGTTTTCATTTGCTCTTTCAATCTTTGCCCTCCAAGCATGTGAGAGCCTCAAATTTTAATTTAATATAATTGTATAAAAATGATGAGGAAAATGGAATCTAAACAATGAACTTGATTTAAAAAAATAACCAGGTAGGAATTAATTTTTCTAAATAATTGTCTAGAGGTGATTCAGTTTCATCTACTGTTTAAATATGTATTTTCCAGTGTTCCATGGCTTGAAGGGATGGCTTAGAATTTGTGTATGGAGGAGTCACTGAATAAATCATAAAATTAAAACTCTGGGTAGTTAAGTTTGTCAGCCCCATGCAAATACCTCTTTGGAAGTGAAATTTTTACTATATTAGCTCCTTTTCTTGTTGCTATCATAAAATACCCAACAAAATCGGCTTTAGGAAGGGTTTGTTTTGGATCATGCTTAAGCGTGGTGGCGCACACCTTTAATCCCAGCTCTCTGGAGGCAGAGGCAGGTGGATCTCTGGGAGTTCAAGGCCAGCCTGGTCTAGGTACAAGCTCCAGGCCAGCTGGAACTAAAGGGAGACACTGTCTCATAAAGAAGGGGTACAGACCAGGAAGTCACTGTGGCAGGAACATGAGGCAGCTGGTTACACTGTATCCACAGCCAGGAAGCAGAGAGATGAGTGCTGGTGCTCAGCTGAACTCCTCCTCCTTCTCCTCCTTCTCCTCCTCCTCCTCCTCCTCCTCCTCCTCCATCCTATGGTCCCAGCCCATGGGATGATGCAGCCCACGTTCAGGATGGGTCTTCCTCCTCAGTAAAACCTGAGTCATGAACTCCTCCTCCTCCTCCTCCTCCTCCTCTTTCTTCCTCCTCTTCCTCTTCCTCCTCCTCTTCTTCCTCTTCCTCCCCTCCTCCTCCTCCTCCTTCTCCTCCTCCTCTTCCTCCTTCATCCTGTGGTCCCAGCCCATGGGATGGTGCTGCCCACATTCAGGATGGGACTTCCTCCTCAGTAAAACCTGAGTCATGTTTCCATGGTGACTCTCTTCAAACTGACAAGATTAACTGGTCTTTCTGCCCTTTAGGTAAACCCCCTTCCTTTTTCTCTAACTGACGGGCCAAAATAATTAAAAATAATCTTCTTTATTATTGTTTTATGTGTATGAATGTATTGCCTGGATGTGTGTAAATGCACCTGTGTTGTGTGATGCCCAACGAGGTCAGAAGAGGGCATCGGATTCCCTTGGAGCTAGAGTTTGGCATGGTTTTTAGTGGCCATGTGGGTGTTGGGAATCAAACATAGGTCCTCTGCAAGAGCAGCCAGTGCTCTTAACCACTGAGCTATCTCTCCACCCCCTCTTTTTTTTAATTGTTGAGGTTTCCTCTAAAATGTCTGAACAGCTTATGTGTTTCCCATTGCTCTGTGAGTAGATCCATCTCAGTTTTGGGCTGACCAGTTTCCAGTAGTCTTCATATTTTTCTTTTCAATCATCAGGTAAAAAAGGGTGTGCCCATCGGGGCTGGGGAGATGGCTGAGCTAGTGATCCACTTATCTTGTTTGTACCCATTAGGATCTGAGTTCACTCTCATATCCATGTAAAAACAAAGCTAGGTATGGTAGTATGTGCTTGTCACCCCAGCACCAGGGAGGTGGAGACAGGACTCTGCTAGCTGGCCACCCAGCCTAGCCTGCTCAGGGAGTTTCAGGCCAACAGGGACCCTGTCTCAGAATTAATAGAAGATCGATGGCACTTGAGGAACAATACAAGGCTGTCCTCTGGTTAACATTTGAGGAACAGTACAAGGTTGTCCTCTGGTTTACATTTGAACACACGTGTACCCAGGTATACACAAACACACGAGAGACAAGACAGTGTATTTCTATTTCATGGTGGCCAGTATGTGTATGAGCGTACTGTCTGTATGTAGGTTTGTGCACCCATGTCGTGCAATGCTGCAGAGGTCAGAAGATAGTGTCGGATTCCCCTGGAACTGGAGTTAAAGACGGTTCTCAGCCATCATGTGGATGCTGGGGATTGAACTCGAGTACTCTGCAAGAGCAGTTGGTGCTCTTAACTGCTAGGCCATCTCTCCAGCCTCATGTGTCCTTTTTAAAAAAATGTATACTTTTTAAATGTTAAAAAGTTAAAAATATTTCCTTATTATTAGTTGTGTGAGCAGGAGCGTGCATATGCCTTAGGCTGTGTGTGAAAGTCAGAGGGCGACTCCTTCCACTGTGGGCTCTAGGGATCTCAGTTCTAAGTCTCCATGGATTTAGGGGGTCTAATGCATGTTGCCAGCGTGGTGGTGAGTGCACTTTTTATTCCACATGGAATTTGTTTTTATGACCAAAAGGCAGGTGAGAATT
Source organism: Rhizomys pruinosus (assembly GCA_009823505.1). Classification (NCBI taxonomy): domain Eukaryota; kingdom Metazoa; phylum Chordata; class Mammalia; order Rodentia; family Spalacidae; genus Rhizomys; species Rhizomys pruinosus. The sequence continues at coordinate 1,615,043 of VZQC01002375.1, read as the reverse complement.
AAGCTTTTCTGCCAGCTGTTGGTTTAACACTGTTAATCTATGTTCTCCTCACTGAGAAAAACACATTTGTACAAATCTGTGTTTGTTCTGAAACTCCACACCCCACTACCTTGGTCTATTCTGTTCTTTCTGCCCACACTTTTCTGTTTTAGTTATCAGAGCTCTGCTAACTGTTTTGAAGCTTGATAAGTTGCTGTTTATTTTTAAGACGTTCTGTGCCATGCTTTCCTTCGCCAGATGAATTATAGAATCAACTTAAACACTGTAAAAAAAATTCCTTTGGGGGACTAGCGAGATGGCTCAGCTTGCAAAGATGCTTGCTGCTAAGCCTACGATCTGAGGTCAGTGGGACTCCAGGACCCGCATGGCGGAAGAAGAGAACCGACTCCCGCACGTTGCTCTCTGACCTCCATATGAGCTCTGTGGTCATGTGCACGCCCACTGCCCCCACAAAATAAATAAATGTAAACAAATAAAAACGAAAGTTCCTTTAGGGCCCTTTCTCTGTCTCTTCCTCCCCCCACCCCCCGCCTTCTTTTCTCTTCCCTTTCAGAGCTATTAAGTTAAAGCTAGGACTTTCTGCAGGGGTAGGTGCCAGTGGTCTTGGGGGAACATCCCTCTGCCCAAGAGGGAGGAGGGGCGGACCCTAGCCTCGGACGCAGCAGTTCTAGCTGGTATGGAGGTGCCTGGGCGGGGTCCTGCCCAGCACAGGGTGGGTGCCTCCTCCCTTCAGCTGCTTGCAGGAGAGCAGTTCCTGGCCGTGGTGGCAGGCCCAGGCAGGGCAAGCACAGCTGTACAGTGGGGAGCCGGGCAGCCAGGAAGCTGGGCTCAACTGTTGGCAAATGAGCTAAGTGTCCAGACGCCTCACTGCAGGGAAAGAGAGCTATGAATATGTGAAGAGAGGTCTGGTGCTGGAGCAAACGGAATAAGCCTGGAGAGCTATGTGGGTGTGGCCAGTGCGCCTGCGCAGGGCCTGCGGCTTAAAGGGACTATACGCGTTCAGTCAGGATGCCGCATAGTCACCATCTTGAAATCCTTGACAGTTTTATCTTTGCATTTGCATTTCATAAGTCAGGCCTAATAGGACAGTGGACCATGTGTAAGGATTCGGAGCCATGGCTCAGAAGTGGCCCATTGTCTCACCACCTGACTCTGGATGGAGCTCAGCTACCATCCCAACACCATAGCTACACAGACCCTGTCTGCCTGCCCCCACCCGCCATGGTGCATCCGACAAGCTTCTATGTACCTGCCATCCAGGTACTTGGCGCATTAGGGCTCACAGGTTACACCCATGCTATGGATTGAAGGGCTGGGAAAGAGGCGACGCTTGGGTTCACTTCTTGCTTTGGCAGGGCCCCTGCCATCAGGCCACAGTGGAAGAAAACAGAACAGGCAGCAGGTGGCCCATACTTCCTACAAGCCACATGGTGAGGCCTTGAGCAGCTCTGAAACTGCACCACCCTGTGGGTTTTCCCTGCACAACCTTAAATAGCAAATGAAAAACACGCGGAAAGTTCAGAGAGAGGCCCAAAGATAATCTCCATTATGTCTTTCAGACAAGAGCCCTATGCTTCTGCTTGACACCAGACCCTCCAACTATGTAGATAACCCTGGAAGAAACTCGTGGTTCTCAATAGAGGGGATGGAAGGATGGATGGATGGATGGATGGATGGATGGATGGATGGATGGATGGAAGGATGGATACATGGAAGGATAGATGGATGGATATATGGATAGATGGATACATAACTACATGGAAGGATGGATGGATAGATAGATAGATAGATAGATAGATACATACATACATACATACATACATACATACATACATACATAATACATAAATACATGGAAGGATGTATGTATGGACACATAGATACACAGATGTATTGATTGATGAATGGAAACAGATGTGGATGGATGGATAGATGGATAGATGGATGGATAGAAGGATGGATGGATGGATAGATGGATGATAGAAGGATGGATGGATGGATGGATAGGTGGGTGGATGGATGGATGGATGGATAGGTGGGTGGGTGGATGGATGGACAGATAGATGGATAGATGGATGGGTAGATGGATAGATGGATGGGTAGATGGATGGATGGATGGATGGATGAATAGATAGGAGGGTGGATGGATGGATGGGTAGATGGATGGATGGATAGGTGGGTGGGTGGATGGATGGATGGTGATAGATGAATAAAGATATGTGTGTAAATGTGTTTACATATGTCTATATGTTGTGTGTACATTGCTCTGTATGTGTGTACATGTATCTGTATGTCTTATGTATATGTGCCTGTGTGTCTTATGTACATGTGCCTGTATGTCTTGGGGACATGTGTCTGTATGTACATGTCTTTGTATGTGTATACATGTGCCTTATGTATGTGCAAATACCTGTATATGTTGTATACATGTATATTCATCTGTATGACTTGTGTACATGCATCTGTATACATGTGTCTGTATGCATTATGTGTATGTGTCTGTATGTCTGGGATATGTATGTCTGTGTATCTTGGGTACATGTGCCTATTTGTGTGTACATATGCCTGTCTGTATATTGTGTCTGTGTACATGTGTCTGTTTGTGTCTACATGTTCTTGTACATGTGCATGTGTCTCTATGCCTTATGTACACATGTCTGTATGTGTCTGTACATGTGTATGTATGTGTATGTCTTGTGTACATGTGTCTGTATGTGTATACATGTGTCTGTATGTCTTGGGTACATATGTCTGTAGATGTGTCTGGTGTACATGTGTCTCTGTACCCAGAAGACAGGAGAGCAGTGATCAGGATAGCCATGTGGACTCACTCAGTAGCACGTCTCGGCTTCTAAACAGTATTTTTCACTAAAAGGACCAGAGACTTTTGGAGAAATGGTAACTTCCAGGATTGGAGATGAAGCAAAAGCACTTAGAGAAGGAGCGGTGCCGAGGGGCACAAGAGGCTCATTGGCCACATTGGGGATGACTCAGACATCATAAAACAGTGTAGTGAGGATTATAGGCACTGACTAAAAGCATCAATGAAGTTATTAATTTGAGCTGGCTGGGAGCAGGAGGCTCGCCTAACCTCAAAGCATCGACCCACAAAAGCCTTATTAACTACCAAGGCAAGGAGGTAACTTGATCTTGGAGGAGCCTGGTGGACACCACCTTCAATTAGGATCAGAGTTAGTATGTCACTATGATGGGGACAAATTAAAAACATGTGCAGGGGAAGAACACAGTGCCGAGTCTATGGGGTTCTCACCAGAGATACCTGACTTGAACCCAAGAGAACATCAGGTCATGTAAACGAGGACACACCACAGATTTGGGACCTTGCAGCAGCAGAGTGTCAATATGTTAGAGTATGTAGTGTTACACATACATATGTTCAACATATATCTTTCTTTTGAAGTACATATTTTATACATGTTTTCTTGCCAGGCAAGGTGGCTCGCATCTATAATAGGTGTGATCCCAGCACTCAGAAATCCAAGGCAGAAAGATTGCCACAAGTTTGAGGCTAGCCTGGGTTACAAATCAAAATAGGGGTGGGTGAGATGGCCTAGCAAGTAAAGGTACTTGCTGCCATGCCTGAAGGCCTGAATTAAATCCCAGAGAGCCACATTAGTGGAAGGAGATAGCCGACTCCCACACGATAGCCAACTCCCACACATTGTCCTTTGACCTCCACACATGCATCATGACACACATGAAATATAAATTTTTTTAATTTAATAAATACGAATAAAATTTTAAATGAAATCCTTTTCAGGTCTTTTAACATATAATTCTTCTAGGCATTTCTCTGACTGTGAGTTTATGTGCGCATCTGTATTATCACACCACTTACTGTGGTTTATCCATTCTTCCCCCACCACACACACATACACACACACAAATACCATGTAGATGTTCTTAGCCTTGGTTCTGTCAGGTCACCTGGCCACACCAGTGCCCATTCACCAGTCTCCACCTGTGTATCCCGACTGATGATGCTATATCGAGCATCTTGCACATGCTTTCTGGAGACACTTGATGTTACTGCTTCCCTCCCTCTGAGAAGCTGGAAAACAGAACCCACAGGTCCTGCTTTACTTGTTTTGTTTCATTCACGCGATTAGGGCTGGAACCCAGGACCTTGCACACATTGGGCAGATGCTCTACCACTGAGCCACAACCCCAACCCACACTTTACATTCTGCTAAGTATTTTCCAACTTAGACTTGCAAGGATTATTAGTATTTTATGAGAAAATTCATAACACACCCCAAACTCAATATCCTACTGACTTCATGTTTAGTGTGAGTGAGATAAATAGCTCTGCTCCATCTCTTTTTTCCCTTTCTGCCACAGTGACAGGAGACAGTACTAAGTACTTAAACAAAGTCTTTCCCCCCAAAGTCCCATGTAGCTAGGCATAGCTATATGATTTAATCCTAGCCAACAAGATGTTAATGGAAGTGATGTGTTCAACTTCTGCAGTCCCATTAAGCAAAAGATGCTCCCCGGAGTTCTTTTCCTTCCTCCTGGCTGGAAGGGGGGTGGATGACTGGAGTTAAGGCAGCCACTCCAGATGACAAAAGGGAAACCCCTTGGTGAGGATGACAGATAACAAAATAGGGACCCTGGGACACCTAGTCACAAGGCCACCAAAGCAGCCATCAACTGCCTACTCAGACTTTTATGTGATGGGAAAACTCAGTATCAGATGAGAGCCACTTTTCAGAGATACCACCCTGTCACTGCAGCCGATGAGACTTGAGTGACAAGGGCGGCGTCTAAAAGTCAAAAGAGAAGGCTGGGAGGAGACAGCAGATGTCCATGCTGGGGAGATGGGAAAGGGGTCCCTGGTCCTCCGAGGAGGAGCGCGTGAACGCTGGTCAGCTGCCGTCCTTTGCTGTTGTCCTTGTAGGTGTTGGAGCGTATGCACAGGGGCTCTCCTGGTTTGGATTTTTCCCCTCCCTTGGAGGGCAGGTTACCAGCATCACACCTGCTTGAGGAACCAGGAAAAAAAAATACTTTTAAACCAACTATGGTTTTGGCCAGCCTTGTTCATCTGTTCATGAACTGAGCATTTGTTTAGATTTCTCTGTTTTGAAAAATGAAGTGGTTCAGGCTTTTTTTTTTTTTTTTTTTTTTTTTTTTTTTTTCTGTATGATGTACTACTGTCTGCATGTAAGGTTTGTGCACCCATGTCATGCAAATGCCGCAGAGGTCAGAAGAGGGTGTCGGATTTTTTAAAATTTTGTTCTGAAGCTCAGTGTACGAGCTGATCCTTCTCTGCCTTAGGTCATGCAAAGAATCTTCTTGTGTGTGGCTAATTCTCCATGGCAACGGCCCAAGCAGGAAGCTAGGAGGGAAAAGCCCTCTGAGGCTTGGGTCAAAGACAGACACTGGGCCGAGTGAGATCTTGGGTTTCCTGTGGCAATTTGCTCTGGTTCCCACCATGGCGTTCCATGTCTGTGAGTGACGTGGCCACCACAGAACAATTCTAGGAAATTCTGAACTACTCAGGTTATAATTGACCAAATGTGTTTTTTGTGTGTGTGTGGGGGGGAGGGTTTCTTTTTTTTTTTTTTTTTGTTGTTTTGGGCCGTTTAGACAGGGTCTCCCTTTAGTCCCAGCTGGCCTGGAGCTAGCTATGTAGACCAGGCTGGCCTTTCAATTCACAGAGATCCTCCTGCCTCTGCCTCCCGAGTGCTGGGATTAAAGGCAAACACCACAACGCCCTGCCTTTCTGTAGAGTTTTGAAGTTACATAAAAAAAATTTAAAAATCTACAGTAATCACTACCAACAACAACAAATAATGGAAGACTCATCAGGGCTGGAGAGGTGGCTCAGTCAGTAAAAGTTTGGCACATAAACACAAGGACCTGAGTTTAGTGCCCGGCATTCACATGGAAGCTGGGTGTGGTGGCCCATGCTAGTAATCCCAGCACTGGGGAGGTAGAGATAGGAAGGTCCCTGGAGCTCTGTGGCCAGATAGTAAGCTTCTTGGGCCTTCACATGCACATACACACACACACATGTTCACACACATGTCTGTGAACACACACACACACACACACGCACGCACACACGCACACACGAGTCATTGTCTTAGAGAAAATAATTGGTTGATATTTGATCCCATATACAAAGATGTAGCCTTCAAGTCTTTAACTCTTAAATGCCTTCAAACATTGGAAACTATATTTTTGTGGGTCTCCCTGTAGCCCCAGCTGGCCTGGAACTTGCTATGTAGACCAGGCTGGCCTCCATCTCACAGAAAGCTGCATGCCTCTGTCTCCCAAGTGCTGAGCCTAAAGGTATATGCTACCCATACCCAGTGGAAACTACATTTTTGAGTTTGAGATTCTGAATTTTTCTCTTTATTAATTGATTGAATATTATTGTTGTGTGTCTGTAGGTCAGAGGACAACTTTGGGGAATTGGGTCTGGGTTTATCCATGTGAGTTTCTGGGATGGAATTCAAGTCATCAGGCTTGCAATGCAGGTGTGCTTACTGGCTGAACCATCTCAACCACCCTGACTTTTAATTTCTAAGTACTTTAATTTCTAAGCCCAACATTTCTGCTTCACCAGTTAAGTACTTATAATTTAACAATCACACTTTATGAAAAATCTTAAATTTTCTTAAGTATTTCAGGGCTTACATATCAGCTTAGGAGAACTACTTAAAACTGTGCATTTTAGCAAGTCCTGATGACACGGACCTGCCATCCAGCTCCCCAGAAAGCTGAGGCATGAGGATTGCTAGTTCAAGAGTAGCCTGGGAAACGCAACAAGACTCTGTCTCCCTCCTCTTCCCCTTCCTCTCCTCCTCCCTCTCCTTACCTGTGCCCATGCAATGGGGCCAGAGGTCAACCTTGGGTATCATCCACTTTGGTTTTTGTGTGTTTAATAGACAGGGTCTCACAATACAGTCTTGGCTGACTTAGAACTTGCCATGCAGGACTCACAGAGATCCACTTGCCTCTGCCTCCTGAATGCTGGAATTAAAGGCATGTACCCAGCCACCTCGGGTTTTTTTGAGACAGGTACTCTTATTGACCTGGGGCTCACCAAACAGGCTAGCTTGGCTCCACTGAGCTGCAGGGATCTATCTGCCTGTCTCTCCCTCCTCAGTGCTTTACCAACTGGGCCCTCTCCCTCCCCTCCTTTCCTGCACTGAGAAGCATTCTCTACTCAAGGTTGCCATGGTTTTCTCTGCTTTCTTCTAGAAGCGTTTTGGTTTGGGGGATGTTCATATAAGACTGTTGCTCACTGTGAGCTGATTTTCCTGTCTGGCATGAGGTGGGAGTGTGTGTCCACTTTTCCCATCAACACCCAGTGTTCCCAGCATGCATCTTTGTGGATTTGGAAGCTTCATTCTGAGAACAGATCTTGTGCTGTCTCCAGCCCGTGGCAGAGGCAGGTGGCACACGTCTGTGACAGAGGTTCTGGCAGATGGGGAGATGGATCGCAGTCACCCAGGGAGGAGCTCTCAGGTACGTGGGGACGTCTATTTCATCATCTTGCCCAGAGGCCCGGCCCAGAGCACCCTCTGAGTCTGTTGGAGATGGGATGTCCCGATGCCCTGACCACTTCTGGGAACATAGCGTCAAGAGGGCGTGGCTTCAAGGTGGGCGGCTCACAGGTCTCCTGTCTGTGGTACTGAGGGCCGATCTCTGTGGCTGGGAACAGACTTGCTTTGTGCTGCTTTCTGCCCCCCTTTAACTCAGATGAGCGCCATCATCCCAGGTCTCTAGACCTCTGGCAGAAGCACTTTTGCATCCTTAGTTACTTGAGGTGTCTTTAGGACCATGGGCTCATGCAGCAAGTGGGAGACATGCAGTAGGATTCTGGGTAGTTCATGCCTCAGATACAACCCACGGCCGCGCTCTGCTCATCAACAAAGATATTAAAAGTGGAAGAAAAGACAACCCGAATGAAGAAGGCAGAAATTCTGTCCTGTCAGGGGAAAACTTGAAAGTAAAAGTGACAATTTTTTGAAGGAATCAGCAAGGAGGAGATGAGGGTAGAAATTCTTGGGGGTTAATGTTAGAAACTAGCCTGCCCAGGGCTGGTAGAGAGGTCCTGCTGGGACTCGTATTAATCTGTTTGGCATCAATATAATGAAATACCAGAAGCAATTAACTTATAAAGAGAAAAGGGTTGTTGTGGCTCGTGACACTGAAGGGGAACAGATCACAATAGGAGTGTGTGATGAAGCAAATTGCTCACCTCTAGAGAGGAGAGAGAGAGAGAGAAAGAGAGAGAGAGAGAAGAACAAGAGAGAGAGAGAGAATAAGAGAGAGAGAGAGCAGAGGTTCCACAGTCCCCACAGTCCCCTTCCAGAGTGGCCTCCAGTGATCTAAAGAGCCCCTCCATCAGCCCCATCTTCAAAAACCACCCACCATCTCCCTACAGCACCATGCCAAACTAACCCTAGCTAATTTCCCATCATTTCAAGTAGAAAAATTATAAAGCATGTCCTGTTATCCCAAGCCCCAAAATCATTTCCTAAAACAGAACTGACACTTCAAATGCTCTTAGTCCTTTTGTTATGCTATCACAAAATACCAGAGACTGGATATTTTATGGTGGGGAGAAACTGACTGCTCATGGTTTTAGAGGCTGGGCAGTTCAAGATCAAGGTACTGGCAGGTTCAGAGTCTGGTGGGGACTGCTTTCTGTTTCCAAGACGATGCTTCACTGCCCTGTCCTCTGCAGGAAAGGAATGCTATGTCTTCATGAGGCAGAAGATTAGGAAACTCTCTATTTAATCCCATTCCCAAAGGAGGAGACTTGTGGTCTTACCACCTCTTCAAGTCCTAACCTCTAAGATTAAAACAATATACATTTAGTCTCAACCTCTGAATTTTGGAGGGAACATATTGAAACTTTAGCATGTGCCTGGCTATAATTATGTAAATATGGGAAACGAACAAAACAGCTTTTTATTCATTTATTTGTATTTTATGTGTGTGAATATTTTGTTTGAATGTATGGAAATGTGTCCATGTCATGCAATGCCTGTAAAGGCCAGAAGAGGGCATCAGATCCCCTGGAACTGGAGTTACAGATTGTTGTTAGATGCCATGTGGGTGCTGGGAACTGAACCCTGATCCTCTGCAAGAGCAGTCAGTGCTCTTAACTGCTGAGCCATTTCTCCAGCTCCCAAAACAACTTTCTGATCACCAAATATCTAGCTGCTACTGAAAATTTCAACAAATCCTCGTGGTCACCTTTGGTCAACATCTTTCTGCTGTTTTTTTTGTCTTGTTTTGTTTTGTTTCTGCTGTTTTGAGAGAAATTCTAAATCAAGTTTGGGGAGTAAAAACCCCAATTAATGTGATTATTGCAAGAAGGAAGCTGTGTCTTATGTGACTATGTGCCTGTTTGTCTACTTGACTTAGGGGGTAACATGAGAGCTCTCTTACCCATGTCTCAGCCTCTCTATCTCTCTCTCTCTCCTGTGAGTATGGGCACGGTGTGCATGTGGAAGTCAGGACAGCCTCAGACATTGGTCCTCCCTTCTACCTTGTTTGAGACAGGATCACTTCTTTTCTTTTCTTTTTTTTTTTTTTTTTTTTTTTTTTTTGGTCTTTTTGAGACATGGTCTCCCTGTAGCTCTGGCTCTCTGGCTGTCCTGGAACTCATTCTGTAGATGAGGCTGGCCTTGAACTCACAGAGATCCACCTGCCTCTGCCTCCTGAGTGCTAGGATTAAAGGCGTGCGCCACCACTCCGGGCCTAGGATCTCTTCTTTTCCCACTGCCTCGGGGCCCTGGGGTTACAGAAGTGTACTACCATGTCCAGCTTTATGTGAGCTCTGGGGATCCAAGCTCACATCCTCATGCTTGTGCTGAAGCCTGTTACCCACTGGGACATCTCTCTAGCCCTCTGTTTTGTTTTTGTTGTTGTTGTTTGTTGTTCCGGGCAAATAAATATTTTTGAGTATCAAACGTTTGCAAAAAAAAGCTCCTTCCCCACACCGTATCGCACGATGCTGTAACGACCTCTGGATAATCTTCCTTTTAGCAGTATCAGCCAATGGTCTGATTTGCCAAGTGGCTTAGTTTGTTTCTCTGTCCCAGCCTTTAGGAATCTTTAAGGCTGTGAAATGCTTTGCAATGCCTGATTTTCAACTTTGACTATGCCGAGCTTTGAAGACTCCTTTAAGATCCTTCCCAAGATCCTCCAGAGGAAAGAGTTGAAGTGGGATCTGGGGTTCCTTATCTCCTCCTTCCATACTGAACCTCTCTACACACTTACTTTTATTATTTTATTTAGTTTATGTTTTTTTGTTTTATTTTAATTGGTCTTTTGAGACAGGGCCCTCCCTGTAGCCCCACCTGTCCTGGAACTGTGCTCTGTGAACCAGGCTGGGCCTTGACTCAGCAAAGATCACCCTGCTCTGTGCCGTCCCAAGTGCTAGGATTAAAGGCGTGTGCCACCACGCCCAGCTTACCACTTCTTTTAAATCACAGGAAGTTTGAACATCCCTGATTTAATCAATCACATTTTCCTGTTTGCAGTGGCTGCCAGAAAGTTCACCATTTAAGTCTGTCCACAACTGACAAGTACCCCCAAAACCACAACCTCTTAGTCCACATTGTATGCAAATGTCCATTCAACTTCCTTGTCCATCTTGTTTTCTTTATTCTGTTGTCATGTGATGTTTTTACTTGCTGACTCAAATCCTTTTTGAAAACATAGTTTATGATGCACATTAAAAAAATGAGGGGTTTTTAGAGGAGATCTTCAGCAGGTTGGAAAGGAATGTATATAGAGATAAGACATGGTTTCACATTCAAAGTCCATGTGTGTTTCTAGGATGCCTGTGTGTTGGAACAGTGTGGAGTACATGGTTTTCCAAGTCTCTAGGCTTTACAGTGTGTTGATCCTCAAGTCTGGGGTAGTCATGGACATGGCTGACTGCTGAAGGAACTGCCCTACGGCCCGGCACTTTCAGGGTTTGTTAGGGATGTGTTGGTCACGGAGGACGGCTTCCCATTTGGGCTTCTCACCTGCTCGCTCTCCTCTCCAAAGCCAGGGGACTCCTCTTCTGCTGTTTACCAATCTCCTGGGAGCTCCGCCAAAGCACTACCCACCCCAGTCCTCTCCCCCAGAGACCCTGGTTAATTGGTGGGGGGGGGGCGTGTCCTCAGGCAAGGGGAGTTTTTAAAAGGTCCTGGAGATGCTAGTGTGCGCCAGGGCTCCATAGCCCTGGGAGAAGGAAAAATAAAACTAATAAGCACCTGCTTCCCTGTAATCTCTCAGGGGCATCTGGGCGAGGCCACAGTGTTAGAGACAATGGGCAGGTTCTAGTGATGCAGAAGGAGCTGAAGGCAATAGATTAACTCTTCCCACTCTGTTCAGCTACTAGAAGCTCGATACTTTGGGGGTGGTCCACAAGGAAGAGGTGCATTGTATTTATTTTATTTTATTTATTTTTTATTATTATTTCTGTAATGTGTAAATACGAATATACTGTCTGGCATGTAGGTCGTGGCCACCCTGTGCGTGCAATGCCGCGAGTTCAGAACGAGGGTCTTGGATTCCCCTGAAACTGGAGTTCTCCTGGAATTGGAGTTACAGACGGTTCTCAGCGCACGATGTGGGTGCTGGGGAATCAGAACCCGGGTCCTCTGCAAGAGCGTCGGCGCATCTTAACACAACCGCTGGCATCCCCCAGCCCCAAGAGGTGCAATTTTATAAACCCAGGTCTGTGGTGTTGTGTGTGGTGTGTGTGTGTGGTGTGTGTATGATGTTTGCATAATGATAGATGTTATCGTTATGTACTGTAGTACCATGCATGGATGTATGATGTGTGGTGTAGGTGTATGCACATATACGTGGTGTATACATGGGGATATCAGTTGTATGTATGTGTGTATATAATATATGTGTATGTCCAAAATATATATAATGTGGATGTGTATAATCTGCATCATGTAAATTATTCATATTAGGGTATAAGGGGGGGGGTGGGTTTTTGTTATATTGGGTGTGTCTGTGTGGTAATCTGTCGTTCGTGCTATCTTTTGTGTGGATTATGTGGTCTCGGGGTGTGCGCCTACTGGTATATTGTGTAAAGCTCTGTATAGACATGCATGTATGTGTTATTCATGCACTGAATATATGTGTGTACATGCCTGTGCATATGTGTTTATACCTATGTATACGTAGCACCTTGGTATCTTGCAGATGGTTGGTCTGCAAACCCTGAGATCTCCAAAGCCCCCCACTCAAATCCCACATGCGGAACTCTGTGGCACACCCTTTCCTGTGCTATACTGCCCTCTGGAACGTTTGGGACACAGACTATAACACGAATGCCACAGAATCATGCTGTCATTTCATATGGAATACTATGAGGATACCAGCTGCACAGCATGAGGACCAGTAGTTCAAGTTCCTCCAGCACCACAAAAAGCTCTGTTCATGTTCAGTACAGGGGAGACTTTTCCCAAATACTTTTAATCTGATGTTGGTTGACTCTGAGGACACAGGACCCAAATACACAGTGTGCCAGTCTGTACCGATCTAGACTTGCAAGTGTGTTTTTGTTTAAATGTGTGGCACGTGTGTGGGAAGGTGCACATATTGTGTGGTGCATAGGCAGGAGTGAAATGTCCAGGTGTTTTTTTTTTTTTTTTTTCAATTTAGACCTCATTGTAATTTTTTTATTTTTTAAAGATGTGATTAGTTTATTTTATGTGTATGAGTGTATTACTGCATAATGTAAGTGACCCACATCACGCAAATGCGCTGTTGGATGTCAGAAGAGGGCATGGAATCCCCTGAAAACTGGAGTTTGACAGATGGTTTGTTATGCCACCATGTGGGGCTCTTGGGTTTGAATCGGACCTCGGCTCCTTGCGCAACGTGCTCACCACTGAGCCATCTCCCAGCCCCTCTTGCAAGGTCTCGCTCGCCCTGAACCTGGAGCTTGCTGAGTATGGCTAGGCCTGGCTGCGCACTGAGCCCCAGGGATCCTGCTGTCTCTGCATCCCCAGCATTTGGGATCACAGTGTGATCGCTGCCCTCAACCAGCTTTGTCTAGGCTCTGAGGAGCCAACCCAGGTCCTTATGCTCGCATGGCAAGCACATTTGCTAACTGAGCCAGTCTTGCCAGTATCCACATTTTGAGTCTGTTAGAAGAAAAGGTGATGGTTCGGGGATAACCCTGTTGCACCACTGGACATTAACGAGACACTCGACGTTCTTTTGCATTTTCGGGAGAAGAGGCAAGCCCAAGAGCAGATGGTCACTATGCTTGTAGAAGACAGAACAGCCATTATGCTGCATAGAGAACAGGCCCAGCCCTCCTATATAGGTAGACAGTCCTTCAAATTAAGAAAAGGCACCAAGAATCTTGGTGCTGGAGAGATGATGCTCAGGTGCTTAAGAGCACTATTAATCGCTGAAGAGGACAGGGTTCAATTCCGCTACCACAGTGGCGGTTAATCAGGCCATCCTGAACTCTAGGCTCCTGCAGAATCGTGTCCTCTTTTGACCTCCGAGGGCATTGGATGGCATGGGTGTGCGTACATCCTGCAGACAAGACAGTCCACACACTAAACAAATAAAAATGAATATAAAAGAAGAAAAGGATTCCCAACAGATTCAAGTTATTGAAAAGGATTTATTTTTATTTTATTGTGTGTTATAATACGTGTGTCATATGGAAGGGTTATAGTGGATGTAGTTGCCACAAGCCAGAAGAGGGAGCTGAACCATTGCAGGTGGTTTGTGAAAACACCCAAGTGGGTGCTGAGAACTGGACACTGGTCCCCTGGAAGAGAAGCAAGTCCTTCTTAACCTCTGAGGCACTTCTCCAGTCCTCCGATTTAGGTTTAAGAAGCTGAGAAATTTCACAAACATCACAAAAATTCTCAGCCAACGTTTCCTTCAGCTGGATTATCAAACATGCCACCAAGAACTGGAAGCAGGTGGGGAAAGCACAAATCATTTGTTCTCTACTGATGCTGGTAGACACCAAACAAAGCCGATGTGCGTAACTTTGACATAAATTCCCTACTGTTGGGGCCTCTTTCGTGATCTTTTTGAGACAGGGTCTCCCTGTAGCCCCAGCTGTCCTGGAACTTGCCTTGTAGACCAGGCTGGCCTTGAACTCACAAAGATCCACCTGTCTCTGCCTCCCAAGTGCTAGGATTAAAGGCGTGTGCCACCACGCCCGGCTTACACACTTACTTTTAAATCACAGGAAGTTTGAACATCCCTGATTTAATCAATCACATTTTCCTGTTTGCAGTGGCTGCCAGAAAGTTCACCATTTAAGTCTGTCCACAACTGACAAGTACCCCAACCTCTTAGTCCACATTTGTATGCAAATGTCCATTCTACACTTCCTTGTCATCTTGTTTTCTTTATTCTGTTGTCATGTGTGTTTTTACTTGCTGACTCAAATCCTTTTTGAAAAGTCATAGTTTATGAGCACATTAAAAAAATGGAGGGGTTTTAGAGGAGATCTTCAGCAGGTTGGAAAGGAATGTATATAGAGATAAGACATGGTTTCACATTCAAAGTCCATGTGTGTTTCTAGGATGCCTGTGTGTTGAAACAGTGTGGAGTACATGGTTTTCCAAGTCTCTAGGCTTTACAGTGTGTTGATCCTCAAGTCTGGGGTAGTCATGGACATGGCTGACTGCTGAAGGAACTGCCCTACGGCCCGGCACTTTCAGGGTTTGTTAGGGATGTGTTGGTCACGGAGGACGGCTTCCCATTTGGGCTTCTCACCTGCTCGCTCTCCTCTCCAAAGCCAGGACTCCCTCTCTGCTGTTTACCAGATCTCCTGGGAGCTCCGCAAAGCACTACCACCCCAGTCCTCTCCCCCAGAGACCCTGGGTTAATTGGGGTGGGGCGTGTCCTCAGCAGGGGAGTTTTAAAAGGTCCCCTGGAGATGCTAGTGTGCGCCAGGGCTCCATAGCCCTGGGAGAAGGAAAAATAAAACTAATAAGCACCTGCTTCCCTGTAATCTCTCAGGGGCATCTGGGCGAGGCCACAGTGTTAGAGACAATGGGCAGGTTCTAGTGATGCAGAAGGAGCTGAAGGCAATAGATTAACTCTTCCCACTCTGTTCAGCTACTAGAAGCTCGATACTTTGGGGGTGGTCCACAGGAAGAGGTGCATTTTATACCCCAGGTCTGTGTGTGTGTGTGTGTGTGTGTGTATGCATGTGTGCATATGTATTTATGTATGTGTGTGTGCCCATGCATGTATGTATGCATGTGTGGATGTAGGTGTATGCACATATACGTGTGTATACATGTGTACAGATATGTATGTGTATGTGTGTATTAATATATGTGTATGTAAAAAATATATATATATGTGTATGTGTATATCTGCATATGTAAATGTATTCATATGTGGCGTATATGTTTGTATATATTGTGTGTCTGTGTGTATATGTGTATGTCTATCTTTGTGTGGATATGTGGTATAGATGTGTGTGCGCATATGTATATATGTGTATCTCTGTATATGAATGCATGTGTGTTTATTCATATGCATGAATATATGTGTGTACATGCCTGTGCATATGTGTTTATACCTATGTATACAGTAGCACCTTGGTATTTGCAGATGGTTGGTCTCAGAACCCTGAGACTGCTCAAAGCCCCCCACTCAAATCCCACATGCGGAACATCTGTGCACACCCTTTCCTGTGCTATACTGCCCTCTGGAACGTTTGGGACACAGACTATAACACGAATGCCACAGAAATCATGCTGTCTTTCATATGGGAATACTGAGGATACCACTGCACTGCATGAGGCACTGAGTTCAGTTCCCAGCACCACAAAAACTCTGTTCATGTTCAGTACAGGGGAGACTTTTCCCAAATACTTTTAATCTGATGTTGGTTGACTCTGAGGACACAGGACCCAAATACACAGTGTGCCAGTCTGTACCGATCTAGACTTGCAAGTGTGTTTTTGTTTAAATGTGTGCACGTGTGTGTGAAGGTGCACATATGTGTGTGCATAGGCAGAGTGAAATGTCAGGTGTTTTTTTTTTCAGTCCCTCTCCATTGTATTTTTATTTTTTAAAGATTTTATTATGTTTATTTTATGTGTATGAGTGTATTACCTGCATATATGTAAGTGCACCCACATCACGCAATGGCTGTGGAGGTCAGAAGAGGGCATTGGATCCCCTGAAACTGGAGTTACAGATGGTTGTTAGCCACCATGTGGGTCCTTTGAATCGACCCCAGGTCCTCTGCAGGAGCAACCAGTGCTCTTAACCACTGAGCCATCTCTCCAGCCCCTCTTGCAAGGTCTCTCCCTGAACCTGGAGCTTGCTGACTTGGCTAGGCTGGCTGGCCACTGAGCCCCAGGGATCCTGCTGTCTCTGCATCCCCAGCATGGGATCACAGTGTGAGCTGCCCTCCACACCCAGCTTTGTCTGAGGCTCTGAGGAGCCAAACCCAGGTCCTTATGCTCGCATGGCAAGCACATTGCTAACTGAGCCATCTTGCCAGTATCCACATTTGAGTCTGTTAGAAGAAAAGGTGAGGTTCGGGGACTAACCCTGTGCACCACTGGACATTACTGAGACACTCACGTGTCTTTGCATTTTCTGAGAAGATGCAAGCCCAAGAGCAGATGGTCACTATGCTTGTAGAAGACAGAACAGCCATTATGCTGCATAGAGAACAGGCCCAGCCCTCCTATATAGGTAGACAGTCCTTCAAATTAAGAAAAGGCACCAAGGAATCTTGGTGCTGGAGAGATGGCTCAGTGATTAAGAGCACTAGTTACTCTTGAAGAGGACATGGGTTCAATTCCTAGCTCCAACATGGCGGTTAACAGCCATCCATAACTCTAGGTCCTGCAGAATCTGATGTCCTCTTTTGACCTCCGAGGGCATTGGATGGCATGGTTGTGCGTACATACCTGCAGACAATACATTCATACACTAAACAAAATAATAAATGAAATATAAAAGAAGAAAAGGATTCCCAACAGATTCAAGTTATTGAAAAGGATTTATTTTTATTTTTAATTGTGTGTATATACGTGTGTGCATATGGAAGGGTTATGTGGATGTAGTTTCCACAGAGGCCAGAAGAGGGAGCTGAATCATTGCAGGTGGTTGTGAAACACCCAAGTGGGTGCTGAGAACTGGACTCTGGTCCCCTGGAAGAGAAGCAAGTCCTTCTTAACCTCTGAGGCACTTCTCCAGTCCTCCGATTTAGGTTTAAGAAGCTGAGAAATTTCACAAACATCACAAAATTCTCAGCCAACTTTCCTTCAGCTGGATTATCAAAATGCCACCAGACTGGAAGCAGGTGGGGAAAGCACAAATCATTTGTTCTCTACTGATGCTGGTAGACACCAAACAAAGCCGATGTGCGTAACTTTGACATAAATTCCCTACTGTTGGGGCCTCTTTCTTCATCCTCATCAGGGTCTTAGATGAGGGGCACATGTCAGTCTTGGCTTGGTGGAGACACCTACATAGTTCCAGCACCAGGTGGGCAGAAGGAAGGAAGAGGATGAATTTGAAGCCAGCCTGAGCTCCATGGTCATTCTTTGTGACTCTGTCTCAAAGAAACAAGGTGCTGGGACTGGGGAGATGGCTTGCTTGGCAACATGGCTGCCATACAAACATGAGGGCCCAAGGTCTGATCCCCAGCATACACATAAAATTCTGGTGGTGCAGGCATGTGGTCCCAGGGCTGGGGACCCAGAGGCAAGAGGCTCCCTGGGCTTGCTGGGCAGAGAGTCTGGATGAATGGCAGCCCTCAGAAAGTAAGATAGAGAAGCCGGGCGTGGTGGCGCACGCCTTTAATCCTAGCACTTGGGAAGCAGAGGCAGGTGGATCTTTGTAAGTTCAAGGCCAGCCTGGTCTACAGAGTGAGTTCCAGGACAGCTGGGGCTACAGGGAGACCCTGTCTCGAAAAGACCAAAAAAAAAAAAAAAAGTAAGATAGAGAGCAACTGAGGAAGACACCTGACGTTGATCTCTGGCCTATGCACGTGCTCAGACACACACACAAGAGTTCTGGGTATGTAGTTCAGAGGGAGAGTGCTTGCATGAATCTGACCTAGAGTTCGAATTCCTAAAACACAAAGAAAAGATGGAGGCATGGTTCTGCAGAAACCCAGGAACTTAATGTTTCCCAGAGACCTTGCAATTGACAATGAAAACTAGACCAAATCAAGAGCAAAGGCTTTGGAGCCAGCTGGACTTGAACTCACCACCCGTATAGCCACTTTCTGGCCTCACAGACCTTGGGCTTGCCCATTAGGCACAGCAAATAAAAATACAGGGCACCCGGTTACACTAGCACTTCAGACGATCAATAAAACATTTTCCTGTAAGTGGGAACCAGGGATGGCAGAGGGCATCTCTACACTAAACTTATGCCTTGTGTTTCTGAGATTTATTATCATTGGGTTTAACAAAGGGCCTGGGGTTACCACTGTTTTTCCTGTCCTCTGTGGAGTTCATGAACATTGGAGAGTAGGGTGGAAGACAGTTTATGGGGGCCTGGGCCTGAGAGGGGACCATGAAGTGGCTTTCATTTGGAGCTGTGGGTGGCGTGAGTCACAGAACTTTTCATACGCCAGAGAAGCTCTGGGGTTGTTTCCTTATCTGTAGAAGACAAAAGATCTGAGAAAACAAATATTCCTGGTCTGTAAAATGGGTGCAACCTGGGCACCATCCCTCGGCCCAGGAAGCTGTAGGTGTACCAGGGAAGGGATTTTCCCACAGCTGAGATGACTCCTCCTCAGAGTGGTTTTCCCGGACTGCGCGGGAGGCTCATCCCCTCCAGACTCTCCTTTCTTCCTTCTCCGTAGTAATCACAACTTTCCCGCTTTGAATTGCCTTCTTTTTACTGTTTATTTACAATCCAGTAAATAAACAGAAGTTCCAGAAAGGCAGAAAACCAGTTGGTCTTGTTGTGGAAGGGCTGCTGACTCCAGCCCACTACCGGCTGGGACTTTGAATGAATGAATGAAGGCACGCACGCAGAATTTCATTCGTTCAGTGCATGCCTGCGTGCGTGCGGAGCGCGAGCCCTGTCCCCGTCCGCGCTGCTCGCTCTCTGCGGGCCGCGCCGGCTGCGTCGTGGGCGTCGCCGCGGGGAGGAGGCCGGGCCGGTCCCTCCTCCGGGAGCCGCAGCTCGGCGGCCGCGCGGAGAGCAGCGCACACTGCAGGGCCGAGTCCCCGCAGCGGAGCCACCGCCGCGCTCGGCGGCCCCCACGGAGCGGCGCCGCCCGGCCGGGGCTCAGGAGACGAGGCCCGGGAGAGGGGGCCCGGCCCGGTGCGGGCGCCGCCGCAGCCCGGAGACCCTCGATCCGCGTCCGATCGATCGCCGTGCCTGGCCCGCGCCGGACGCCTCTGCTGTGCGCGGTGAGTACCGCGCTCTGGGGCGCACGGTGGGAACCGGGGGCCCCGAGGCCCGCGCAGGCCAACCCCCTCTCCGCAGGAAAGTCCCTGTCGGGCCCCGGGCCTCAGTTTCCCCAAGCTGCAGGGCGCACGGGCGGCATCGGGACCCTGCAGGCAAATCCCCCTCTGGAAAGTTCCCCCGGAGCTCCGAGCCTCAGTTTCCCTGCGTTGCGTGGGTGCACGCGCAGTATCTGGGTCCCGGGGACCCCGCAGACACATCGCAGGCAGATAGCCTCTCGGGAAAATCCCTCTCGAGCTCTCAGCCTCAGTTTCCCCGCGTGGTAGGGCTGGATTGGGTACCGGGCTTAGAGACTGAACTCAGCAACTCCGCTCCGGCTAGCGGGACAAGTGCAGGGCGCGCGGGCCGGCGGTGTAGAAGCAGTCAGGTCCCTGGCTTTGGGTTAGAACCTTGGAGAAGGAGATCCGCGTGTTGAGAGGTGTATCCTGATCCGACCCGAGAGGACCCCGGAGGAAACAAACTGATGCGCCAGGCCGGGTGTTGGGGTGGGTCCAGAGCGGGGCAAACCGTTGGAACCCCGGCGTGGGGCCGAGACCGCACCCGGCCTGCTCTCAAGGAGTTTCTTTTGAAAAGTCCCTCGCGATCGCCCGGCCCGCGCGGGCCCAGCGCAGGCCACTGAGGTTGGAGTTGAAAGTTACACAACTTCCCATCGGAAGAACACATAGACTCCGGAGTGGACGGTTTCGTTGTAAAAGGAGAGGAGCGGAGTGGGGTTATGTTAGTCACGCAACTGGAGGTGGAACCCCTAGCCGCTTCCTGCATTCGGTGCCCCCCTCCCCCAAATAAATAGTTCACACACACAAGGAATATTAGGTGACTGGGGAAAAGCCTCAAAACTTTGCTCAGCAGTAGAAATGGAAAGCTTTCCTGCTTTGCAAGGTTCATTCTGCCCTGAAGCCATCTAGGGCTCAGACTTAACTACCCGCATCCTGCTGCTTTTGAATTCTTACTGTAAAGCTGAGGCTGATGCTGCCGGTTGGGTCTTCCCTTCTACCCTTTCCCCTCAACCCCCTCCTCCAAAATGCTCCGAGACCTTTAATTACTTTCTAAAACTATTATCATAGATATATAAATCACTCCTGATGCAGAGGCACCTTTGAATTACCAGGCGCAGGGAGGTGAGGGAGACCCAGGTCCTGTTGGCTCTGGCAAGGCAGGTAGAACACTGCACAACCCTGCTGAAGAATCTGAGTGGGGGATTATGTCTGAGTAAAGGGCGAACCCTCCCCAAGGAAATTATAACCAGAGAACAATTGTAGTTCGAGCAGATTCTATTAATTCCACAAGCCCTTTGATGCTTGGGTGAAATTTCTATTACCAGAGGATGGTCAGCTAGCAGACACAGTAGCCCCTGGCCACAATTGGCTCTTAACATGCATAGACTGTGTCCACGGAGACCGAGACTGGGTCTCTTTTTCAGAATGATACTTGTCAATGAATCTTTTGGCAATTTTAATAGAGAAATGCTTATGATTGCTCACCTTTCTTCATCGTCTTAAAACCTAAAATTTCTTTGCCTTTTAGACATCTTCAGACTGAGGAAAGTTAATGAACTATTTATGTAAAATTTGATAATAGTTTGAATCTTGTTTTTGACAGAGCATAAAATTGAGATTTTACTTGAAACTGTAAACTTAGTAGTTGTGGACAAAATAATGTGGCTAGATCTGAAAGAACCTGGAGAGAGAGAGAGAGAGAGAGAGAGAGTGTGTGTTGTGTGTGTGTGTGTTTTAATGCAATTTTTAGTTCCCTAGACCTCCTTTGTATTTTAGGGTTCATGATACAATGAACTCTCTCATCTTATGAAATTGCATACCTCTGTCACAGGGAGGTAAACACATTGCCACACATGGGTGTATAAAAATCATCTCTAAACACATAAATCAGTTTCCTGACATCAGGTAACTAAACGACCTGAGATAAAATTGAAAGATGTGTGCGCTGATATTTTGTGATTAAAAAAGAAAGCTGCTTTAATGGGTTAAGTTCTAGGGTCTTCTTTTCATCCTTTCTGTGTTGGATTAAACATATCATAAAGAGATGTGATTTGTTGACTTGCTATGGAATTAACCATTTGGAAAAAAAAAACTACCCAAGACACTCAGCTTCCAATAGGCTGTAGTTCTGTTTCTTTAAATCATATGTAAGAGATTTCGAGTCTTGTTCCAGACGGATAAATTGATAAAATGCTGTGTGTGAGGAGAACGGAAAACCCTCAGTAAAAAGCTCTGCGGCATAGCTGGCAGCACATTTGCTTGAGCGAGCCACGGAGACTCTACAGTTTGCAAAACTGTATATAGAGTCCAAGCACGTCCACTTAAGATTTCTTTTGGTTTCCCCCTTGACAAGATGACCCCCTCCCCCCCTCAGCTACTTTTCCGAAGATAACTTGTGTGAGGTTCAGGAGACCAGAATCATATAGCCATCCGTCACCACTTTAGGACAAGCTCAGGGTGAGGACTTTCACTGTCCTCCACCAGATGTGTGTTGTGTGTCCTCAGCTGTGACGCCCTGTTTGAAACTCATTAGGCCAGCCGTAAATGTCTTGTGTAATAAAAACGCAGGCTGTCGTGGAGATGGAGTGGGGTTCTGAGATCCTTACAACCAAGCCCTGTCTGGGCACAGGCTCATTAGGAAAGAAGGGAAAGGAGAGATCTTACTCAGCACCTTCCCCTGCCCCCGACAGCTGCAGAATAATCAGCATGTGGTGCCCTTTCTAGGTGGTGGGTTGGAGCTGTGGCTGGAGCAGGGGTTGGTTCTTGCTGGCCAGGCCTCCTTCCCAGAAAGGATGCTTTCAGGCAGTTCCTATAGACCTGAGTGTGTGTGTGTGTGTGTGTGTGTGTGTGTGTTTGTGAAGGCTAGGAGAGAGAGCTTTGGGTCTCATGGCCAGGTATAAATGTACCTACTTCTCACCTGAGCACCAGGTGCAAAACCAGCCTGTTGGGCCTAATAGAAATTCCTCAAGGAAGAGAACTTAAAAAAAAAAAGCAAGCATTGCTTAGTCCTGTGGTCCTCTTGGTCTTGGAGTTTAGAGGAGAGGGGTTGATGGTCGCCTCTAGAGGCTAAACTTTCTGCCTGTTGCCAAGGCTGAGTTCTGTTGTACAGAGAGGAAACATTTTTCTAGCTAGTTCTTAAAAGGGAGTTGGGGGAGTCTGTTCAGGAGGAGCCCTTTATAGAGGCTTAACCCTAGAGTTGAGAAAACATGGCCTGTTGACAGAACACACACACACACACACACACACACACACACACACACCTTCCTTACCTCTGACCCTCTTCCTGATCTCGCCAGAATCACAGCAGCTTCCTGAACACCTCGGTCTCCCCACCCCCACCATCCGAGGTCATTCAAGAGTCCCCAACACACCAAACAAAAACGAGGCTTTTGGTAGGAAAACAATGGGTAAGAATTCACTGGAGACAAGACTTCGTTTTTTCTCTTTGAGCATCTTAACTGTCCTAATGGTGTTTGCCTAACACCTTCTAATCCAGGGAGGATGACCCTCCATCAGGGGAGAAATGCTTGAAGTGACAATTGATGACAGTGACTGAGTCCATGAGCACACTCATAAGTGACCCGTAGGAGCTTGTTCTTTGTAGCTCCTACGAGATTTGGAGTCAGTTTTGAGGTGGGAAGTACCTGCCAGAAGACCTTAGGGGAAAGGCGGCAAAGGAAGCCACACATTTTTTGCCTGTGTTTTCTTCTTTCTTTTCGCCGGCTTTCATGGCCGTGAATACTGACGCAGGATTCCTCACGGATAGATTACAATCTTGTGTCTCCTTACCACTGGTGAAAACAGCGAGCAGGACTGGCCCGCCGAGGCCTCTCATCAATCTTTAGGGTCAACTTTCACTTTGGCTCTCTGGGTATTATGATTACCAGCCCGGCATTGTTAAGGAGGAAACTGAGTCACAGGTTAGATGACTCGTGCAGACCACAGATGAAGTGCGGAGGAAACCTGGCCTTCAGTTCCCCAAGTGCCTCACCCACATCCTACGAAAACCCTGTTCTCCCTCTCCCTCGAAGGGCGATGCTAAGTCTGGGTATTCCTGACTACACAGAACAGATTGCTTTCTGAAGCTGCCCTGAGTATTTTTTTTCTCCCCCCGCCCCTTTTCCCATTGTTATTTTAAACAGAAGGAAAATCATATTCAATATTTAGAAAACAGGAATAGAAACGTTTGGAAGTCATATTTAGCAGTTTGTATCTGGTTCTGTCAAGAAAATGACTGTTTATTTACAAAGGCTAATCTGATTTGTTGCTTCCATATTAACACTGAGCAGTTCGGTTCTTAAAATGAGTCAATAAATTTACTGGCAGTGGAAAGGCCCTAGACATTCCAGTAGGCATAGCTCAAGTCAAGCTTACCGGAAGGTTCTGGGTTGCTATGGGTGGGTGTTGCTTTGGGGTTCAGTTCTGAGAACAAAGTAATTTGGAACAGGTGGTCTCGAGAGTCAGGTAACAGGAACGGTTGGTCTTGGCTACTTGGAATGTCAAGGGACACCATCGGTGGTCTAAACATGGGGACAGGCAGGCTTGTGGTCAATGGGGTTGAGAGGCATCTTTAACAGGAACCGGGGAGGATGGAACACAGGGTCTAGGCACAAGGTCCAGTCCCTATGGAAATCAGGGGCCTCACCCCACAGGGGCCTCACCCCACAGTCACCCCCTTCTGGCAATAATACTTCAAGCCCAGATGTGTCGGCTCGTCGTGTTTTGAAAAGCGTGCTTCTACTTTCAAATCTGTGCAGAAATTTAAAACAGGACCTCCAATGCCAGATAATGCCAATTTAAACATCTTTTAAAATGCGCAAAGTGTTTAACAGAGGCTAAAAACTATTTTATCATCTAGTATCCACAGGGTTGTGTCTGTAACATAAAATGTATGATTTTAATGGCATCCAGTCATCCCCTTCTAATTGAGAATCTCATAAAGTTAGCTCTTTAAAGGCTGCGTATTCTCAGACATAACTGAGAGAACGGTCAACTCTCTGGGAACATAATTGAAGGAAAAATTATAAAATTTGACATATTTTCCCCTCAAAGAGTAAGGAATGGGAGGGTTCAACTGCTACGTGAATGTTGCAACTTAATTTCCTTTCCTGTCCGCTAGAGTCGGCTTTCCTTTCTTCTCTGTTCATCTCCTAAGAACCATGGTCAGATCTGAATTATGCTACGTATTAGCCAGAGACATTTTAATTTTGTAAAGAAAAATCATGGCAGAGACAGCCGGGTCTGTTTCAGCCATTATTGTTTCTGCAGCATGAATACTTTGGGTTTCATGGTAAGACGTGGGGTTGCCAAGAAAGAAAATTACAGCAAGAAACTATGCGAAAACATATACACTTCTGTTTAAGAAATGGGAAAAACACAGAAAAATTCTGCATGATAATTGCTTTAACGTGAGCTTTAAATGTCATTGTTTGACTTAGGTCAAAAAAGTCCTTCTTAGTGAAGTCTCACACCGGCTGTTACCAGATCTCGCACCTTAAAAGACCCCAAATGTGGGGCTTAACTCTCCTGACCTTTGAGGCTTGAGGAGATAGGATTCTGTGAGGTTCGTTCTGGTGGAAACACTCCACAGTTTTGAGTTGTACAGGCCTTAAAAAAAAAAAGCTTACTTAGATATCGATTTTATTTTCTTGACCCAAAATGAGAAAACATAGGGAATTCTCAATAGCTTTTTACAGGCTGCTATTAGGGGAAGAGAAGCCAAACCAACATGTATTAGGTCATGAGCTTGAAGTGCATAAATAAACCACTGAAGGTCACCCAAACAGGGCTAAAACCACTAGCGCTCGCTCCCGTGGCCAAGTCTAAATTCCTGCCTGTTAGACGTGTTTGGTGGAATCGGACACAGAAGGGGGGCGGTCTGCTTTTGACTTGGTTTGGGTTCTCCGAGGACGAGCGAAGACATCTTGTGGTAAAAGGAGACAGAGGCTGGAATGGCAGTGTCCTGTGGAACTTTCCTTTATGCTGGGACCCTCTGTCATCACTGGGTTCCTTTCCCCATGGAGTTGAAGGTTCTTTGTGGGAGTTGAAGGTTCAAATGTCCCTTGGTTCTCCAATTTTGTCACTTCTTAGTCTCTCCAAAACTTTTTGTGTGCTTCTGTTGTGATATTTTAAAAATGTGGGGTACGTAGTATAAAGAAAAACCTTTATCTCACTGACTACCAGCTTCCAGAAATACACAAGGCAGATGGTGTGAGCATGGCCCTGAGTTTGGTACCAACCCAGGTACCAATGGAAATTCCATGAAGGGATTAAACTGTTCCCGAGAGATAGAAAAGGTGTCTGCCCAAGAAGTTGTTTGCTTTCGTGGGTGTGTATTATTTGCACTTATTGAGACTTTTGTTTCGGAATATGCTAGAACCATGGATCTCTCCAGTAAAGGTCTGAATTCCCTGCCTGGCTGGAGAGGAGTGGAAAGGAGTAGGATGCTGTACTTCTGGGGTTTTACATCACTGGAACAGCCAGTGAAGCTGAGACTCTACTCTGCGCCCATGGATGGTGTCATGTGGCATAACAAGTTGTGACTTGTGTCTGTGTTGTCAACAGAGTTTTGGCCCCATCCAGCCGTGACAAAGAATAGGGCCGAGGAGATTATTCACCTCCGGTCTGTGATGGGGCTGAGCCCCTTTGGTGCTCTTCTCTTGCTAAATAGACCAAACTCCTCAGAGAGAAGCTGGTGGCTGGAGTGTGGAGAGGAGGGGGGAGGAGGGGAAAGAATGTTTTAATCTCAAATGTCTGAACTGCGTTCGGAATGTCTCGGAGTTGCTCTGGCACTCGCAGGAAAGACCAGTGATATAGGGACATAGATGGGGGACAGAGAGATGAAGGGGGGGGGTGCTAGTGGTTCTGTCCAGGGCTCAGGGTTTTCTGACCCCTTTGGACCCTCAGAGTAACTTTAAGAATGTGATTTTGGAAATTTCCACTTTTAATAAAACCCTTGTTTTTAGTGAATTAATTTTAGGGCTTTTGTTGTTGTTTAAAGAAACAAAAACCAAAGAAACAGTCTACGAGTTATAAGAGCTGTTTAGCCATACCCAGGTGCCCTGTTTATTGAAAATGCAGTGAGTGCTGGGTACTATGCTTAGGAAATATTTGGTATGTTTTGTCTTCAAATACTTCTGGATGGGTATCTCCATTTTATAGATGTGAAAATTGAGTCTTAGGAAGTAAAATCACATGGTCGAGGTCACATGGGCTATATCAGAGTCAGTATTAAGTCCAGTTCAGATCCCTGACCCACAGGATAGCCAACTTCCATGTGTGTCCTGGAGAGCTTGACTTAGTCAGTTCCCCCTTAAGTTGTCTTATTCACTGAGGGTCAGAACAGAAGTCGGGCTCAGAATGAAGAGGTGGGGCTAACTTTTACAACCTCCAACTGACCCTTGTGGCGCCTGTTCGGAGTTGGGAGGTCTTAAAGCTGCGTCTGCAGCCCTGAAGCTGGCTGGCTCCAGCTGCCATTGCACTATAACCTCAGAGTCATTGCAGACGCTGTGTGGCTCACAGACTCACTGACTGCAGCCCTTTACAAAAAAATGTATTTTGTCCTGAGCCATTGCGATATGACAAGATAAACTTCATTGACAAGAAAAGCATGCGTGGGGAACATTTCATAAACCATTTCAAAGACATGATGTTTCAAGTATCTCCAATACCTTCAGTCACATCCTCTGCGTCAGTGACACTTCCCTGTCTACAACCAGGGAGGCAGAGAAAGAGCGGGAATCCGGTGTCTCCTTGAGTTAGATCTCCATCTCTTCTTTCCTACAGTAAACAGAGGGTGACTTGTAGAACTTTCCATTAGTCCCAGAGCAGGATGAGAGGAAAGACCTATTCTGTAAGAGCTGTGTTTTGGCTTTTATGCCCCAAAGGGCACTGGATATTCTGAGAAATGCTGGTGCCCTGGCTCCCCTGACAGATGACTCAGGTTAGCGCAGGTTTCCCCAGGTTGGTGCAGGATGGGTGGAATCAGACTTGTCTGAATGGAAACCTTGCCAGAGTTCAAGACTGAGAGCCAGCCCAGGAGCTGGGCTGCGTGGTAGAAGCCTTTCCTTGGTGGTTCTTCTTCTTCTTCTTCTTCTTCTTATTATTATTATTATTATTATTATTATTATTATCTAACTTGGCTTGTCATCATTTTTTGTCTGTGCTTCAGTTTCTGTATCTGGTACTACTACTTCTTATTCTTATTCTTCTTATTATCTAACTTGGCTTGTCATCATTTTTGTCTGTGCTTCAGTTTCTCTATCTGCCAAACAGTAGATAACAGTGTGCTTTTCTCAGAGATTTATTGTGCAGATTGAGTTAATATGATAGCGTTTGGAGTTGTACAGGGCAGAGTATCAATGACTGGGTGAACTACTGCTGTTGTCATGCATGACCTGAAGCAAATGCCTTAGCTCTTTGAGCCTCAGTTTCTCCCTTTATAAAATGGGCACAGTAATGATAATCAGAGTTGCTCGGTGGGCTGTTGTGTGAGAATTGAAAGAAGATGTCACCCTGTGAGACTCTTAGCTTTGCTCTCAGGCTCCGCAGCGTCCAATAAGCTGGCTATGAATACGACAGAGAATTGCACACTGGGCCAGTGTGGTGCCTAGAAACTGCTGTCCATGTGGAGAGTGAGGCTGTAGCTCACAGAGCTGGTGTAGATCTTGTCAGTTTGCTTTTCCCTGTATTGCCACCCTGGATATGACCCTTTTAACTTTCCAGACAGCAGGGGTGTAGCAGCTGTGGTCCCGGGAGGCTGTGCACATTAAATGAGGTGGTACCCATACAGCAGGGCGTTTGGCACATAGTAAGCACTCAATAAATGGTAGCTTGTATTATTATCACCCCCCCACCGTACGCTGCACCCCCACCCCCAAGAAAGCTCTGAACACGAATAAAGATTAATTTGAAAATAAAAGAACACATTTTAAAACTGCCAAAGAGATTTAAAATAATATTCATTAAACAAAATTAAAATATTCTATTAAAGCCAGACTTTGGGCTCAGACCAAATTTTTATAACCCAAGCTTAAAGGCCAGGGAGTCCCCCAGCCACAATGGGGACATTGTGATTGAACTTGAGATTTCAACGCTGCTATTGAGCCGTCTTTGAAACACACATTTCCCCGTTAAAATGAAAGGGAAGTCACAGGAAGAAAAATGAGGCTCTTGCTCCCCTCAACAAAACTTAATGAGTTGAAAAAGAAAATCACAAAGATTTTCTTCTAAAGCCAAAGACACATGGTGCACCACAGCCCAGTCTCTCTGAGGTACCCCACCGGAGTGATGTGGATCTGATCAGCTCTTTGAGCTAACCTAATCTAAACTGTATTCCTCACCAGATTTCATGGATGCATTGTTGACAGCCCATACTCAGGAGCTCAGTTGCCTGGGTTCAAAGCCTAGCTCTACTTCAGGGTCCTCTTCACAACACAGATAATCTGCTTGTTTGGGAGTTGAGGTGGCAGCATGCGAGAGTCAGTGCGAATGTTTTAATCTTTTGCTTTTCATTAGTTAATGAAAGTTCCTCAGCCTTTGGGATGTCAAAGAACAAAAAACTATGAGGCTCTGTCTCTGAGTGTTAGGGACCAAAATCACTCACTGATCAGAAAGGGGATAGGATGAGAGGATGGAGATTTAAAACCTCACAGGTGTTTTTATTTTACTTTAGTTATTTTTATTTTACATGTATGAGTGTTATAAGTGTATGTAAGCGCAACATGTGTGTGCAACAACTGTGGAGGTCAGATGAGGGCAGTGGACCACTTGGAACTGGAATTGGAGTTACTGACAGTTGGGAGCCAAATTCAGGTCTTCTGTAAGAGCAACCAGTATTCTTAACCACTGAGCCACCTCTGCAGCCCCAGCTCACAGGAGCTTTACTGTGCCATGCACGTCCACAAAGTGCATCTAATCCTTTAAAAGATATAGAAAAAACAACTCATGAGAGTCCCAGCACCCACATGGTGGCTCATGACCACATATAACTCCAGTTCCAGGTCTAATAATGCCTCTTCTGGCCTCCGGCGACACTGCATATATGTGGTGCGCATGCACACAGCAGGCAAACATTCACACACAGTTTGTTTGTTTGTTTGTTTGTTTGTTTTTGGTCTTTTGAGACAGGGTCTCCCTTTAGTCCCAGCTGGCCTGGAGCTTGCTATGTAGGCCAGGCTGCCCTTGAACTCACAGAGATCTGCCTGCCTCTGCTGGGATTAAAGGCGTGAGCCACCACGCCCAGCCATACACAGTTTTTAAAAACCCTCAACAAATGTGGAAACCGAGACTTGGGCAGATCCTTTATCTTCAACCAGCCAGAGGTTCTGTGGCTTTTCACACTCTCTCTCTCTCTAACTGAAAACCAGTACATTTTTTCCTTGCTAGCAGAGGAAAAGAGGAACCAAAAAATGCTGTAGGGTCCTCTAGGCAGCAGTTTTAAGACCCTTTTCTTGCTAAGAGGGACTCCCCCTCAGACCAGGCAGGGCGAGTGCTGTGGCTTTGATGGGGGAGGGGGTGTGAACACCTGTGCGGACAGGTGTGAGGATGACTCCTCACCCCTCACCTACTTGATGTGTGACTTTGGGCAGATACCAACAGTTCTGTGGGACCCAATACTTTTACCAACTCATACCTTCTGTGTCAGATTTGTTATGACTTGAATAATATAATGGTTTAGGGCTGGGGGCTAACTTAGTTGGTAAGCTGCCAGGCAAGCATGCAGACACATTCAGTCCTTAGAATCCAGGTGAAGTGTGGCAGTGTGCTCTTGCATCCCCAGTGGTGGGGAGGTGAAGATAGGAAGCCCTAGTCCCTGGGCTCCCTGGTTAGCTCCAGGCCAGTGAGAGACCCTGTCTCAAAAACTAAAAAGGAAAAAATAAATAAATAAAAAGGATCTTGACCAATAGCACCTGAGGCTGTCCTCTGACTTCCACATACAAATGCACACATATGTTCCCTGCATCCACATATATATATATATATATATATATATATATGTGTGTGTGTGTGTGCGTGTGTGTGTGTGTGTGTACTTGCACACATGTACGTAATCATCTTTATCAGTATGTTTTACAATTTAAAACTTGAATATGGAAATAGATCTGCTCCTTCCAAAGGTGGGGGTAAAAAGTACTCAAAAAAAGAGTGAAAGTGAACGTTGCTTGCCCGAGGCATTATTGCTGATGTTCTTCAAGTAGCTATTGTCTTTGGTTTGCAGACATTCTGGAAGAATCTACCAGATGAGGAGGCGTGTGTCCTTCCCACATTGAACATTTTCTCTCCTTAGAGTTATGTCTTTATTATATGTTTGGAAAAGATAGATTAAAAAAAAAAACCATCTCAGGTCTCCTAGGATTTTACTGCTCATAACAAAAAACAGTTTAAGACTTAAGTCCATGAAGTGATGTGGTTGGAGTCAGGAATGAACTTAGAGAAGTACAGATATGATGGTGTGAAGTTTTCTCCATGATCTCTTCCTTTAAGGTTTATTTATTTATTTTAGATGGGCGTGGTGACACATGCCTTTAATCCCAGCATTTGGGAGGCAGAGGCTGGCAGATCTTTGTGCGATCAAGGCCAGCCTGGTCTACTTAGGGAGTTCCAGGCCAGCTGTGGCTATAAGGAAGGCCTGTCTGAAAAAGCCCCCCAAATAAAGATTTATTTGTTTTATGTATATGACTATTTTCCTGTGTATATGTATATGCACCACATTCTATGCTTGGTGCCCACCGAGTCCAGGAGAGGATGTGAAATCCCCTAGAACTAGAGTTACAGGCAGTTGTGAGCCACCACGTGGGTGTTGGAAACTGAACCCGGGTCCTCTTTAAGAGCAGCAAGTATTCTTAATTGCTGAGCAATCTCCAGCCCCAAACTCTTAAGTTAAAATGAAATATTTTAAGCTGAGCTTAGTGGTATATGCCTGTCATCCCAGCCACTTCGGTCAGGGGCTAAGGAGGGAAGATTATCATGAGTTTGAGGCCAGCCTGGCTGTGGATCGGGACTCTGTTTCAAAAACAAAGCAGAAAGGCCGGGCCTTTAATCCTAGCACTTGGGAGGCAGAGGTAGGCGGATCTTTATAAGTTCAAGGCCAGCCTGGTCTACGGAGTGAGTTCCAGGACAGCTGGGACTACAGGAAGACCCTGTCTAGAAATGACCAAAAAAACCAAAACAAAACAAAAAACAAAAACAAAGCAGAACAAACAGTTCTCAAAGAACTCCAAAACAACAAAAAAAGAAAAGAAAAATGAGAAAAAGGGAGGGAGAGAGGGAGACAGGGAAGGAGGGAGGGAACAGGGAAAGGGAAAGGGAAAGGGAAGGAAGGAAGGAAGGAAGGAAGGAAGGAAGGAAGGAAGGAAGGAAGGAAGGAAGGAAGGAAGCAAAGGAAGGAAGGAAGGAAGGAAAGGAAGGAAGGAAAGGAAGGGAGGGTAGCAGAAAAAGAGGGAGGAAGGAAGAGAGAGAGAAGGAAGGAAGGAAATACTTTAAGTCAGATGTGGTTGAACAGGTCTGTAATCTTAGTACTTGGGCAGCAGAGGCAAGCAGATCTAGAGTTTGAGGGCAACCTAGGCTCTATAAGACCCTGTGTCAAAAACTGAAAATAAAACAATGAAATATTTTCTTGCTGAACCCCATTTCTTTGAGCCGTTTATAACAAATCTCCCCAAATGACAAGGATCTTGTGCTAACTAGACTTGCAGTTCTGCTGTTTTAAGGGAATAACACGAAACAATCACAGCGTCTCAAGGCTGCCACAAAGCCGTCTTGGCGCAGACTCTGTCTGGTCTCATTTGCTTCGTGTCTCAGCTCTTTGAAAGAGCGGCCCAGCTTTGGGTGCACCAGAGATGCGTGCAGCCTGTGCACAGTGTCTGTTCTGAATACGTGCAGGGTGAACTCATCTCTTCCTCAGACAGCTCTGTGAAGGCAATACTTTTACTGCGCCCATTGTAGAGGAGCCAAGGAGAGCACAGAGACATTAAGCAGTGTGTTCAAGGCCACACAACGAAGGCATCGAGCCAGGCTTTGTGTATGGGAGTCCAGTTCTAGAGGCTGTTTTCCTAATGAGCCCACTGCTCAGCCTCTTTAATACCCCAGAAAGACATCAGCTTCCCTTCCCTTTTGACCCTCACTTAACTGCTGGAGGCACAAATTAAGCGCACAGGTGGGAAGGAACCAAAAGTTCCTTAGTTACAATTTTACAGTTAAAAATTTTTAAATTACATTTATATGTTTATTTATTTATTATGTGTGTATACATGTGCCATGTCACATGTGTGGAAGTCAGAGGACAACTCATGGGAGCTGGTTCTCTCCTCTGAGCACATGTGTCCCAGGGATTGAACTCATGCCAAGCTTGACAGTAAAGTGCTTCTGCCCAGTGAGCCACTGATGCATTCTTGAGCCTAGCACAGTGCTGAGGTTCAGCTAGCTGGGCTCAGATACAGAGTCTGCTCCAGCCAGGCATGGAGGCAAATAAATTATGATCTTGGGTTCACTTAACCCCTCAGTTTCCTGTGTTGGGAGGCTTTGATCTGCTGAAACAAAACAAAACAAAACAAACAAAACAAGTCAGACATAGAATCTTCTTTCTCTATTGGGCTTAAATGTCCTGGACCCAGCTTGAGGGAAGAGAAGAGAAGGGCCTGGAACCTGCAATAAGAGTGGGGAAGGAGGGCTGGAGAGATGGCCTAGTGGTTAAGAGCACCAACTGCTCTTACAGAGGACCCGGGTTCGATCCCCAGCACCCAAATGGCGGCTGAGAACTGTCTTTAACTCCAGTTCCAGGAGAACTCCAGTTCCAGGGGAAATAAAAATTATAAAAAAAGAGTGGGAAGGAGCTCAGATTTTAGAACATGCCCAAGATGCTGGCTTCTGCTCCCCTTCATTCTGCTTGAGGAGTCCTCTGTGTGGAGCCTGAGATTTGTATTTGCATGATGAGAAAATGGAGGCAGGGTTCAGTGCGTTGTTGTAGCTGGGGTCAGGGTGGGCAAGGCGGAGACTTCAGCCCTCTCTCTAAGGACCCTCCTGAGTGGTTGGAGCTAGAGGAGGACACATTCTTCCCAGCCTGTTTCCTCTTAAGCATAGAAAGTACACTCATTCAAAGCATTCAACAGCTAGGCATGGTGGAGCACGCCTTTAATCCTAGCACTTGGGAGGCAGAGGCAGGAGGATCTCTGTGAACTCAAGGCCAGTCTGGTCTACAGAGTGAGTTCCAGGCCAGCTGGGGCTACAGGGAGACCCTGTCTCAAAAACACCAAAAAAAAAAAAAAATTCAAAAACACATTTTGAGCACCTGCTGTATTCCAGGCTCTACTCCAGACAATGGCTCAGTCAGTGAAGTTCTTGCCATGCAAGCACGTCCTCAGGTCCTGAGTTCACATCCCCAGCACCCACATAAAAAGCCGGCATGTCAATACATACCTGTAACCCAGAGCTGGGGAGGCAGAGCCAGAGTGTCTCTGGGGTTCACTGGCCAGGCAGTGTAGCCAATTGGTGAGCTCTAAGTTCAGTAAAGAAATCCTGTGTTGGGCTGGAGAGATAGCCTAGCAGTTAAGAGCACCAACTGCTCTTGCGGAGGACCCGGGTTCAATTCCCAGCGCCCACATGGCGGCTAAGAACCGTCTGTAACTCCAATTCCAGGAGAACTCCAGTTCCAGGGGAATCCGAGACCCTCTTCTGACCTCCGTGGCATTGCACGACACGGGTGCACAGACCTGCATGCGGACAATACATTCATACACACACACACACACACACACACACACACACACACAAAAGAAATCCTGTGTTGAAAAATAAGGTAGATAGTGCTGGAGAGATGGG
Source organism: Rhizomys pruinosus (assembly GCA_009823505.1). Taxonomy (NCBI): domain Eukaryota; kingdom Metazoa; phylum Chordata; class Mammalia; order Rodentia; family Spalacidae; genus Rhizomys; species Rhizomys pruinosus. Next base: position 1,580,784 of record VZQC01002375.1, on the reverse strand, counting down.
CCAGCACTTAACAGCAAACGTGAAAATGCTGGTTCAGTTCCCAGCATCCACGTGGTGACTAACAACTGACTATAACTCCAATTCCAAGGGATCCGATGCCCTATTCTGACCTCTACCAGCATCACACGACACAGGGTATATTTACATACATGCAGGCAAAGCACACATAAAATAAAAATAAATCAAACCAAAAAAGGAAAAGAAGGTAGAGAAGCAATTGAAGGAGACACTGGACGTTGACTCTGGCCTCTTCATCCTCCCATGCGCATACTTCACACATATGCACAAACATGTATTTCCCTCATCAAGGTGTAATTAAATGGAAGAGACAGAGAGTAACAGGCATGTAAACTGCATGGACTGTCAAATGGTGACAAATCTGTGGGTTGGTAAGAAAGTGCCCTAGAAGGGAGAGAGAACATTCTAAGGAGAAGAGGCAGGTTTAAAGTCCTGGGGTCAGGGAGGGAAGGATGACTGTGAGAATGAGGTCGGCATGGAGACACAAGATCTACAGGGCTTGCTCAGAACCTACCATTCTGTCTCAACCATTCATGTCCAAAGTTCTTTTATCTAAAATTTATTTATTATTTATTTTTTCTCTTTATTGAAACATAGTCTCACTATGTAGCCCTGATGGACCTCAAATGCACAGAGATCTTCCTGTTTCTGCCTCTCGGATGTGCCACTAAAAATGATGTAAAAATACACACAGAGTCTGAATCTGAAGTCAGCTGTTCAGAGTGGCCAGAGAGGGACTAAAGGTTAATGAAGCGGGTGTGGCTGTTAGTTTCTGCTTCCCCGGCTCAGAAACAGACTCCAACTGCCAGGTGTTCTGATTTTCCAAAAGACGTTGCAACCTGGATTTTTATGAGAAAGTTTCTGATGTTCAAATCAGCATGAAGAACCCCTGTGGGCTCAGTTCATAACCCCCTTCCCTGAACATGTTACCACAGACAGACCCTGGGCATCTAATTTCCGCCTATCCGACCCCTAAGCCTCTCTCCTTCTCTCTCTCTCTCTCTCTCTCTCTCTCTCTCTCTCTCTCTCTCTCTCTCTTTCTTGACCAATTCCTGACCAGTAGGGAAGCCAACAGATGCTAAACGTTGTTTCCAGGAAAAAGCAGGACTCAGGTCTCACGGGGCCGGGGCTGAGATTTCTTCCAAGGAGCAATCAACTCGCCCCAGTTTTATGTCTTTCTCAGGAGTTTTCCTGATCGCGGCTCATCACGGGAAACGGGGAGATGGTCCAAGTCTGTCCTCTGGGCTTTCATTAGATTCACAAAGATGATGATTCTGTCATCTGGGGTTGGTTAGAGAGTGCTGAAATGTCTGCAGGTTTCATAAACGCCTGTCAGCCACCATTCAGAATGGCAAAGAACTTATATTGTTCTTCTTGCTAGCACTGGGGTGTAAGAGCCACACACACAAAGTGGGGACAGGGTTTAGGAGAATTCCACCCCAAGAGACTGGAAAGTGGAGGAATTGGGCAGGACTGGGGTGGCACAGTGGGGGGAGCCTTCAGAGCTTTTAAAGATGAGCGGTGCTCAGGCTGGTAATGCTGAAAGTCAGGCTGAGCGAAAGCAGAGCCAAGAGGATCCGTAGCTGTGGAGACTGCCGTGGGGATAAGTGGCGCACAGCTTCTGAATTGGTTCAAGGCAAAAGGAAGTTTACTGAGCTAGGAGTTGAGAAGTTCCAGGGAGTCTGTCTTCAGGTGAGGCCGGTTCAAGAGCTCAGATGTAGGTCATATGTCATCTCTCAGGACATCCTACAGGATTCTGAACCTCTGGAACTAAGAAGGGCATGGGAGAAAGGTGTAGTCTCAAAGTGAGGTCAGCAGCAGTTGCTGGAAGACAGGTGCACAGGCTCTTGCGGCCCCTGAGCTGCATTACTGTGCACCTATAGACAGGCCATCCCTCCCTTCTCCTGGCTGCCATGCTGCTTGTGAAGTGTGCAGTATGCTGGGTGAGGTCTGTGCTTTCTCCTTGCTGCTTGGTTGTTAAAGCATGCTGCTGTTCTGTCATTCACACAGGCCTGCGGGATGACCTTTCTCACATCAGAGCACTCAGGGGTGGGTCATCTCTTATGGAGCCTTTGCATAACATGGGGACTCTGTATTTAGGATGCTCTAGCCAAGCATGGCAGATGTGCTGGGAGACCGGTGAGGGAGAGGGCTCAGTGGGTAGAGCATATTCTCCACAAGAGGGGGGACCTCAGTTGAAATCCCCAGAACCCTGGTAAAACTGGTCATGGTAGCACACACCTGTGCCCCAGTGCTCCTGTGGTGAGACGGGAGGTACAAAGAAGCCTCACGGGCTCCAGGGCTCACCTGGCCTGACGCACGTGCTTCAGTCACCAGGACAGTTGTGTGCACACAGAGGTCAACAAGAGACTGTCTCGAACAAGGTAGATAGCAAAGACTGACCTTCAAGCTTGACCCCTGACCTTCACACACATGCTATGCTGCTTACACTCATGCATATGAGCACACCCATAGATTTTAAAAATGTTTATTATATATATACATATATATATATATATATATATATATGAGTGTATTGCCTGCATGTACATAGGTGTACTTGTGTCATGCAGTGCCCATGGAGGTCAAAAGAGGGTGTTGGATTCCTGGGAACTGGAGTTATGCACTGTTGTCTTTTGCCATGTGGGTGCTGGGAATCGAACCCCAGGTCCTCTGCAAGAGCAGCCAGTACTCTTAACTGTTGAGCCCTGTCTCCAGCACCCCACTAGATTTTTAAAAACTGGAAAACGACTTTCTATACACAAGCATAGAAGGGAGACCCTGGCTAGGCTCACGTTCTTGAGTCTCTGATGTTCAATTTTTCTTCCTTCCTCAGAGCTTTGCACATATGCACATATATGTTCATGTATCCATCCATATACACACATATACACATACCATACATATGCATACACCACACACGCATGAGCACACACATCAACCTCACAGACATACAGCACATACATACCAGATGCATGCACTGATGCATAAGTACATACTGCACACATGCACATACCATACACATGTGCACCCATGTATACACACACACATACCACACATGTGAACATGCATGCACATGCTCCACCACTGGATTCCCTCCCTGACCATCTAGGAGCACCAAGGCAGGAGCACTGCAGCACTGTTAGATACAACCTCAGGTGCTCACTGGTGCCAAGATGCGTTTGTTTGGTCTGAAGGGCATTTGAAAAGGAGGCTGGGGCCAGCATTTGAAAATCTGGATATTTCACACAAAACTACAGCTTTCTGGCTTCCATTCAAAAAGAAATGACACGATCTGTCAACACCATGCCTACATTGTCATAGGACTGTACCTGGCTAGGGCTGGGAAACATCTGCCCCCTTTAGATGGGTAAATGAGCTCACCACAGTCCCCACCTTTCCCTATGGCCTCCCTGACACGGAGGCCCAGGGTGCCACCCACTATTGACAGGGTAGTGGTGGCTCTCCCATTGATTCAAGAGGAAAAGGAAAGCTTTACTATATCCAAGTCTCTATCAGAACCATGAAAGAGAAGGGTAAACCAAGCTGTGCATTAGCATTCAAAGTGAGAGGAACCGTCTGTCTTTGGGTAATTCAGTTTCTCAGTATCGGTGTTGTTAAAGCTTGGGATAGGGTTTTTCTTTGTTGTAGGGTCTGTCCTGTTTATTTTTATTTATTATCTATTTATTGTGTTCATGTGTGTGCAGTGCATGTATGTGCATGGTTAAGAGTATGCACGTGTTGATGTTGCGCCCTGGTGGCTTGATATTGACAGAAGCAGCTGTGAGCTACCTGGTTTAATCATAGATGTGTTTGGTAGCCATTCAGGTTGTTTCCAACCACCCACTAAGATGTTACAGAAGAATCCTAGTACTCAAGAGGCAGAGCCAAGTGGATCTCTGTGAGTCTGTGAGTTCAAGGCCAGCCTGGTCTACAGAGTGAGTTCCAGGACAGCTGGGGCTACAGGGAGACCTTGTCTCGAAAATACCAAAAAAAAAAAAAAAAAAAAGATGTTACAGAAAGAATTGGGTGCAGATGTCAGGGATGACTTTTTTTTTTTAACTATTTATTTATTTATTTATTTATTTATTTATTTATTTATCTTTTTGAGACAGGGTCTCCCTTTCAGTCCCAGCTGTCCTGGATGGAGCTCGCTCTGTAGACCAGGATGGCCTTGAACTCACAGAGATCTGCCTGCCTCTGCCTCCCGAGTGCTGGGATTAAAGGCGTGAGCCACCATGCCTGGCTCTTTTTTTTTTTTTTTACTTCGTATGTTGTATGAGTGTACTGTCTACATGTAGGTAGGTGTATCTGTGTCCTGCTGTGCTGCAGAGGTCAGAAGAGGGCGTCAGATTCCCCTGGAACTGGAGTTAAAGATAGTTCTTAGCCGCCATGTGGGTGTTGGGAATCGAACCCGGATCCTCTGCAAAAGCAGTCAGTGCTCTTAACTGCTGAACCATCTCTCCAGCCCAAGGGCTGACTTTATTTTTAACTTCATTTATTTTTTATGTGAATGAATGTACTGTCCGCATGTAGGTTTGTGCACCCGTATCATGCAATGCCGCGGAGGTCAGAAGAGGGTGTCGGATTCCCCTGGAACTGGAGTTCTCCTGGAATTGGAGCTACAGACAGTTCTCAGCCGCCATGTGAGTGCTGGGGATCGAACCCAGGTCCTTTGCAAGAGCAGTCAGTGCTCTTAACTGCTAGGCCATCTCTCCAGCCCAAGGGCTGACTTTTTAAAAGAATCTTTGGAGAAATTCTTAGTTTCTAATTATGAGAGGCCCCAGTGGTTGTTCCTTTCAAATCTGTGCCATGCAGCGAGGCTATAGTGTGGAGCACGGTTGGTGACTGAAGCCCGTGGGAAAACGAATGGAGGAAGTGACCTCTGGGGTGAATGTCCCCAGGACTGGTCCCAAATGCTGCCTGCTCCTAACCAAGTTTGTTAGAGTGGGCAGGACTGGTGGGGTGCGGTAAAGATCATCTTTCCTAGGCTAACATTGCCAAACAAGGGTTTTCTAAATTTTAAATGAAAAAATTATTTCCACTTTTTATGTGTATAAATATATTGCCTGCCTGTATGTAAGTGCACCCATATCATGCAATGCTCACAGAGGTCTGAAGAGGGCATCATATTCCCTGGAACTGGAGTTACCAACAGTTGTTAGCCACCACGTAGGTGGTGGGAACTGAATCTGGGTCCTTTGCAAGAACAGCCACTGCTCTTAACTGTTGAGCCATCTCTCCAGCCTCATTTAGCTGAATTTAAGAATTGTGGCCATTGCCAGGCATGTTGGGGAAAATGGCTCTCTAAAAATCTAAGGCTCTGATTTGAGACCTTGTCATGTGGTGCCAATCTTCCCACTGTGGCCAGTATCCAGTTACTGATGGCTTAACAACTGCTCGAAGACTTCATATTAACTGTGTAGTTTTTCTTGCACATAGGCCAGGGAAAGGTCCCTTTCTGCTACGGCAGAAAAGCACACACAAGCTCTGAGTGGGTGGTAGCTGGTACATTCTGGAATAATGGGATGCATTCTGGAACTTGGGGGTCCTGCCAGAGAGGCAGTCAGGAACATTGCAGGCCCTGTCTGAGCAAGATGGGAACCACTCCAGGCCTCTGAGCAGAGCAACACCTAACTTAGGCGGAGAAGATCAGCTGCCCTGGGAACAGAATGCAGGGGCGGAGGCGGGGCCAGGAGACCCCACAGGCCACACAAGGTGGGTGGGCTACCCCACAGGTGGTCAGCCGAGGGAGGAGCAGGTGGGAGGAGCGGACAAGGTGGGCTACCCCGTGGGCTGTCAGCCAAGGGAGGAGTGGACAAGGTGGGCTACCCTGTGGGCTGGTCAGCCAAGGGAGGAGCAGGTGGGAGGAGCGGACAAGGTGGGCTACCCCGTGGGCTGTCAGCCAAGGGAGGAGTGGACAAGGTGGGCTACCCTGTGGGCTGGTCAGCCGAGGGAGGAGCAGGTGCTTCTGAGCACCCAGTTCTGAGCCAGTTGCTGGGATACATAGCTATCTCTTCTATCGTCACAGGCTGGTTATTTTATTGGCTCACTTCAGGGAGCATGTGACAGTCACTCAAAGAGGCCATGACCAAAATGCCCACTGGCATGTGCCTGGCAGGCACGGTGACCACACTGTCATTCTTCCTTCCTGCCTAGGTTCCTGGGTTGTTCCAGTTCCCTTCCTTCTCTGTGTCACTGAGACACCACATCCTCTTATCATAGATGCCCAGGGTTGAGTCCACCCATGTGTCCGTTCTGCTGGCTGAGACAAATGAGAAGCCAGAAACTAATCCAGAGGTTATCCTTTCAGACACCATTTTGTTTTGTGTAGCTGAGGCCTAACTTCATCTTGTGACAAGTTTCATTTCTTTAAGTTTAAGTTTTGTTTTCCCTGAGATATAAAGAAGTCAAGGATCAGTTTCTCCTTACTGGAAATCATATATGCCCCTGAAAGCCTGTCCCTAACTGCTGACTCTTGCTTTTATAATTGACTTCCTTGATTGATATTAATTTCTATATTATTTCTTATTGGCTATTGTAGTTTTAAAAGGTATATATAACGAAGCTGCTCAAATTCTGCGATTGCTACACATAGAAGAACTCAGAGAACTCCAGACAAAAATCAACGAAGCCATAGTAGCTGTCCAGGCAATTATTGCCGATCCAAAAACAGACCACAGACTGGGGAAAGTTGGAAGATGAACAGTCAGAATGTCACCTCACCCGCTTAGTACAGCTGGGAACTGTGTACACTTCCGGCATGTGTTTGGAAATCAAATGTCACATTTTCAAGGGAGGAACCCCAGAAAATTGGCTGTGTTCTAGAGATTTACCACCACTGCTTTTTTTCTTTAAAAAAAAAATAAAATAAATTAAAAAAATAAAAAGGTGTATAACCCATTTCTCAGGGCCTCACTCCTCCCAAGCTGAGTGGGGCCCAGCCATAAGTAATAAACCATCCTTTAAATTCCACGTGGTCCTGCAAGTGTTCTCTCTGATGCGGCCCTGCAACACTGGCCAGGCCTATCATGGGCCTTTTTCCATGACAAATGTGTCGATTGGGCCTCATGGAGATTGTATTCCCATAGAATTTATAGGCAGTCTCATCTTCCTGAGCCTCAGTTTCCCCATCTGTGGAGTGGGCAGAATAGAAGATCATCAAATTAAATGAGGTCATGAACATAGAGTGTTTAACCCTGTGTAAGTCCTGTGCACAAAGAGAGTCCATCATGACCCGTGTTGTTCAGGACTGGGACTGGGAAGAAGGCTTGAGTTGTAGCCAAAGGCTGACTGACCTTCGCGACAGGGGTGGGGACCAGGGACTTGGAGCACCTCATGTCTGAGAGCTCTGGGACCTGGCCTTCCCAATTCTCCTCTCCTCCTCATCCAGGAAGTCGCTCTTCCCAGGAGGCCGGCCTTGGCGCCTCTTGTACCCCAGGTCCCAGAGGAGCCAGCAGCAGCCCGGCCCAGCCTTGCCTTGCGCTCAGGGAAGGCAGAACAGCATGTACTCTCACAGCAAGCAGATCCCCAGATGTGGCCGTTCCGGCTGCCACGTTCTTCCGGATGAAATTCCTCACTTGGTGTGTTGTGTTTTTCTAAAAACACGCCCACTGCCTCCAAAAACCTCAGCCAGGGAAGGGAAACATTTCTGGCTGAATTACCAGTTTTTGAAATGGTGTCAAATTATGCCCCCCCTTTGTGGCCTGGACGCACCATTCTTTCCACCGACTGCCGTTCCGAGGGGCAGCCATGGTAGCGTGCTTGCTGGTGCAGGCTTTGTAACATGGTACACATGTGCAAACCGAGGCTTGGAGGCCGAGGACTTACCCGCCTGGTGATTTTGCCTCAGAGCCTGGGTCACACCCAGAGTTCTGGATTCCAAGCCCATCTTCTTTTGTCCCGGGTCACAACGGGCGGGCTGAGGCCACCTCTGCCCCACAGATGTGCTTTCTTTGGCCTGAGGGTGTTTTGATTTGAGTGAGTTGCCAACATTTAAAAATCAGGAGATTCCATATAAAAACTCAGGTTTCTGGCTTCTCTGGGGCCCTGGGGAGATCTGCCAGATGAGGCCTGCATTCTTTCGTAGTGACAGTGGGGGACTCAGACTCAGTCACTGCCTCTGCCCATCACCACCACAACGTGTTCTGTTCAGCTGACCTGGGGCTTCAGGTAGGTTGCTGTTCTACAACAAGCTCTCTTGTCTCTCAGAGGCCAGAGCTTCTTCTGTACTGTGGCACAGGGGATTGAATGGAGGGTCTCACACACCCTAGGCAAGTCCCATACCATTGAGCTATGTCCCCTACTGCCTGCCTTTCTAAAATAATTTGAGACAGGATCTCACTAAATTGCCCAGGCTGGCCTTGAACTTACTCTGTAGCCCGGGCTAGTCTTAAACTCAGGATTCTTCTGGGATTACAGATCCGAGTTACAAGGACTGCTTTAGATATTTCATGAACTTGTGTCTGTATCAAAAACAAAGGAATAGCATGTCAACTGAAGTGACCGCTTGTTTAGTGGTAAGGGCGTTCTTTCTTCATGACCGGTGGGAGGGAGGTGGATTTCTATGAATTTAATACGCAGGCAGTGTGTCCGTGTGGGGAGTGGCTGAGCGTCGCTCGCTGAGGCTGCTGTCTCTTTTATGCCAGCATGACACTTGCCCTCACACATGCCAGGCCTGTAGTTTCCACTTATTTTTTTAAGGCTGAATTAAACTTATTTGACCTAAATCTGCCCCTCTTGTCTCAAACTTGAAATGCTATTAAACCAAATTAAGGAGCTTGAAAAACTTTAAGTAATCTTTCATTGCTCAAAAAAGAACATGGGTGATGGCTGGAGTATAGTGTGTGTGTGTGTGTGTGTGTGTACGAGAATGCTGTGTGAGAATGGATGCAAGAATGCATGGGTGTGCAGGAGCCAGTGTGGATGAGTGAATGAGGGTGGTATGGAGAAATCAATGTGTGCAGTGATTGTGGAGCGTGTGAGGGTGTATGATGGCTTAAAACTATTTATTTATTTAGTGGTGTGTGTGTGTGTATGTGTGTGTGTGTGTTCATTCCTAGGCTTGAGCATGGAGGTCAGAGGAGACTGAGTCAGTTTTCTCCTTCTAAAATATGGGTTCTAAGAGGTCAAACTCAGGACAGCTGGCCTGGGAGCAAGTGCCTTTACCTCCTGAGTCATCTCCTCAGCCCAATGGCTTTTTAAAAAAAAAAAATGGTGCTCAGTATGGAACCCGGGGCTTTGCACATGGAAGGCAAGTACTCTAACCATTGAACTACATTAACAGCTATTTAAAAATTTTATTTTAAGACAGAGTCTCACTAAATTGCCTAGGTAAACCTTGAACTTACTCTGTTGCCTAGGCAGGCCTTGAACTTGAAATCCTCCTGCCTCAGTCTCCCAAGTACAGGGATTAACAGACCTGTGCAAATAGTTGACCTGGTGTGGTTTCTTGCAAGCATGTCCAACCCATAATCCACAGGCCGTAAGCATCCCAGGACAGCCATGGATGTAATCCCATACAAAATGGTAAAGTTACAGTCGGGCATGGTGGCACACGCCTTTAATCCTAGCACTTGGGAGGCAGAGACAGGCAGATCTTTGTGAGTTCAAGGCCAGCCTGGTCTACGAGGCGAGTTCCAGGACAGCTGGGGCTACAGGGAGACCCTGTCTCGAAAAGACAAAAAAAAAAAAAGGTAAAGTTACGTAAAACATTACGAGATTTGGGTTTATTTATTTCCCCTTTTTTACTAACTTGATTGTATGAATCTTGAATGTGAACTTTATACTTGTCGTGTGAAAAAGCAGGCAGGACTGACTCGGTTTCCCTGGCACGGTGCTGTGGGGTGTTTTCCGGCTCTGGGATGGGCTTTCCTGTGAATATAAATGGAGCACAGGGTCTGTGGGTGTCTCTCTGCTTTCCAGCGGTGTGAGTGAGCCTGGGAAGGCTGGCCTCGCCTTGCCGGAGGCATGGCAGAGAGCTGGGGACAGATGAGGTGAGGAGACCATGGCTGAGCCATGATATTTCCTCTCTCCTCCCAGAGGAGTTGAGCTGGGGAGCTCAGAATCCCTGTCAGGAAACCCATGGTCCACAGTGAGCTCTGGAACTTTCTTTAAGTATTTCTTTGAGTATTGAATTCCTTTTAGTGGATGTTAGGAAAAAGGTGCTGGGGCATCTGTACAAAGCATAGATGAGTACAGAGCTTTAGAATGAGGCTCAACTTGTACAAGATGGGGAGGAGAGTCCACCTAAAGACAGGGATGTAAATAGTAGGTGGCCGATTAAGGTGACAGAAATCCTGAATGTGGTCTGGAGTGATGGCTCAGTGATTAAGAGCACTGGCTGCTCTTGCAGAAGACCCAGGTTTGAACCCACAGGGCAACTAATGACCATCCATAATTCCAGTTCCAGAGGATCCAACACCCTCTTCTGCCCTCTATGGGTATTGCATAGCATGGGTGCACTTACACACATGCAGGCGAAAGACTCATACACACAAAATAAAAATAAAAATGAAATCCTCATAGTACCGTGGAGCCTGCCTCAAGGTCTATAAATATGCTGGTCATATCTTATACTTTTAAGAGTCCTTGAAATTCTCACTGGTCAATTGTGTCCTCTTTTACATATTTCTCCTTTCAGCTAGGCTAGGTCTGTCGTCCTCGTTATATCCAACATCTCTCAGCATGCTAAGCCAGAAGCATCAGTGCATGGCACACAGACCCCACTGACAGGAACTGCTGCTCCCATGTTACAGATGAGGAAACACGATCAGAGGGAGAAGTAGTATCCTGAGGGTTTTTGTTTTTTGAGACAGAGTCTCCCTGTACCTCTAAGTGTCCTGGAGCTCACTATGTAGACCCGGCTGGCTTTGAACTCACAAAAATACACCTGCCTCTGCCTCCCAAATGCTGGGATTAAAGGCATGCGCCACCACGCCCAGCAGTATCCTGAGGGTTTGGAAGCAATGCAGAATTTGAACGCGTGGCTCTTAGGCTGCATAATGCCTGCTGACTTTTCACTAGATGCCAATATGTGACCCTTGGGTCAGATAGGGACAGTCGGGTCATCAGAAAGTAAAGAAAAGGCTTGGGATGAAAGAATCATCTGGTTTCTTTTAAAATTTCATTCTAGTTTTATTTTTAATTATATGTATATGTGTATGTATTATAGGTACATACATATGACTACAGTGTCTGTGTAGGCCAGAAGAGGGTGTCTGATCGCCCGGAGCTGGGGTGAGGATCTCAGGCCTGCCCTCCTCACCATCCTCAGACCTCCCCACACCCACAGCCTGCCCTTTCCATGGCCCCTGGAGAGACATAGGTACCACAGGAGCCTGCCACAACCTCCTCTTGTGGTTTCCCAGGGAGACACATTTTCTTTCCTTTTTCTAGACGGACCCAGCCCCTTCTTGTCTCCTGGTGGGTGGGGACTTGTGGATTATGTTGTCACTTCTGAAGTTGGCCCCACCATTGAGCCTGGGTCACTTTGTCCAAGTTCCCAGGGCAGCTAGTGTCACTTCAGCCCTGCCAGGATGCTTAGGCCTGTCCCAGATATACTAGCTCCCAGCAGGGGAGCTGCCTCTGAAGGGATACATGACAGCTGGTGAGTGGGGGACCTGGACACTGTGACACTTGGTGGTGGGGACCTGTACCGGGAGCTGGGAGTGCCCAGCCCCGAGCTTGCTCAGAGAGCTCAGAGCCTAGCAATAGGACACACAGATGGAGACTGCTTTCCGTTTCTTTTTATTTAATTAAATTAATTTCACTGTTAGGATTGAACCTAGGGCCTGAAACATACTAGGCAAGCACCAACAGTCTTTGTACTTTTTTTTTTTTTTTTGGTGTTTTTGAGACAGAGTCTTCCTTTAGTCCCAGCTGGCCTGGAGCTCACTCCATAGACCAGGCTGGCCTTGAACCCACGGATATCCGCCTGCCTCTGCCTCCCAAGTGCTAGGATTAAAGGCGTGTGCCACCACGCCCAGCTGTACTTTTTATTTCGAGCCTTGAACTCACAGCCCTCCTGCTGAGGCCTCTAGTGTCTGGTGTGGGGGAGGTGGCCAGGAACATATGTCAGTCCTGTCCCATCAGGTCTGGCTGTGGAGGTGTTTATTTGGGACTAGGTGCCAGATCCTGAGCTATGGCCTGGAAAGTCATCTTACGTTTGCATGCACTTTACAGTTTATAAACTCCTTTCTGTTTTCACTTCTACAGCCTGAGTGGAGTCCCCCATTCAATGGTTTCCTCCCCTCCTCCCCTCCCCTTCCCCCTCCCTCCTTTCCCTCCCCTCCCCTCCCTCTCCTTCCCCTCTTCTTCCACTTTCTGGTCTTCCCCTCCCCTGACCTCCTCCCTCCCTTCTATCTCTTGTTGTCCCCACCCTGCTCCAGGGGTGCACGTGTGGTGGGGCAGCCATAGCAGGCAGGGTGGGTAAGGCTGGGTTCTGCTGGAGCCTCCTTGCTCTGAGTTTCTTGGCTCACAGAAGGTGGCCATCTTCTTTAGGGGAGGCCTGCTGAGAATACAAAGGCAGAAGATCCCCAGTGTCTGAAGCACCTGGATCCTGCTGTTTCTGAAGCTGGTCCTGTTTCTCAGTTTTATCAGTCAACTCGGGTTTTGCCCACTTGAGAAAGTTGGGATGGGTCTCCCCCACTTCTTAGAGTCAATCCAGTGGGATTTCCATTTGCTGAGTCACAATGCTTCCTCTACTTACAATAGGAGACTCCCCTGTAAGTCTATGAATAGCAGTCAGACCACATCCATAGAGCACTCTCCTGTTTTTGAGGATGATGGACATGAGCACCAGAGAGAAGTTGAGCGAAGCAGGCTGGACCAGATGTCACTGTGCTTGGCTCCCCAGGAGCATCCTTCCAGCTCTGGGTTTGTCTGAGGGAGGGGCCATGCTGAGTGATACAGTGAGCAGCCTAGCAGGACCAAGGGAAAGTAACCACACTGCAGGGGCGCTGGAAGGGGCCACAAACTAGTGTAGATGCCTTGGAAATTTCTGGAATGTAAGAGAAAAGATGACTAACTGTCACGATATATGGGGAGCAGAATGGGGTGGAAGGGTGGCTCGATAGGCAGCATTTTTCTCTGAAATCCTCTGCTTGGACTGAAGAGTGTTTGACAGTCCCATAGGCAGGAGATGTTGAGACATAATTGTGGCAGGCTGTCTGCCCAAACAGTTAGCATGCCCATGATGAGTTACAAAGTGTTGAAAATGCCTTCCAGGGGCTGGGAGATGGCTCAGTCAGTGAAGGGCTTATGGCACAAGCGTGAGGACTCCAGTTCAGATCCCTAGCACCATGTAACAAGCCAGGCAGGGCAATGCACATCCGCCATTCTGGTGCTAGGAAGATGGAAACAGAAATTTCCCTGGAGCTCCCTGGCCAGGCCGTCTAGTTGACTGCAAACCAGGCACAGGGAGACCGTCTCAAAAAGTAAGGTGGGGCAGCCGGGCGTGGTGGCGCATGCCTTTAATTCTAGCACTTGGGAGGCAGAGGCAGGCGGATCTTTGTGAGTTCAAGGCCAGCCTGGTCTACAGAGCGAGTTCCAGGAGAGCTGGGGCTACAGGGAGACCCTGTCTCGAAAAGACAAAAAAAAAAAAAAAAAAAAAAAAAGTAAGGTGGGGCTAGAGATGGCTCAGCAGTTAAGAGCACTGCCGCTCTTACAGAGGACCCAGCCTTGGTTCCCAGCACCCACATGGTAGCTATCCAACCATCTGTAACTCTAGTTCCACAAGGGGTCCAACGCCCTCTTCTGACCTCTGCAGGCATTGCATGACATGGGTACACTTATGTACATGCAGACAGTACACACATATACATAAAATCAAGTTAAATCAAATTAAAAAAATAAGGTGGAGCATGGGTGAGGAAGACATTCAACATTGACCTTTGGCCTACACACCCACATACCCGCACACAGGCATATACACATATGAACACATAAAGCACACACACATGCATAATTCTACCAATAACAAATCATACATGCAAAAATCTGCCAAGGCCAAGCGGAGACGAGGACGAGGGGCTTGGCTGGACACACACCCAGAAAACCTGCTTAGTGGACAATCCTCAGCATACCCTAAACAGGATCAGGACATGCTGCTGAGAAAGAAGGCTTTTTATATGATCTTAAAGGGTCTCCACACCAGTGGCTTATTAATTTCAGAGAAAATGTGGAGAAGTTGGACAACCTGGTACCTGTATGGTCCATACCCTGCCTGAGGGTGAAAGAGAAGGATGGGATGGCCGAGGAGGACACACCATCACCCAAGGGGTGTTCTGGGAAAGAACACAATCTGAGTCCGATCCTGAGAGAACAGCAGACACATCAGAACACAGAGCACCCTCCTGCAGGCCTGTCTGGATGGAAGATGCTTTTGTGTCCTCTACTCTAATCTGGTGCAGGTTGGGCTGTGGGGATTTCATAGTATCCCAGGAGTCCCCTGTGTCCCCAGCCCTGTGGTAATTTTAGATGGTGCACAAACAGAGCATTGGATAACAGTTAATCACTTAGAGACTCAGGAAGAGCTTTTTAGAGGAACACCTCAAGTTGGTGCGTGGGTGCATGTGTGCTGACCACCTTGTTTTTGAGACAGGGCCTGCCATCAGCCTGGAGCTTGCAAGTAGACTAGGCTAGCTGGCCAGTCAGCGAGCCCGGGAGATCTGCCTGTCTCTGCTTCCCCAGTGATGGGATTATACTCGTGTGCCATGGTGCCCAGCTTTAAAGTTCTGGGGGCAGGTGCAAACTAAGGTCCTCATGCTTAACTAAGTGCTTACTAATTCTCCTTGGTAACAAAGAGCTGCCAGACAGAGATTGCATTAGAAACATCAGCTGGCTTTCTTGTGGATTTGTCTCATGTATTTTCAACTCCCTTTTCATTCCTTTAGTTACTTATATATTGTCTATCTCTCTCTCTCTATCATCTATCTATCTATCTATCATCTATCTATCTATCTATCTATCTATCTATCTATCTACCTATTTTTGCAGTGCTGGGGATTGAACCCAGAGCCCTTTGCATGCTAGGCAACTGCTTTGCCACTGAGCCATATACCTTGGTCTTTGGCTTTTTAGAGGTGGTCTCACCGTGTAGCCCAGTCTCACCTTGGGAACTGCAGTCCTCTTGTTGCAGATCCTGAGTACTGATCCATGACAGGTGAGCACCACCGCACCTGGCTTGCCTTCTATTTCTTTGTTTTTCCTCTATTTAAAAATATTTTATTTATTATTTTTATTTTTGTGTGTATGAATATATTGTCTGCATGTATGTAAGTGCACCCATGTCATGAAATATCCACGAAGATCAGAAAGGGGCATCAGATCCCTTGGTATAGGAATTAAAGACATGGTTGTTAGCCACCACATAGGTGCTGGGAATCAAACCCAGGTCCTCTGCAGGAGTAGCCAGTGCTCTTAACCGCTGAGCCACCTCTCCAGTCCTGCCATCTATTTCTTGACAGCATTTTGTATTTGTGACTTAAAAAGCTTCCTGTGTCCCTTCTCTCTCAGTGACACTGTTAAGTAGACTATTTCCTCCATCCGGAGTTCCTTCCTTCAAAGCTGTCATCAGAGTAGCCCAACCTCTCTTGCACGTCCCAGATGTCCTTACCACCACACTTCACATTCCTCATTTCCAGAATGTGGGAGAAAGAGTGGAAGTGTCAGGCTAGGAGTACAGAAGAGGCAGCCCGTGGTGGTTAATCCCGAGTTTACAACACTGAGTACTCAGGCCGCATCCATAGATGCCCGTCATATATTAGGACATCTGTCCAGGTCACCTCTAGTAAGCCGACTACCTCTTAGAGGAACAGGTAGGTGTGCAGAGGTGTGACATCGGATCCACTGCCGCTTTACCCCTTTACTCCACACATGATGTCAGGTATACCACTCAATCCTTTATCCTGTGAATTTTCTCATGTGCAAGATAGGGTGCTGACAGGCCCAGGCACCATCCCAAACCCTGCACCTTCCCACTCTCCTCCGTGAGGTAATGCACTAACCATGCCTGGTCACATGTGGGGGCCTGACCATGGAGGTCAGCTGTCTTGGCCAGCCTGGGGTGGCAGAGGCAGGGCTTGAGCCGAGTAGAGCCCAGTTCAGACACTCAGAATCTTAGCCTCTCTATCATTGGGTTCAGGGACATCTAGGTGCGGCTGCTGTTACACCTCAGGAGCTCTATTTTCCCCTATATGAATGGGGTGCAAAGAGAGACGGCTTCAGCTATGAACCAAGCACCCCAGGCACGAAGATGAGCCCTTCCCTATCACGTTATCCTCCAGCCAGCCCTGTTGCCCACATGTTATAGATGAGGAGACTAAGGTTTAGAGAGGCTCATCTTCCCAGGCCACTCCAAAATGGGAGCGTCAGAACGGATTCCAAAGCCTAGACAACTTCCCACCCCAGGCTCTGTGCTTTTGGGGAGCTATGGTGAGGATGAGAGAAGGCTTTGTGGGGTACAATATTGCCACTACTTGGGGTGTTTGCCCATGGGGTGTCTCCTGAGCTATTCCCTGTTCTCTGTTACTCTTGATGAAGATGATCACCGTCTCTAGGGCTGGTATGCACAGAGTTCTAGAAGATCATGTGTCCCGGAAGTGGCACTGTACTGATGTCTGCCTGTCTACCCATGAACCACACTTAAACTCTCTCCTCCAAGAGCACATTGTGTCTGGGCCCAATCTCCCACTCCAGCCACTTGAAATGCAGACACCTTTGCCAACAGCTATTTTTAGCAAGGGCCAACTATCAGAAGGAGAGAAACTTGAGAGAAAAATGGCAAAATGGAGGCTTTGTTCCTGAGGGCTTGGAGCAGGCTCTGCCAGCTGTGGGCTGGAGAGGCTTAGAGAGTGCTCTGAGCCCTGTAGCCCCATGGAAGCCGCTCAGAAGGGGCTCAGAATGTGCCCAGAAGTCCCATTTCAAAGCTGGAAGGAGTTCATTGAATTAGGCTATGAAAGCAGGAGAAGACTTCTCAGGGATGATCCCTCCAGAAGACACAAACCTGCAAGGGTGATTCTGAAGCCTAGTGGTTAGTGCTCCCAGCACTGCAAGGAGTGAACATCCCCAGGAGCAACCAAGCAGAGCATGGGTGGTGACACAGGTTTCCAGCTTTAAGAAAAGATGTAGGGCTTGAAACGGAAGACCAAGGCTGGTCTGTGTAGAGGGACCACACACATCCGTGGTGAACTGAGAAAGAGGGCTGGGAGCAAGAGGTTCTTGTTGTTTGTTTTTTGAGACAGAGTCTCCCTGTAGCCGTAGCTGGCCTGGAACTTGCTATGTAGACCAGGATAGCCTCATCTCACAGAGATCTCCCTGCCCTGCCTCCTGAGCCCTGGATACAAAGCATGTGGCATCAAGCCCTGCTTAAATATAAGGCTTAACTCTGGAAAACACATTAGATATGTCCTTATGTGTACGTGCATGTGGAGGCCAGGGGTAGATCTTGGGTGTCTTCTTTAATACTCTCATTATTATTATTATCATCATTATTATTATTATTATTTTCTTTGTTGGTCTTTTTTAGACAGGGTCTCCCTATAGCCCCAGCTGGCCTGGAACTCAATATATAGACCAAGCTAGCCTTGAACTCTCAAAGATCTGCCTGTCTCTCACTTCTGAGTGCTGGGAGTAATGAGGTTCACCCCCACATCCAGCTCTGCCTTATATTTTAAATGTTTGAAAATGTCTCATTATTATGTGTATGATGCATGCACATGGGTGTGAACACATGTGTGCCTTTTGCGTGGAGGTCAGAGGACAACTTTCAGGAGTTGGTCCTCTCCTTCCACCCATTATCATGGGTTCCGGGGATGGGATTCAAGTCGTCAGCCCTGCTCAGCCAGCTCTTTCACTTGCTGAGCCATCTTGACAGGACCCCCCCCCCCCAGTTTTTGAGTTAGGCTCTCTCCCTGAACCTGGAGGTCACTTCTTTTGTTAACCTGACTGACCAGCGAGCTCCAGGGATCCTGCCTTCACCTTCACGGTGCTGATGACCCTGGTGTGAGCCATGGCCCACGGCTCTTACATGGGTGCTGGGGTTCTCACTCAGTCCCCATGCTTACACGGGAAGCACTTTACCAACTGAGCCACCTGCTCAACCTGAACACTCTCCATTTCACTGAAGGAAATACCCTTTCAACTATGCCCTCCCTGTGCTGGGTGTTTGGCTGTCCTTTGCGGAATGCACAGAGGGTAAATGGAAATGTCTGGAAATCTCAGCTTAGATGTTGTTAGTCTTTTCCATCATGAACAGTCTGGCACTCTAGGAAAATATGTTGCTGATGATCAGTAGGGAACAGTGGGCAGGTTGGCAGTGCCAATCCCTGGAGAACTGTACTGACAGCAGACTTTGCCACAGTGACCAATTCTGTACAGTTCTGTATTATTATGTGAGCTTGGAAAGGTTTCCAGTTATGGTAGGAACTTAAGGAACAATCTAAAACTGTGTGTGTGTGTGTGTGTGTGTGTGTGTATGTGTATGTGTATGTGTGTGTGTATGTGTGTATGTGTATGTGTGTGTATGTGTGTATGTGTATGTGTGTGTGTGTGTATGTGTGTGTGTGTGTGTGTGTGTGTACATGCTTGTGGGGGCCAGGGGAGGCACTTGAGTGTCTTCTGAAATTGCCCTTCACCTTGGTTTTTGAGGCAGTGTCTCTCACTGCTAGCCTGGCTGGCCAGCATCCCTCCTGCTGCTGCCTCTCCAGCAGCGGAATTCCAGGCATGCACTGCCATGCCAGCCTTTTACATGCATTCTGGAGATCAAATTCAGGTCCTCATGCTTGTGGGGCAAGTGCTTTACCCACTGAGCCATCTTCTCCAGCAATAAAACTTCTTAAAAATAAAAGACCAGCTGGGCATGGTGGAACATGCCTTTAATCCCAGCATTCAGGAGGCAAACTTGAGTTGGAGGCCAAGCCTGATCTATATGAGTTCCAGGCCAGCCAGGACTATACACTGAGATGGTCTCAAAAAAAATAAAATAAAATAAAATAAAATAAAAGGCCAATGATAGTGGTTACCCTTGCAAGATTCCGTATTAAGGTTTTTAAAAATTTATTTTATGGAAGAAGTCTCACATTAGAGAGAAGGTAGCAATAGGCCAGAGCACTTGCTTTTCTCTGTGAACTGGGTGAGTGGATTTTATCCACTTGATAATACAAGTCAGATGCAGACTTATATCCATGATCCTCATGTGTCTCCTGCCTGGGCGAGACCTCTCGTGAGGAGCTGGGAGAGGACACTGCAGAAAGGACCAGAGGAGAAAAGGAGGCCATGGTTTGCCTTGTAGGTTATACTTTAAATTTTTTTATTCTTTTTTTTTTTTTTTTTTTTTTTTTTATGGTCTTTTTCCACAGACTGGGTTCATCCCTGGTAGTACCCAGAAGCTGTCCTGGAACTCACTCTGTAGACCAGGCTGGCCTCTAACTCACAACAAAGATCCTCCTGCCTCTGCCTCCCAAGTGCTAGGATTAAAGGCATGTGCCGGGGCTGGAGAGATAGCCTAGCGGTCAAGAGCACCGACTGCTCTTGCAGAGGACCCGGGTTCGATCCCCAGCACCCACATGGCGGCTGAGAACCGTCTGTAACTCCAATTCCAGGAGAACTCCAGTTCCAGGGGAATCCAAGACCCTCTTCTGACCTCCGCGGCATTGCACGACATGGGTGCACAAACCTGCATGCAGACAGTACATTCATACACATACAAAAAAAAAAAAAAAAGGCGTGTGCTACCACGCCTGGCCTATTATTCTTATTTTTGGGACAGAGACTTTCTATGTAGCCTAGGCTGGCCTTGGACTTTCTGTCCCCCTGCCTCCCCCCCGCCCCCAGTGGCAGTATTACCATGCTGGTTCTGATCAAACATGCTCGGTTTCTGCAACTTGATCTAAACCAAAGGAGTCAGTCATAAAACCAGTGAACCAGTGCTTGCCAGGACCCTTTGGCTCTTTCCTGTCACTCTGCTTGGAGGCAGGGGTGATGAGATGCAGAGTGGACTGTGTTAGAGCGCTTTGCTGTGTGCGTTTTCCATTCGGAGCACAGTGGGCATCTCTGAAGAGCAAGGCTGCAGAAACAATTTATGAAACAATTTAGCAGTGGGGTGTTCGCCTTCACTCCCAGGCCCCTGACCCTTCCTTCTGAGCCCCTTCCCCAGCCACCAAATGGAATGGCTCTCTGGCCCCATATTCTACCCCCAGACCACAGTTCCTTGCCCCATATTCTACCCTCAGACCACAGTTCCTGGCTTCCTCTTCCTGACGGAGCCCTTTTATCCTCACTTCCCAGGGTCGATGCGGCTAAATGCTGCCATCCTTCAACCCTGCTGCCCCCTCTGCCCCTCAGCTTCTAACCAAGGCTCTGGGATGGAGTTGAAGACCTGCCTTGCTGAGGGTAGGCAAGAGGCCCTAAGTTTCTGCCCCTTTGGAATGAGAACAAGCAGCCAATTAGATAGGATCATTTGAGAGGGAAGCTAGAGAAGACATCGGGTTCTTGGCTGGGTGCAGAGCACAGAACAAGGGCCCAGCATGTCAGCTCAGGGCACGCAACTGGTGCCGGCATGTAGCTGGCTGGCCAGGAGCATGGGGTCCAGAGGCTGGCGGGGGTGCTGAGCAGCCCCGCAGCTCCCAGGCAGCAGTGCTGGATCACCTGACTGCACTTCTGAGGCCGTGGCCTCTGAGGATTCAGTGCAGCCTTAGACGGGGAGATCAAGCCAGTGGTGCTTCCAAATGCAGGTGGCAGATAACACCAGTGTCAGGTCACTCTCTGAGGTTGAGGAACCAAATCTAGGCTGGAGTTTGGTGGCTTCGCAGTTGTCAGCTGATTGTAAAGTGTCCCAAGTTGTTGGAACCAAGGAGGTGAGGGGAAGAGCCTCCTGCATCTCCTTCTAGGACTGCAGGTGCGCCTGGCCCGAGGGCTGTGTGACCCAGTGCTACCAAGGTCATGAGGAAGCACAGGAATAACCTCAAGAGAAGCAAACAAGCTTCTCTCACCTACAGCAGTGTCTGGTCCACAGCAGGTGCCAATGAAGGAGTGCTGCCTGAATGAATGCAGTGGACTCTGCCCTGGGCAGGTTCTGTACTGGTTTCTGGAAATGGGGAAGTCAGTCTGACCTGTTGCTATCGGGGCCTCCCACTGTAGGCCAGAAGATGGGTAGGCCGACTGAGGATTAACAAACCTGATGCTCCCGGGGTGAGTAGGCAACTCTGGAGAAATCAGGGATCACTGTATGAATGAACACACTTTATGTGGCAGTTAACAGAAACCTCAAAGTAGCTGGAATAAATATAGGAACCTAATGAACTCACAGGACCGAAAAGCCTGCCTTCAGGAATGGCTGTATCCAGGCGTCCTCCTCGGTCCCACCTACCCACACCTCTGGCCTCTGTTTTCCTCTGTTTTCTCTTTCTCTTCTCTTTCCAGAGCAGAAAGGGGACTCCTTTGTCCAGATAACTCCTTCAAAAGTCACCAGATGGAACCAGTCACAACAGCCACAGGTGGCACAAGGTTCTGCCTGGCTGAGTTTGGGAAGGACCCTGTCACTTTACAATAGTGCCATGGGCCGTGGGCCGATTGGCTCCACTTAAAATCTGTGGCTGGGGGCTGGAGAGATGGCCTAGCTGTTAAGAGCACCGACTATTCTTGCAGAGGACCCGGGTTCGATTCCCAGCACCCACATGGCGGCTGAGAACTGTCTTTAACTCCAGTTCCAGGGGAATCCGATGCCCTCGTCTGACCTCCGAGGCATTGCACGACACGGGTGCACAGACCTACATGCAGACAGTAGACTCATATACATAAAAAAATTAATTAATTATCTAAAAAAATCTGTGGCTGGAAAGTGGAACACGAGTGTGCTCCGGAGGACAGTGGAGTCACTGCCAATGTAGACCAGCAAAGAAGGCAGCTCTCTCAGGGAGCCTGGAGGGCTGAGGACCTTGAGACAGGGTAGGAAGAGAGTGTCAGCCAAGCAGGGGGAAGAGCTGAGGCTAGTGAAGCACCAGGCCTCAGAGAGACCTGGCAGGTGGAGGAGACTGGAGACCTGGGCAGTGTTCAGATGCCCGAGTGAGTGCTGGGTGGTTCACAGAGGAGCGCCTGACTGGTGTTTTGAGTTAATTCATTCAGACACGTTTACCACAAGAGCACACAAAGTCCCCAGCCTATTCTGATGATAAGGTAATGACAGGAGAGGAAACTGGATGTGGTTGTCTAGAGATAGGAAGGCCAGGGAAGAGACCGAAGCCCAGATGCAGGAGGGAGAGGCCAGGCTTAGCTGGTGAGAGCACACTTCTCCCTCATGGAATGCTCAGAGCCTGCCCTTTACCAGGCAGAGTGAGTTCGGGAAGCCCAGTTCTGGGGTCCTGGCTGACACTCTGTCAGACAGCCTGTGGCCAACAGTTTTGTCCCATCGTCAGTAGAGGCTGCATCAACAGAACAGCTCAGACTCGCTTTGAGTGCTGCTGGTCCTCTCTGGGCCTCCCGTTGGGCGAGGTGGTATGTGCCCATGATCCCGTGGTCATGATCCTGTGGTCATGATCCTGTGATGGGGCTGGAGACAGGAGGATCCCTGCAGCTCACTGGCCAGCCAGCCTAGCTGAACTGGTGGATACCAGGCGGAGAAGGCTGGGTATGGCGCTGCGTGCCTTCAATCCACACATTCAGGAGGCAGAGGCGGGCAGATGGCTGTGAGGGAAAGTCTAGCCTGGTCTATAGTATAGTGAGCTCCAGGCCAGCTGAGGCTACATAGTGAGACATGCATGCACATGCACACACACACACACACACACACACACACACACAAGGGTTTGGAGGGGAAGAGGGGTTATGATGGCACCTCTCAGCATTGTCTTGATGAAACAGGACTGGTTCATACAATAACAGCATGATGATTGACTTTATTCACTGTTGGTTGTGTGTGTGTGTGTGTGTGTGTGTGTGTGTGTGTGTGTTTTTGAGACAGGGGCTCCCTGTAGCCCCAGCTAGCCTGGAACCCTCTATATAGACCAGGCTGGCCTCAGAGATCTGTCTGCCTCTGCCTCCTGAGTGGTGGGATTAAAGGTGTATCCCAGCACTTGGGAGGCAGAGGCAGGTGGATCTCTGTGAGTTTAAGGCCTGCCAGGTCTACATAGTGAGCTCCAGGCCAGCTGGGACTAAAGGGAGACCCTGTCTCAAAAAGACCAAAAAATAAAATAAATAGATAAATAAATAAATAAAGGCGTGCACCACCAGCCAGGTTTATTCGCTGTTATTACAAAGACTTCTTTCAAGATACACCACTTCTCAGTGCTGGTCTTCCTCTCTTGGGAAAGGGGGCCATCACAGTGTGCACTTAATTTTAAAGTTTTTTTTAATTTATTTTTATTTCATGTGTAGGAGTAATATGCCTGCATGCATCTTAAGTGCACCAGTGTCATGCAGTGCCAGAGGATGTCAGAAGAGGGCGTCATATGCCTCGGAACTGGAGTTATGGATAATTGTTAGCTGCCATGTGGGTGCTGGAATTCCAACCTGGGTCTTCTTCTGGAACAGCCAGTCCTCTTAACCAATGAACAAACCATCTTTCCAGCCCTCAGTGTACACTTCAGTGGGATGGAAACTTCTTGGTGACCATGTGACCTTGTGTGGATAACACCAACTTTCAGTGTCTCCCTGACTCCTCGTCTGTAGACACCTGCTTAGCAGCCTGTCCTATGAGTCAGCATCTCATCTCAAGTGCTTAGAAGAGCTGGCACATGGTCAACTCCTCTGAGTGTCAGATAATTGACTATTATCATCCGTTTACGGCGTCGCTGTGACGCATGGCTGTTACTGTACCACACTGTGATATAACAGCACTGCTGGTACTGGAAATATCAGCATTTAGACCATGGGACATTACTAACAGAGAGTGACAGTTGTTATATGACTTAAGGGCTCAGCTTGGTCGCTGGTTACCACTGCCACCGGCACCATCCCCTTAGATACTTTGAAGGAAAGTATGTGGTTTTAGGGACAAAAGACACCTTATTTCCTATCACCACAGTGATAAGAGTGCCCCCTACATCCCCTGACATCTTTGAGGCCCCAGTACATGACTGTAGATGGTGTTTTGCTTCCAGACACTTCTTCCCTCCCTGTGTCTCCACTGGCAGAACATCCCTCTAACCATCCACCTCTCCTTGACCCAGACACAGCAGGGTGCGGGCAATGGTTCCCATGGTTAACGTGCACAGAGATTTAAGAGGCCACTAAGTGACAGCAGGAATGGGGCCTCCTCTTAATTCACATGAATTCTTCAGAAAGAGAGTGCAGCACTTGGAGCTGAGGAAAAACCCCTCTTTCTTTCTAAGATCACAAGCCCAGCCATCCGAACAATTCTCAGATTTTTAGCCCTTACTCTTAGGGAAAAACTAGTCTTCTTCCCCCGAGGAGCCAGGGGCCAGGGTGAAGGCTCTGGGAGACATCTTTGCCAAAAGCCTGTAGGAGAGCTGCCAGAGATAAAGCGGGCATAAAGGAAATAACCAAAGAGGTGACGGAGGAGAAGGGGAGGGCAGGGTAGTGAGTTTGTTGTTTTAAAAATCCCTTGATCGAGCTGTGCCTGAAGCCAACAACTTCAGATTTCTCGCTCTGTGAGTCAGTAAGTCTCCCTTTTAATTTGAACCAATTTGAGCTAATTTTCCTGTCATTTGCATGGGAAGGGTCCTGACTAGTCTAGGCATCTTCCAGGCAAAGAGGGTGACTTACTGGAACTCCTCACCACAGACAGGAATTTGACCGTAGCAGAAGCTTGCTTTGAAAAGCCACCAACTGATGTTCTCAGACATGACAGTAAGAGTTTACAAGATAGTGCTGGGGTGGCTTCGGTGCTCTCTCCTCTGTGAAGTGTTCCCCTGGGCCCTGGGCCACCACATTCAGGGCACTCCATGTGTTGTTGCCCATCTTGGGGTAAGTTGCACAGCCCCCCCCAAGCCTCAGTTTCCTCATCTATAAAATGGGCCTATTATTAAGGCATAAAAGTTTAAAGAAGATAGCATGCAAGGGAGGGAAGGAGAGCGGCATGTAGTCAGGACTCAACAGAACCGCTCTTCATATTATCAACAACTGGGACCCCAACAGGGAGCTTTAGAGGTGCACAGGAAGTCGATAGCTCACCTGGCTATGTCAGGAAGCTTTGTGGAAGAGGAAGGGGATAGAGAGATTGCTCAGTGGTTAAGAGTACTGGCTGTTCTTGCAGAGGACTATGGTTCAGTTCCCAGCACCTACATGGCAGTTAATAACTGTCCTTAACACATGCTTGCTGGACCTCATTTGGGTGACCATGGGGGGGGGACGACCCAGTGTGGAGCACAGGGGCAGGATTGATGTTTGTTTGCGTTTGCCAAGGAGGAGCCTTCAAGCACTTCCTTCAGGAAAACATGACATCTTTTGGTTAAAAAAAAAAAGATTATATTTAACAGTTAAAAATATTTTGTAAAATAATATTTTCTCTTTTTATTGATACATGTTACAGCCATTCACAATTTATCCTTATGTAATCCTATGGTGTGTTCTATCATACAGGAATACTAATATTCATATTCTAGAAAAAAAGAGAGTATGTAAAGTTATACTTCTTTTTACCTGCATGCAACTCTACTGCTAAAATGTGAATCTCTAAATGTGCTTTGGAATTAACCTATAGTTTATTTTCAGATTTTGTAACTCTGATTTATGTGTGGAGTGTATGTATGCATATTTTGGAATAATATAAAATCAAATGGGAACAAAAAAAAGAGAGAAAAACCTATTCAAAGAACTGACCAAAACAGTAAATCTGTGCACTGAAAAGGTTATAAAAGACTGAGAAAAAGACGCAAGACAGGACTTGTGTATGACAGAATCTATGAGCTCTGACAGGGGGGCTGAGGGGTGGGCAT
This sequence comes from Rhizomys pruinosus, assembly GCA_009823505.1. Lineage (NCBI taxonomy): Eukaryota > Metazoa > Chordata > Mammalia > Rodentia > Spalacidae > Rhizomys > Rhizomys pruinosus. Next base: position 1,554,874 of record VZQC01002375.1, on the reverse strand, counting down.
GGATGGGGGGATGAGACTAAATTTGATTAAGAAATGTTGTAGGAAATGTGCTCAATAAAAAAAAGTTTTAATAAAAAAATAGCTGTCCTTAATTCCAGTCCCAAAGGATCCAGTACCCTCTTTTTTGGTCTCCGTGGTCATTGCATACATATGGTGCACTTACATACATGCAGGCAATGCACTCAAACACATAAAATAAAGATATATATATAAAACCATAGGTGAACAAGAAGAGGACATCCTATATAGAATTACATTACATCCTATATAGAATTACATTACATCCTATATAGAATGGACAATAACAAAAGTCAGTACTAATAGTATGAGCATTTATTGAGCACCTACTGTGTGCCAAGTTTTGTTGTAAATGCCCCACACAGCAGCTTGTGCTCTCAGGGCACTGTCACAGGACAATTTTGTACATAAAAGCACAGAGAGCCCAAGTCATTGGCCCAAGGCCACACTGGGCCGAAAAAAGAAGCCAGATTTCAGATCTCAAATGGGAACCTCAAATCTCACATTGCTAAGATCACCGTTGCTGCTAAAATGAACAACATTGTCACAGCCACAGCTACTGAAGCCACAGCCTGGGTGGATGCAGGACTCAGGTGTGGCAGGATGAGCTGCCTGGTGGCAGCACTGCCTTCCTAGCCTGTGTGAAGTGGAGGAAGTGGAGGGAGAGAAAGGAGAGAGGGGGAGGGGAGGAAGGAAGGAAGGAAGGAAGGAAGGAAGGAAGGAAGGAAAGGAAGGAAGGAGGGGAGGAAGGAAGGGAGGAGGGAAGGAAGGAAGGGAAAGGGGAGGAAAGGAAGGAAGGAAGGGAAAGGGGAGGAAAGGAAGGAAGGAAGGGAGGAAGGAAGGAAGGGAGGGAGGAAGGAAGGAAGGAAGGAAGGAAGGAAGGAAGGAAGGAAGGAAGGAAGGAAGGAAGGAAGGAAGGAAAATTGATAGCTAACTATTTCTTCATCAAATAGCCAAATTTAATCCCCATGCCTACATGTTACATGCATGCTATCAAAGGTGTCCAGAGTATATTAGGGTTATTGGCTCTGCATTGAACACCTCTAGACTGCTGTGTTTCTGGGGCGTCTTTAGTCACCCCCCACCGTCTTAGGTCTTTCTTCCAGGGTCCTTGTCTCTCATCCTGTCAGTGCACAGCTGATGCTAAGAGTCACTGGCTTTTGTCACACACACTGACAATTCAGAAGACTTTCTGAATCATCCACTAGGTAGGGGCATCCTTTAGACGATGGTAGTCTGTATCATTTTGTGCAAGCTATCTAGAACTCAAGGATAGACATGATTTTCTAGCCATTTTATACACTCTAGTTAGCTAATTGTTACAATTACCATTCCAGATAGATAATAGAATCNAGGGAGGGAGGAAGGAAGGAAGGAAGGAAGGAAGGAAGGAAGGAAGGAAGGGAAAGGGGAGGAAAGGAAAGGGGAGGAAAGGGAGGAAGGAAGGGAGGAGGGAAGGAGGGAGGGAGGAAGGGAGGAAGAAAGGAGGGAGGGAAGGAAGGAAGGGAGAGAAGGAAGGAAGAAAGGAAGGAGGGAGGGAAGGAAGGAAGGAAGGAAGGGAGGAAAGGTGAAGGAGGAAGGAGAGGAAGGATGGATATATGGAGGGAGGCAGGCAGTACTCAGTCTCAGGTCTGCCTGCTCCCCTCCCCCAGGGATTAAATGCTTTGTTCTGTGAGGATCAAGCAGAGGATTCTGGGAAGAAGATGTGGCTGCTGGGGATGAAGGCAGTGGATGGGGAGAGTTCCAGGCAGCTGATGCCGTGGGGGGCTCTAGCCAGCTGTCTTCCACTGACCAGGCCCAAGCCCCTCAGGCCTCTCATGGTGAGAACCCAACAGCTGCCATAGTAGAACATGCCTGCTGGCCACAGGCAACCTGCAGAGCAGAGCCAGTGACCCTGGGGTGAGAGGTTCGCCTGTGGCCTGAGGCCTCACCATCTGTCTGGCCACCTGGAACTGCCATTTTGCTGTCTCCTCTTCGGCCCCGGTGGAGAAGCAGCTACATACAGAATAAGCCAAGGCAGGGAATACGAACGGCACCTTGTCTTTCAAAGGCCCCAGCAGGCTCTTGTCACTGTACTGACAGTAATGTGGGGGGCACCCTGCCTGGTGGCAGTGGGGTCCCACAGAGCTGCTCTGTTCTAGGTACCTTCTATAAAGTCAGCACTGCCCTACAGAGCTGGAAGGACTGAGATGGCTCTGTCACCTGCAGCCTAGCAGGAGTCAAGCCCGCTAATGGTGGGGAAGCCCACATTCTCCACCTTTAGGGCCTAGAGCAGCTTCTTTAGGCTTTAGAGGCCTCAGCTTCTAAATGTGTAAAATGGGGTGATATCTCCCAGCAGAACTACCACAAGGAAGTAAATGTACCCTTGTGTGTGAAGTGCTTAGGCCTCAACAGGCCCTAGTAAGAGGGGCAGTTTAGTAAATAAACAGGCTTCAAGGGTTGGATGGGTGGCTCAGTGGGTCAAGAGCTTGCTGCACAAGCATGGAGACCTGAGTTCAAATCCCTAGAACCCACATGAAAACCTCGGAGCCGGGGCATGCATCTGTGATCCCAGCTCTTGGGAGGCAGAGACAGAGGGTTGGGTTCCCAAGGCTTGCTCGTCAACAGATGTGTCTGAATCCATGAGCTCTAGGCTTGCTGAGAGACCCTGCTCAAAAACTAAAATGGAGAGTGATGAAGACATCAGACATGGATCTCTGACCTCCATCAGCACACGTACGCATACATGAACATGTATACATCTATATACCATACATGCAAGATTATAGGCTCCCTCACCTCTGCTATGTGACCTGTGGCAAGTGGCTTCTCTTTTCTGTGCCTCAGTTTCCTCATCTGTGTCATGAGATATTGCCAGCCCCTCCCTCTGAGGCTTGTCCTCTGTAAGGGACTGTCGCCATGCTCTCAGAGGCCCACTGTCCAGGGTCCACCATCTTTCCAGGGGACATGTGACCATATATCTGTCTGGAACGGAGGCAAGCTATAGGTATCTGGAAGGCCCATTATTCAGGACACCCCACAACAAAGAATGACCCCCAAGTGTCAGTAGTGTCCACAGAAGTCCTGAGGTAGAGGATGATGTTAGCTCAGGGAATGCTAATATTTGTTGAATGACTAAACAAACTTGTCCTCTCCACATGTCAACTTCTCCTGTCATAGAGAGAATGCACGTACCTCACAGATGTGTTGTGAGAGTTAATGAGAACAATGCACCAAAGTGCCCACAGGTGTGGCCCCCAGGGGCTGTTGCTGGCCATTTGAGGGTCCTGACATGAGGGGTCTAGGATGCTGGAGCTGGAGCTTGGGAGACTGCCTTAGCTGTCCTCAGTGCCTATTGCTTCCAGTTCAAACCTGTGTGTGATGTCAGCCTTGGTGCACACCTGGGAGGACCTTCCCGGAAGCAGCAGGAGGCTAGACTGCACTTGGCCCTGAGTTTCCCTCCCCGTCCATTTCCAAAGTACCAAGAACTCTGAGGAAAGCAAGGCACAGTGGTGGCTTGTGCCTCAGTCATCACGGGGCAGCTGGTTGAATCCTCCCTGGGCTGGAGGCCTGTCTGCTCTCACTTCTGTCTCCTGAGCCTCTGAGTGTATGTTCTCGTGTATGCACATGGAAGCCAGAGATCACTGGGGGGGGGGGAGATAATTCCTCTTTTGCTATCCATTTTCTTTATTGTTTATTTATTAATTTTATTTCCTATGTATGAGTATATTGCCAGCATGTGTATGAGTGTACCTGTGTCACGCAATGCCTGAGGAGGACAGAAGAGGGAGTTGGATCCCCTGGAACTGGAGTTTATGGATGATGGTTGTGCATTGCCGTGTGGGTGCTGGGAATCAAACCCAGGTCCTCTGGCTGTGACAGAGGGAGCTGGTTTGTGTGATTCCCCGAGAGAAATCAGAGGATTTTGTGGGTCATGGGTCTAAATAGGAAAGGTCCCAGCTCAGGGCTCCTGGGTAGGTCCTGTGTGTGTGATGGGTACATGTGTAGGTCCTGTGTGTGATGGGTACATGTGCAGGTCCTGTGTGTATGATGGGAACATGTGTAGGTCCTGTGTGTGATGGGTACATGTGCAGGTCCTGTGTGTGTGATGGGTACATGTGTAGGTCCTGTGTGTGTGATGGGTACATGTGTAGGTCCTGTGTGTGTGATGGGTACATGTGTAGGTCCTGTGTGTGTGATGGGAACATGTGTAGGTCCTGTGTGTGTGATGGGTACATGTGTAGGTCCTGTGTGTGTGATGGGAACATGTGTAGGTCCTGTGTGTGTGATGGGTACATGTGTAGGTCCTGTGTGTGTGATGGGAACATGTGTAGGTCCTGTGTGTTTGATGAGAACATGTGTAGGTCCTGTGTGTGTGTGATGGGTACATGTGTAGGTCCTGTGTGTGTGATGGGAACATGTGTAGGTCCTGTGTGTGATGGGAACATGTGTAGGTCCTGTGTGTGTGACGGGAACATGTGTAGGTCCTATGTGTCTGATGGGTACATGTGTAGGTCCTGTGTGTGTGGTGGGAATGTGTGTAGGTCTGTGTGTGTGATGGGAACATGTGTAGGTCCTATGTGTGTGATGGTTACATGTGTAGGTCCTGTGTGTCTGATGGGAACATGTGTAGGTCCTGTGTGTGTGATGGATACATGTGTAGGTCCTGTGTGTGTGATGAGTACATGTGTAGGTCCTGTGTGTGTGATGGGAACATGTGTAGGTCCTGTGTGTGTGATGGGTACATGTGTAGGTCCTGTGTGTCTGATGGGAACATGTGTAGTTCCTGTGTGTGTGATGGGTACATGTGTAGGTCCTGTGTGTGTTATGGGAGCATATGTAGGTCCTGTGTGTGTGATGGGTACATGTGTAGGTCCTGTGTGTGTGATGGGAACATGTGTAGGTCCTGTGTGTGTGATGGGAACGTGTGCAGGTACTGTGCGTCTGATGGGAACGTGGGCTCCAGCTCCAAGGACTGGGCTGAGGGTAGAGACAAGATGCCAGGGTCCCATCTGGGAGTGGCCATCTGACTGGCATGGGTTGCACTAGCAGTGGGACAGCTATGGCCTAACCTCCTGCTGGCCATGCTACAGAGGGCGACCAGCCAGTGTGCATCTGGGATCCGCAGACTGGTGTGGGCTGGGCAGCGCCTGCCCTTTTCGATGCTCTGGCTGTCTCCTCCAAGGCACTGGCTGACCTCAGCACTTTTTTTTTCTCTTAAGCTGTGAGGAAAGACAAGACCAACTCCTTCACACTCTCCAGAAGATTCTATAAGCTCCTTATCATGGGCCTGCAACTCTGTCTCTAAATGGCTTGCTAGGCTATACCTCAGGTGTTGTCTGTGCCAGGCCTCCGGCATGCTGAGAAGAGGCCGGGCTGGTCTGGAGGGTGTTGGAGCTGAAGACGCTGCTTGGTCAGCTGGCACCACAGTTGGCAACAGGAAGGTCCCCTGTCCCTGCTGGCCTTGCATCTGGAGTTTAGCCTCTTTGTCTGTCAGAGGGGCTCTCAGTGATGTGGGGGATGCTGAGTAGTTGGTTGGCTACAAGGCTGAGACTGTTCCTCGAGGCTCCTAATAACTCCTTAGGAATTGGCCACATGAAGCCAGGGTGGCTGGATGCTGGGGACAAGCCAACTGTGTCTCCAAAGCAGTTTTTAGCCAACTTTAAAACATTTTGGGTAGTGGCCTCAGTGTCCTGCCCCATGGAAAGATCCTGTTTTTGCACCCTCCACTGTGGGCCATAGAAATACCCTTCGCAGAGGCTCAGGCCCTACAGAGCACAAGCTGCTGTGAGGGCTGGATTGTCCTTGGGTAGACTTTTCATTGACAACTTGGCAGGATCTGCTCTTCACCTGTATGGCCTGTAGAGCCCTGCTAGATATGTTACAGCTCAGGCAAGGGCCTGTGTCCTGGCACCATGCTTCTGACACCATGCACCTTGCACAGCAGCCCCCGACACCAGGGGGCTGGGCTCTGCCCTTTGGGCAGAGGTGGAAGCACCAGGACAGTCTAGTCACACCACTGGCTATTAACGGTAGGACTAGGGGCAGGGGTCCTGGGCGGCAGAAACACTGAGCTGGCTCCTGAGGCTTCCCAAAGGTTTGCCAGGTGGGATCCTGTGTGCCTGTGACAAGGCCATTGTGCTGGATGCTTCAAAGTTGTCACTTGACACACCTGGGGAGAGGGAACCTTAATGGGGGAATTTTCTCTGTCAGATTGGGAGGCTTTTTCTTTTTTTTTTTGGTCTTTTTTTTAATTTTTTTAATTTTTGTATGTGTATGAATGTACTGTCTGCATGCAGGTCTGTGCACCCATGTCGTGCAATGCTGCGGAGGTCAGAAGAGGGTCTCGGATTCCCCTGGAACTGGAGTTCTCCTGGAATTAGAGTTACAGACGGTTCTTAGCCGCCATGTGGGTGCTGGGGATCGAACCCAGGTCCTCTGCAAGAGCGTCGGTGCTCTTAACCGCTAGGCTATCTCTCCAGCCCCGCTTTTTCTTTCTTGATAGGTGATGTGGGAGGGCACAGCCCACAGTGGGAGGTGCCACCCCAGGCAGTCCTCCTGGGTTATATAAGAAAACAGGCTGAGCAGAGGCCAGAGGAGCAAGCCAGTACGCAGTGGTGCCCCATGGTTCATGCTTCAGTTCTAGCTCCACGTTCCTGCCCCGGCTTCCCTCAGTGATGAACTGTGATTATGCTGTGTAAGCCAAATTAACCCTTTCCTCCCCAAGCTGCTTTTGGTTTTGGTCAGAGTATTGTATCATGGCAATAGAAACCAAAATAATACGGAAATCCTCGGCACTCAGAACCCTTGGAAGGGTGTGTGTGTGTGTGTGTGTGTGTGTGTGTGCATGCATGTATGTATAGGTGCATATGTGCATGGAAACCAGAGGTGGGCATTGGGTATCTTCCTTATTTGCGTCCCAATTTATTCTTTGAGTTATTTTATTTATGTATGTGTCTGTATGTGTGTGTCTGTGTGTGCATATCTGTGTGTGCATATCTGTGTGTACATATGTGTATGTGTCTCTCTGTGTGCATTTACCCCTATACATGCAGAGATACTAGAAGAAGTCATTGGATCCTTTGGAGCTGGAGTAACAAGGCGTTTGTGGGACACCTAGCTTGTTATGTGGGTGCTGGGATCTGAACTCTGGCCCTCACGAGTGTGCAGCAAGTGCTCTTAACCGCTGAGCCATCTCTCCAGCTCTGCACCATATTATTTTTTTTTTATGTGCATGAATGTACTGTCTGCATGTAGGTTGGTGCACCCGTGTCATGCAGTGCTGCAAAGGTCAGAAGAGGGTGTTGGATTCCCCTGGAACTGGAGTTAAAGACGGTTCTTAGCTGCCATGTGGGTGTTGGGAATTGAACCTGGGTCCTCTGCAAGAGCAGTCAGTGCTCTTAACCACTGAGCCATCTCTCCAGCCCCTGTTCCATATTGTTTTTTTTTAATTTTATTTATTTCTGTATGTGTATGAATGTACTGTCTGCATGCAAGTTTGTGCACCCGTGTTGTGCAATGCCGCGGAGGTCAGAAGAGGGCGTCAGATTCCCCTGAAACTGGAGCTCTCCCGGAATTGGAGTTTCAGACGGTTCTCGGCTGCCATGTGGGTGCTGGGGATCGAACCCGGGTCCTCTGTTAGAGCGGTCGGCGTTCTTAACCACTAGGCCATCTCTCCAGCCCCCCATATTGTTTTTTGAGATGGATCTCTCACTGAACCTGAAGCTCATTGGGTTGATTGGCCAGAGAGCCCCAGAGATCCTGTCTCTGCTCTCCCTAAACTACATTCTGGTCTGTATACATACAAGGCAGGCGCTATACCGACTGGACCATCTCCCAGCCCCGTCTTGGAGGGTGGTATTGATAGTCAGTGTTGACAGTCAGGGGTGGCCTTGGAAGGTGGGTCTCTACTTGGTGGACTGTAATATCTCAGTGCCAAGACTGTCCTCCCTCAGTGCCTGCTCAAACTTGAACTTCCTTCTTTCTAGCCCCACTGAGCTCTTGTAGGTCTGCAGAGCTACTGCCAAGCCTGACCTCCGGGCTCCAGAGCTCAGAAGCCTGGGAGGTCTGGCCTGTGGAGCCTATGTGCAGGGCTTTGTGTTTTATTACTATTTATTGTTCTTGTTATCTTAACATTTATGGAGCGCGTTTTAGCTGTGAACTCACTTCTCCAGCGTCACTGTGGTCAGAGCCTCTCCAGGGTGCAAAGCTAAGAGTTCTTTGATTTTGTTTTTGGCTTCTGCACTATTTACTCTATTAAAAACATCATTCTGCTCAGGGCTGTCTTTGTTCTTAGAGCTTTTGTGGATGTGGTCCTGGGTCCACCCGAAGCCCCTAAACACCGATCTTTTAATACGCGGAGGGTTGTGGAGGGCAGAGGCCAGCAAACGGGCTCTGTCAGGGGCCAGGGAGCAGAGATTTGAGGCTTTGAGGGTCAGATGGACCTCCTGGTAGCACTTAACTCCTGTCATCTCATGTCTGTGTCAAAGCAGCTACAGATAATACAGATACAAATAAAACTATTTATGAAGACAGACAGCAGCCAGAAGCCATCCAGGAGTGTGGTTTCCAGCCCCTCATGTAGATAGGAGGCTTTGTTGAGATGGGAACTCCTCCTTAACCCTTCACACATCTCTACCCTACGCCCTTCAGCCTGCATCCACTTCTTTAATTGACCCCTAGACCATAGTTATCAGACCAAACCCCACAAGTCAAATCTGACCATTTGCTTGTCTTATAAATAAGGTTTTAAGCCAGCTGTGGACTCCTTTAATCCTAGCACTTGGGAGGCAGAGGCAGGTGGATCTCTGTGAGTTCAAGGCCAGCCTGGTAGACATAGAGAGTTCCAGGACAGTTGGGGCTACAGGGAGACCCTGTCTCAAAAAGGTAAATAAATAAATAAATAAATAAATAAATAAATAAATAAATAGCTTTTATTGGCACATAGCCACAGGCACTTGCTCCTGAATTATTGGCATCTTTTCCTTCTACAATGAAGAGACCAAGACTTCTTGACCCCCAGAAGTCTAAAATCTACAATATTTACTGTTCCGCTCTTTGCAGAAAATATTTGCTAGCCCCTGCCTTAGAGGGTGAGAGAATGGCCGGCTCCCCAGCAGGCCTTTTGTCATGTTTCTGAAGCAGGTTAAAACTAGCCCGTCTTAGAGCTGTCTTGTCTAGTCTTTCAGTATGTGTATGTGTGTGTGCATGTACATGCGCTTGTTTGTATGTATGAACACATAGAGTGGGGGTGTGTACATGTACTCCATTGGTGTCATTCTTTATGAGCTGATTATCATCATTTTTGTTTTACGAACACAGTCTCCCACTATCCTCAACAATCAGGCACCCCACCCCCATGTCACCATGAGAGCGATAGGATTTCAGATGTGTTACCCCATCTGGCCTTAGGTGGGGTCTGGGGATCTGAAATCAGGTCCTTGAGTTTATGTGGCAATCGTGTTACCCACTGAGCCATCTGGCCTGTGTTTAATGTTTAGAACTCTGCTGTGTATCCAATTCAGTTAGAGCCCTCTATTCTTTTATTTATTTATTTATTTATTTATTTATTATTTTTATGTGTATGAATGTACTGTCTGCATGTAGGTTGGTATACCCGTGTCGTGCAATGCCGTAGAGGTCAGAAGAGAGCGTTGGATTCCCCTGGAACTGGATGGAGTTAAAGACAGTTCTTAGCCACCATGTGGGTGCTGGGAATTGGACCCAGGTCCCCTGCAAGAGCAGTTGGTGCTCTTAACTGCTGAGCCATCTTTCCAGCCCCGAGCCCTCTATTCTTACTGAAGACTTTGTTAAGACTTTACAGAAAATTCGGTTCAAACTGGGTTAGCCCGTGGAGGGATGTATGAGCTTGAGGAATTGAACGTATGGGGTTAGGTGAAGTTCAGGAGCAGCTGGATCTGGGCTCAGGAAGTGTATGGAAGATTCCGGTACTTTCTGACCCCATTCTGTCTCCTTGCTCTTGTCATATGGTCCTTCACTTGTAGATGGAAGTAGATGGTAGGGGCAGCCCAGCCCCACATGCTCTCAGGTACACAGAAGGTGCTCAATAAATGCTCATTGTCTGGCATAGTTGTGGAGGGAGACTGCTGAGGTGGCTGCCACTGGTCATGCCTGTGGTTTACCGTGAGGCTTGGGCAAAGGTCTCAACTTTTGTCTGTCTGAGCATCTTCAGCCATTCCATGATGTAGATGCCGTGGGATGTGCACATGGCATGCAAGGGTGATTCGACAGGAGGCTGAGCAGCGGGGGTGAGGTGAGTGGTCAGGATAGGATATATACCAGTCATTTCGCTCTAGAGCTTTGTTTTCTCCTCTACACGGGCAAAGTGCATAACACAGTGCCTGGCACAGACCAGACACTTGATGTGTGAAGAGCCATTTCTGTGGGTTTGTTTAAAGGTGGTGCATATATACACCAGGATTCACAGACACACAGGCGTGAGATTAAAATCAGCCACTTGCCCAGAATCACAGAAGACTCTCCAACACAGCATCCTCTCTCCGAGTCTCAGTCTTCACCACCATAAAACAATATCCCAGAGCTTCCAACCCTGGCATTCCAAGGTCCTGAGACTCAGTGTCCATGAATCTAGAGTTGACCTCTGAGTTGGTTGGAGTGCTGGACCATGGGAAGGGCAGGATGGTGACCCAAGGGCATCTCTCCTCAGCTGTCTCTGGGCCTTCCTAGGCTGAGAGCCTAGAAAGCTATAAAGACAGTGTTTCCCGTCCCTTGCAGTCTGGCTTTCCCAGAAGCTGCCCCAAGATGAGGATTCACATGCAAGTGACCTGTTTCAGAGATGACAACTGAAGACTCTACAATGGGAATGGAAAAGCCAGAAGGGAAGGGAAGGCAGGTGTGAAGGTATGTGACAGAACAGGTAGCTCTCAGGGGGTTCAAGGCTGCCACTGATGGTCCCAGCTTATAATAAGCGCATGCTGTGGAGGCTACGGTTGGTGGAGGCGAGGGAGCCCACATGTTTAGAGAGAGCCACTAGGCAAAGATTTCACCAGCTGGCATTTGGAAATTGGACTGGTTTGTATGAAGTGGTGCTTTCTAAAGGGATGGATGGACTGTGGCAGCACCTGCTGGTGGGCGCAGGGCATCCTTTCTGCTTGTGAAGACTTTGACAAGTGTCATAAGATCTTGATGCTGGCTGCAGTGGTTTCCTAGTGTGTCCAACATGGGTCATGAGGGCTCCACAGCCAACCACAGCTTCTTGCTCATAGGACATGTGGCTGCTCTTACCACCAGTTCTATGGGTAGCTCTGGCAGTCCCCCAAGTTTACCCAGCTGTGTGTGGCCTCGGCCTTCCTGGTGACACCCAGAGTCATCACCTTGCTTTCACTCTCCTATCTTGTGTACACTAACTGTGGCAGATAGTGCTTTCTACACTTGAACTTGGGCTACCACCATTTGGATCTGCACCCCGGGTCTGTTGGACCATTCAAAGCACCCTTGTCTCTCAGGATAACAGGAGAAATTTCCATAGTGTCTCTGGAGGCCACATTAGCTATCAGGGAGCTGAACACATCTTGAGTCAGGGTCTTTCCTCTTTGCCTTTGCTGAGGAACTATGGGATCTTGGCAGGTGACACCCTGTCTCTAAACTCCACGTTACCATCCTGTGGTCAAGATAGGATAGTCTAGATGTCAAGAGAGTGGGTTTCCTATTATTGTTATTCATTTCTTTCTTTTTTTTTTTTTTTTTTTTTTTTTCGAGACAGGGTNCTGTAGACCAGGCTGGCCTTGAACTCACAAAGATCCGCCTGCCTCTGCCTCCCAAGTGCTAGGATTAAAGGCGTGCACCACCATGCCCAGCTATTATTCTTTTTACCAGATAGACACCCAGTGTTCTAGCACCACTGCTCTATAGTGCTGACTTTGTTGGGTTTTGTTTGTTTGTTTGTTTTTTTTTTTGGTGTTTTCAAGACAGGGTCTCTCTGTAGCCCCAGCTGTCCTGGAACTCACTCTGTAGACCAGAGTTCAAGGCTGGCCTTGAACTCACAAAGATCCACTTGCCTCTGCCTCCCAAGTGCTAGGATTAAAGGCGTGCACCACCACTCCTGGCTGTGTCTATGTGTTTTTAACTATGGACCATCTATCCATGTATTCAGTCTAAAAAAAAAAAGTAAATAAGAATAAAAAAAAAAAAAAAAAGAGAGACTGGGTTTCAGGAGGAGATGGGTCTGGTTCTGCCTCCAAAAGCCTCCTGCTCTGCATCTGTAAAACAGGGAGGGTAGGAATGTCCAAGGCGAAGTTCAGGCCTACAGAGAGAGTGTCAGGAAATTTGTTTTGAAAACTCAAAACTTGAATACAGCACAAGGGAGATAGTTGAGCAGTCATAGCAGCCTTCGTGTCTGTTTCCGAGCCCACCATTGTTTGATGATTTCCATTTACTAATTCACATGCCTTCTTGACGGCCCTCTAAGGCCGCACCGTTCACATTGCTCCATCTTGGGGATAGAGTAGAGGGGATGGAAGGATGTCTCAGTGGTTAGGAAGGCTTACTGTTCTTCCAGAGGACCCAAGTTCAATTCCTAAGATCCAAGTTGGATTCCCAGCACCCATGTCGGGCAGCTCACAACTGCCTGTATCACCAGCTCCAGGGGAATCCAATACCCTCTTCTGGCTCCCTCAGGCATCCACAGATACTTAACACAGACACATACACTAACACATGAATAAAAATCAAAATGAATCTTTAAAAAAGGTGGAATAGGGGCTGGAGAGATGGCCTAGCGGTTAAGAGCGCTGACTGCTCTTGCAGAGGACCTGGGTTCGATCCCCAGCACCCACATGGCGGCTGAGAACCGTCTGTAACTCCAATTCCAGGAGAACTCCAGTTCCAGGGGACTCCGACGCCCTCTTCTGACCTCTGCGGCATTGCACGACACGGGTGTGCAGACCTACAGGCAGACAGTACATTCATTTATACACATAGAAAATAAATAAATAAATAATTTTTTAAAAAAAGGTGGAATACAGTTTGCGGATTAGCATACCATCCAAGCATCTGTGTCTATGCTCACAGCTTAGCTTGACATAATAATTAGTACTGCTTAAGTGCCTGTACATCCAATTGCTTGTGCTTTGTTTGTATGACTAAAAAGGTATCACTGGAAAAGCTGTCAACCCATGAAGGGAAACAACCTGAACAGACTAGAGTCCAAAATGACAACTCCAAAGAAAGTAGACTGTTTTCTTCTCACCCACTTGTGCCCCTTTCCCAAAGCCCAGGGAACAAATTGCGGAAGAGGA
>VZQC01002375.1:1526186-1541241 GCA_009823505.1 Rhizomys pruinosus | reverse complement strand
AAAAAAAAAAAAAAAAAAAAAAGGTGGAATAGCCATTGAAGATTCAGGCATTGAACCTTGGACCTCCATACACAAGTTGCACACATGTGCATTCATACCTACCCATGTATGTGCGCACGCGCATGCACGCACGCACACTCCCATCACACATACAAACATATGAAAAAAAGTGGATATGATTGTAAAATACTGGCTCAGAGGAGGGCCCGTGAACTTCAGTGGTGGAGACATTTGGGGCCAGCTGTGGCTTGAATATATCCCCAGAGATCGTGTGTGTTGGGAACTTCACCCACTGTGCACCACTGTGGGAGGTGGAGCCTTGTGAGGAGCCCTGCCCTCATGGCCTGGAACCATAGCCTTGTGGGAGCATTTGTTATGAAGATGAGTCCACACCCTCTCCTGCCCCTCTTGCCCTTTTTCTTGCTGCTGTGGGTTGACACAGTCAGAGGCCCTCCCCAGACACCAGGGCCGTGACTTGAACTTGCAGGCTCCAGAGCTACCTGCTGGTACACTCTGGACTTCAGAAGCTTCCCAGGTTCACTCCAGTCATGGCTGCATGAAGCAGACTCAGGCACCATGGGCTGTGCTGGGCCTCCACCCACTGGGCCCCTCCAGTTCTGACAACCAGAAGGGGCTCTGGACATTCCCAGTGTCCTCCAAGGGGCGGGGTCTCCCAGAAGAACCAGTAAGTACTGAGATCTTCTTCTGGGCTTCCTCCCATTGGCTACTTCCTGGATCCTTCTACCCACCCCGTCCCCCACCTCAGACAGTCCAGCCTGACCATTCTTTTTGCTTTTCAGCCAAATCCAGCTCATTTCCACCACAGGCCCTTGACACATGCCTGCTCTATCCTTTCACTCTTCTCTAGCTCTTCTCTGGTTTGCCTGTCCTCAGTACTTACACACCTTCCCTGTTCGATGCCCGAATCTCCAGATGGAATGTTAAGCCCAAGAGGACTGAAACTTTATTTTCTGTTTCATCCCTCAATCCAGAACAGTCCTTGGCACAAAGTATAAGTACTGTACACGTTTGTGGAAGGAAGGCAGCTGGGAGAAAGGACAACAATTAAGGAAAATAAAATGTGCCAACTCAGGCACCAAGATGCACTTGTGATCACTCCCCACACAGCTGTGTTTCCTCTAAAGCTCAGCTCGCGTCAGCTTGCTGCTCATGGGCAGAAGATCTGCACAGTGAATAGGCTGCTGGCCACTAGCTGCCGCTGGGGGAAACACTGAAGTTTTATTTATTTTATTTTATTTTATTATTTTATTTTTTTCGAGACAAGGTCTTGCTTATGGCTGGTCTGGAGCTCACTATGCAGACCAAACTGGCTTTGAACTTGTTACAGTCTTCCAGATTCTGCCTCTCAAGTATTGGGATTCCAGGTATTCCACCACATTTAGCTGGTAGAATTTTTAGTTATCTTAAAAAAAAAATTTATTTGCGCTGGGCGTGGTGGCGCACGCCTTTAATCCTAGCACTTGGATGGCAGAGGCAGGCGGATCTTTGTGAGTTCAAGGTCAGCCTGGTCTACAATAGTGAGTTCCAGGACAGCTGGAGCTACAGGGATACCCTGTCTCAAAAAGACCAAAAAAAAAAAATTATTTGCTGGGCATGGTTGCACACATCTTTTTAATCCCAGCACTCAGAAGACAGAGGCAGGCAGATCTCTATGAGTTCAAGGGCAGCCTTGTCTACATGGCTAGTTCCAGGACAGGTAGGACTGGAAGACCCTATCTCAAAAAAAGACAAAAAATATTTTCTTTATTATTTTTATTTTATGTGTATGAGTGTATTGCCTGCATGTACATAAGTGCACCCACTTCTTGCAGTGTCAACAGAGGTCAGAAGAGGGTGTTGGATCCCCTGAAACTGGAGTTATGAATGGTTGTTAGCTGCCAGGGTGCTGGGAATTGAACCCAGGTCTTCTGTAAGAGCAGCCAGAGCTCTTAACTGCTGAGCCGTATCTCAGCTGGTAGAATTTTAAAAAAATTTATTTATTATTTTAATTTTATGTGTATGAGTGTATTGCCTGTATGTGTGTAAGTACACCCATGTCATGCAATGCCCGAGGAGGTCAGAAGGGGGCGTCAGATCCCCTGGACTGGGAGTTATGGACAGTTGTTAGTGGGCATGTGAGTGGTGGAGACTAAACCTTGTCCTCTACAAGCACACCCTGTACTCCAAACCTCTGAGCCATTTCTCCGTTCCCCTGATAGAAATAACAAAATATTTTCTGCTGTATCAGTCCAGCAATAACATAATAAGATAACATAGGGACCCACACTAACCCAGCAGTCTTCAGACCATCAACAGTGGAGCAACCAAGCAAAACATTCTGGGTGCGGGGGGGGGGGGGACGACATCAGAGGAAGCTCCTAGCTTCAAGCTGGTGAATGACTAGAGGAACTCTGAGGTCACAAATGCCCAGCAAATGCCCAGCCAAATCCCTACTTGGTCTTATTCTGGATTTGGGTCAGAGCTATGAATTCACATTAACCTTGGAAAGTGGCTCCATACAAGGCTCTTACAGAGCAGCAAGGCAGGGGGGAAGGCAGCCTGCTCTGCTGAGCACAGGTAGAATTATGGGAAGAAGAGGAAGCACTGACAGCATGTTTGCCACCATGTTACGTGGTGCATCTCCTGCGGGTACTTTCTCAGCCTGGGCTGAGGTCCTGGTGCTGCCTGGGTGGGCATAGGAGGGTCTTTCCCTTGTCAGTTTTCCACTTTCATTCTTTTCTAAGCTAGTCACTCCCTCCAGACTTGTTCATGCAGTCAGCATTTAGTGAGCACTTATTGTGTACCAGCCAGGTCTCTCATCTGGGATCTGAGGAGTCTGAAGAGGCAGAAGCTGTTCTATCTTACCAGTCCTCTCTATATCCTTGCCTTCGGGTTTCTTGTGACTCTTTCCTTTTACCGTGTTGTTTTCTTTGTAGTGCAGAGGATCAAAGGTTGGGCTTCATGTATCTTTACCATTGGGCCCCTTCTTAGCCAGTCATTTATTTTATTATGACATGGCTCAGCAAGTATAGGCTCTTGATGTCAACCTTATGACCTGAGTTTGATTTTGAGGAACCACATGATCCCCAAAGATTCTTTCTTCTTTTCTTTCTTTCTTTCTTTCTTTCTTTCTTTCTTTCTTTCTTTCTTTCTTTCTTTCTTTCTTTCTCTCTCTCTCTCTCTCTCTTTCCCTCCCTCCCTCCCTCCCTCCCTTTCTTTCTTTCTTTCTTTCTTTCTCTCTTTCCCTCCCTCCCTCCCCCTTCCTTCCTTCCTTCCTTTCTTTCTTTCTTCTTTCTTTCTTTCCTTCTTTCTTTCCAGATAGGGTTTCCCTGTAGCCCCAGCTGGCCCTGAGCTCACAGAAATATATAGACCAGGCTGGCCCTGAGCTCACAGAAATTTGCCTACTTCTGCCTCCTGAGTTCTGGGATTAAAGGTGTGAACCACCACAGCTGGATCCCAAATGTTCTTAATACTGAAATTTATAAATGACAGTTGTGTGTGGTGGTATATATCTATAATCCCAGAACTCATGCAGTGGAGGCGGGACAATCATGAGTTCAAGGCTAGCCTGGGCTACAAAGTGAGACTTTGTCTCAAACCAATAAAAATAAATAAAAGAAAGGGTCGGAGATATGATTTGATGGTAAAGCATGTACAATTTGAATCTGATCACCAGAGTTGACTAAAAATAAATAAATAAATAAATACAACAGAAACAAAAACAAAGAAAAGAAAAACCAAGGTAAATGTTACCTTAGGTGACAAAAAACCTTGCAGATAGGATTGAGTTAAATATCTTGATACAATGGAGCTGGTGAGATGGCTCAGCAGTTAAAAGCACTGGCTGCTCTTGCACAGTACCCCAGTTTGATTCCCAGCACCAACGTGGCAGCTAACAACCATCCTAACTCCAGTTTCAGGGGATCCAACACTTTCTTCTGACCTCCCCCGGCATCTCATGACATAGGTGCACATACATGCAGGCAGTATATTCATACACATAAAAAATGAAAAAGATCTTGAGGAGGAAATGATCCTGGATTGTCCAGGTTGGCCTCAAATGCAATATCAAATATTCCTAAAAGAGAGGAGGAAGATCCCTCTTCCCCCAACCCACCCTGTCCCATCCCAGGGAAGCACTGCAAAGACAGAGCTGAAGATGTTGCCCTGGAGGACTGGAGGGATGCAGCCACAAGCCAAGGGGAATAGCAGCCACCAGAAGCTGAACAAGACAAAACACAGAGTCTCCCCAAAGGCTCTGAGAAACAGCTCTGTAGATACTTTCACTTAAAGACACCGACTTTGAATTTCTGGTCTCCTGAAGAGTGAGAGAATGTACTTGTGTTTGTTCGCTCGTTCGTTTGTTTGTTTGTTTGTTTGTTTGTTTGTTTGTTTTGACAGGGTCTCCCTGTAGCTCTGGCTGTCCTGGAACTCATTACATAGACCAGGCTGGCCTTGAAATCACAGGAATCCACCTGCCTCTGCCTCCCAAGTGCTAGGATTAAAAGCATGCACCACCATTCCGGGCACTTGTGCTTGTTTTAAGGCACGTAAATGTTCAGTGTTTCGGGACAGCAATGGGAGACTATGACAAGAGGCATCCTGGGCTCCTCTGAGTGATGTTCCTTGCACTGTAGCTTATCCCAATGGGTATGCACTCTCCTCCCTTGATGACTGGCACAGAAGCCCCAGTCTACCTGGCTGCCCCCTTGCCCCTGCTCCTTGCAGCCCGCTGGGCACTGAGACTTGTTCAAATGGCTCTGGAATGGCTTGACACATACTCTGCACTTTCTTTTATTTAAAAAAATATTTACCTATATTTTGTGGTGTGTGTATGGTGTATGCGTGCTTGTATGTGAGTGCAGGCATACACATGCCACAGTGCACATGTTGAGGTCAGGTAACAGCCTTATGTATTGGTCCTCACCTTTCACCTTGTTTGAAACAGTCTCTTTTTGTTTGCTTCTGAAAACTCAAGTTTCTAGGGATTCTGCTCTTTCCTCCCATTTTGCCATAGAAGCACTGGGATTATATAGATGCACAGTGGTTTTATGTGAGTTCTGGGGATTTGAACTCAGGTCCTCATGCTTACATAGCAGGTGTTTACCCTCAGAGCCATCTTGCCAGCTCCTTCCGCACTGGGCGGCGTTAGAGACCAAATGTGTGTGGTTGCCACAAAATGCTGGGTTTTCTGTGATTCTGAGACTGCAAGGTCCATGTTGAATGGTTTTCCATTTGTGGATGATGTCAAGAAAGTCACATTAAACAGATTTTCCGTGAAGGACCCTGGTTAATGCCTCAGCACCCAGCACAAAGTAGGTGCTCAAGAAATAGGAAGTGAAGCTAACCTGGGGTGGGGTGGGGATGTGTGGAAGGGAGCTGGCTGGGTCACGGTGATCTTTCTCACAGCACCGTGCCTGTAGCTGTTCATGTGAGCGTGTTGCTGTTCACATGTTCACGTGAGCATGTTGCTGTTCACAAGAGCATGCCTCTTTTCCCTCAGAGCCCCTCAGTCTTGCTCTATTGGAGGGGGCTGCACAGTTCAGTATTTGATGTGGAGGCGGCTCTAGGAGGATCATTGAAGAATGAGGCCAACCTGGGCTAGACAGTGAGTTACATTCCATACAGGGCCACATAGTAAGGCTTTGTCTAAAAAAAAAAAAAAAAAAAAAAGCCTGCAGATATTTCTTTTTTTAATTTTATTTATTTATTTATTTATTTATTTATTTATTTATTTATTTATTTTGGTCTTTTCGAGACAGGGTCTCCCTGTAGCCCCAGCTGTCCTGGAACTCACTCTGTAGACCAGGCTGGCCTTGAACTCACAAAGATCCGCCTGCCTCTGCCTCCTGAGTGCTGAGATTAAAGGCGAGCACCACCATGCCCAGCTTGCAGATATTTCTCAGCCCTCTCTGCTAGGCAGCGGGGGTCGGATGGGTTTGTACCATAGCCTCTCACCACCTTCGCTGATCCCAGCAGGACATGATCTCGCTGCAGGGTTACATCCCATCCTCCCATTGATGTCCTCCTGTGTCTTTCTGCCATTTGTACCACGAAGACAGACAGACACACACACACACACACACACACACACACACACACACACACACACACCTGCTTCCTCCTACTCTGGAAGTGTCAGAGAGGAAGGAAGCCTTGGCCCCATCTCCTCTCTGCAGGCCTTGGGCCCCAAGTCCTGCTCAGCCCTGGGCACTGTGAAGAATGCCAGAAACCACCGGCCCTGGATTCAGGGCAGGTGAATCTGAAAATCTCAAGAAGGAAGCTTGGAAATGCTCGAAAGAAAACATTTTCATTCATCTGCTTATTTGTTGGGATGGGGAGGAGATACTGGGCATTGAACCTAGGGCTTTACCCGTACTAGGTAAGTGCTTTACCACTCCACTGAGCCAAGAAGGTGACTTTTGAAAGGCTCTCTCTGGCCGCACAGAACAGATCAGGCTTGGAGGCCCCATGTCTGAATTTTGAGCCAAGGAAGAGGAGACATTAAGGTTGACCTCATGATAAGATTCTAGATGGACCTGCCTGGTAAATGCCAGATACTGTCCAGAGTGTCTCCCCCCCAGAAATTGATGTTAACCACACCCCCCATAACCTCCGACTGCGAATTCCACGGCTTCCACCAATAGGAAGAGAACTGAGGCACCCAAGGTCATATAGCTGAGCTTGGGAGTCCCCATATGGACAGATGCGCAGATGGCCACTCCATGGCCACACCTGGCCCTGGTAGGTGTTCCCCAAACAAACTCTGCACCCAGCATCCTCCTTCCATGTGTTTAGCATAGGACCCGGATGAACTCTACGTCCTGTCTCCTCTGACGTGTCTCTGTGTCTCCAGGGCTGAGCTCGGGCCTGGAGCAGAGTGAGTGCATGTCAGACACGGTGATGTTCTGGACCTGCTTTTTGTGTGTGTGTGTGTGTGTGCGTGTGTGTGTGTGTGTGTGTGTGTGTGTGTGTGTATAGGCACATATGTGGAGGTCAGGAAACAGCATCTGGTGTGAGTCCTCACCTTCCACTCTTTGAGATGGGTCTCACTATGGTACAAATCCTTCCTGGTTCATGCAGGAACCCTGCCTCTGCCTCCCGAGTGCTGGGATTAAAGTCATACGCTGCACACCTTTAATCCTAGCACTCACTCGGGAGGCAGAGGCAGGCGGAACTTTGTGAGTTCAAGGCCAGCCTGGTCTACAGAGTGAGTTCCAAGACAGCTGGGGCTACAGGGAGACCCTGTCTCAAAAAAGACCGAAAAGTAAATAAATAAATAAAAAAATAAAGTCGTATGCCACCATGCCCAGGGAGAATTTCTTTTTTAATATCCAAACGTGTCTGATTCAGTTGGTCTGAATTGGGGCCAGATACTTTTCTTTTAAATTTTTATTTATTTTTGTATGTGTATGAGCATACCGTCTGCATGTAGGTCTGTGCACCTGTGTCGTGCAATGCCGCAGACGTCAGAAGAGGGTCTCGGATTCCCCTGGGGTTGGAGTTACAGACGGTTCTCAGCTGCCATGTGGGTGCTGGGGATTGAACCCGGGTCCTCTGCAAGAGCAGTCAGTGCTCTTAACCGCTAGGCCATCTCTCCAGCTCCCAGATACTTTTTTTAAAGTTCAAGGGTGGGTGGAAAGTGAAGAGAGGCCCCAAGGACAGTCAGGATGATGTGAGGTCTGCCCTGGGAGGTATACCTTCTGGACAGCATGAACCGTGCTCTAGGCTGAAGGAGCTGCATGTGCAAAGGCCCAGTGGTTAGTGGGCAGGGTGACACCAGGGTGACAGAACATGGGCTGCAGGCAAGGGTGGGAAGAGATGAAGTCAAAGGCTGACCATTGGTTAGGGGTCTCAGAGTTCTTAAGCCAGGGGTGGGGAGCGGTGGGGAGGAGTGGGAAGGGGTGGGGAGATGGGGGTGGGAGGGTGAGGGACAGAGTTCAGATGGCTGGTCGTTGAATCAATTAGACAATTGGATGAATCACAGCCAGAATGCATGAGGGGAGCGGCATGGTGGGGGGTGGGGATAAACAGAACAGAAATCAGCTTACATCAGCTATGAGGTCAGCACTGTGTCTAAAGCCTTTCTTTCCAGTTTGATAAAGGGGTACACTGTGCTGCGTGGTAAAATGGGTTTCTTACTGTGTGCCTCGGTCAAAGAAATTGAAAGCCACTGTTTTTTGGTCCCTGTGAAGTTTGGAATTTAGCTCAAGGGCAGTGGGAAGCCATTAAAGAGGTTTTAGTGGGGGCATGGCAAGGTCACAATGGTGTTTAAAAACCTCGCTCAGGGAGCTGGCAGACTGGGTCTGGGGGAGGCAGGCCATGAGGCTGTTGGAATCAGTCAAGGGGAGTGACAGACAGGCAGCCCTGAGCGACAGCTGGCGAGTGGGGGAGGGTGCAGATAACTGTCCAAGGGCTGTCTGTCCCACAAGACACAGAGGACTAGAATACTGAAAGGTTTCATTTCTGGTTTTGCCTCCGCGCCCTCCCTGGGGAGCCTCAACACCCCTACTCACCCCCTTTCTGGGGCAGAGCCATCCCAAGTATGGTAGACAAAAGGCTTTTATTTTGTTTTATTTTTGTGTGTATGATGTGTGTGCATGAATGTGTGTGTGAGTGTGGGCATGTGCGTGCCATAGTGTGTGGAGGTCAGAGGGCAGCGCAGGGCGTGGGTCTCCAGCTTCTACCTTGTTTGAGACGCAGCCTCCTTGTTATTTGCCACCGCACCTCCTGTTCTCGGTTATCTGGTCTGTAAGCTTCTGCTTGCTGGGGATACAGACATGAGCTACTGTACCTGGTTTCTTATGGGTTCGAGTGGTTTGAACTCAGGTCCTCACACTTCCATTGAGCCAATTCCCCAGCAAAGGGCTTTTATTTGAACTTGTCTCCTCTGCCAGGTATCTGCAGAGCACTTTGAAGCGTTAACTCATTTAACACCATCATGTAACTCAATGGGTGGGTGCTGATATTGTCCCTACTTCACACACAAGGAAACTGAGGCTCAGAAAAGGAGACTTATGCAGGACAGACAGACAGACACACACACACACACACACACACACACACACACACGAAAGTGTTGCATAGCTGGCTCTCCAGGCAGGGCAGCCCCAGGTCTTTGTCCTGCAGCATCTGTGGCAGTCACACAGGTGACATGGGTGGTTACCACACAGGAACTAAGCTGTCCCAGTTGGAACTGGGAATAACTATCGGCTGAGGACGGGTAGGGACTAGATGAGTGATAGCTTAGAGCAGTGAGCCTAAGAGCCCCGAAGGATGGAAGTGTCAGTCAGTGTGCTGCTGTGAGCCCAGCCTGCTCCAGTGAGTGGCTGAGCTGTGCCCCTCCCCCCACAGTTGCCCCATCTAAGCTGAGTCCTGTTGGAAGGTACTCAGTGTCAGCACTCAGGCCCTCCTGTACCTATATCTCCTGGCTAAGTGGGAACTGTTGACCTCGCTGTACATGGTCATACAGGGAGGAGCCCCGAGGGAGGGTTCATAGGTACCCACAGCCTTTGGCTCCTGAGCAAAGAGGTCAGGACACAAAGTTTGGTTCTTTCTGGAACCTCAAATCTGAAATCTCCTTTCTCTACTTCTGACTCAAGTTCCATATCCAGTCCCAGGAAGCCCTCAGAGCCATGGGATGGCAGCTTACCCTCAGCTGTGGAGAATTCTGGGAAGGCCTGGCCCCCAGGTGCTACTTCAGGGCCTGGGCCCTGCGCCCTGTAGCTCCGGAGCCTGGCCTGCCCTGCCTTCCCATTGTGGAAAGCTGTTTTCCTTGGCTCAGGACGGAGACAGGTGACCCCACCTGGCTGATGCGGGCCCAGGCCTGTTCAGTCTCCCAGACACTCTGAAGCTTGGCCTCCTGACTCCCCTGGGCTTGGCACTGCTCAGTCTGCCTTGGCTCCCATCCGCCAGGCTGGGTCCTGTGAGGACAAGTGGCCCTTTTCAGAATGTTTGTCCAGTCAAGGTTGATGGCTTTCCCAAGCCACCGTCTGTTGACTTTCCTGGGAAGTCCTGGCTCCCAGGCTCTGCAAATTGTCTCTCTGGTTTTGTTTGCTCCCTGGGGTGGAGTGGGCGTGGAAGGGAGCGAAGTTGGGTGTGTTTACAGAACCCTAGGTCTGAACATTGCCAGCCATGCTGGCTGGAACGAGGGAGCGTTGTGATTCCATGATGGGCACTCAGTGAGTCTTTGGAGAACTTTAGAACACCATTGAAAGGATGTGCACTGACCACCAGGATGCATTTGAACTCAGGGCCTCCTGCACACTAGGTGAGTGTTCTACCACTGAGCTGCATCCCTAACACAACAGCCAGGCAGTGAACAAGGAAAACTACTGTCTTTGAACTTTATTTGTTCACTTCATTCATTCAACCATTCATTCATTCACTCAGCAAATTTTTATTCAGTGCATATTCTATACTAGGCACTTCTCTAAGCCCAGAGAGAGAAACTGTCTAGATTGACTCTCTACCCTCATGGTGTGTATTGAGGTCTGAAAGAGCACAGTCCAGAAAGGCTGTTGACAAGCCACATGTGCAACCTGAATTGGAACATTTTTGAACAAAATGTATGGCCTTGTGTTGCTTCTGGTTCCAAGTCTTGGCAAGCTGGTGTGTTTGGACACCTGTCAATCTGGGCTAGGTAGACTGAGACCTGAGTGGCTCATGGTGACTATACACAATCTTCAGGGAGAGGCCGACTAGTGCAGTGACTCGTGGCATGTGTGACAAGATGAAGGCACCATGCCAACCACTCCAACAGAGTGTGTGATGGAGGAGGAGTGGTCAGGGATGGGCTTCCTGGAAGCAGTGACACTGTGACAGTTACCCAGAAAGCCAGTGGGGGAGGTGAGGTGATCCCAGTGCGGCAGGACTTCGCTGGCTTTAAAGGACAATGGGTAGAACGCGGATGCCACCAAAGAAGACCAGAGAGGGGTGGAGCTGTGTTCCACGGACAGCAAAGCTGCCGACACCTGGGCACAGATGCTGCGGGCGGTCAGCTCACACCTCGGGGAAGCTGGCCAGTTGGTGCGATGTACTGACCTCTGCACATCAGCCCCCGATGGGGTTCGGCCAGTAGCCACCGTCCCCCATTCCAGGACCACAGGTCCTGTTTGCTTGGCTATGTACTCACCCAAATGCATAAAGGATGAAGAAATTAAGTCCCTTGTCAGTGATTGGCTAGGTAGGACCATGTGACCCAGGTCTGGCCCCCCCCCAAGACATGAGGCTGTCTCCCCTCTGTGATAAAATGAAGGCCCCATGCAGGAAGCTCTGGTACATTCCCTCCCTCCCTCCCTCCAGTCCCTCCGCCTTTCCCCCTCCCTCCCTCCCCTCCCCCTCCCTCCCAGTCCCCTCCCTTCCTTCCTTCCTTCCTTCCTTCCTTCCTTCCTGTCAATGGGTGTGTGCTCTCCTCAGACCCCAGAAGACCAAGAGATGCAAGGCGTTCACCGGGTGCTCACCTGGCACTCACCTGGGGCCTTGGCACTGCTAACCCTTCTAGACCACCCTTCACATCTTCTGTCCACATTGTGGTAAAATGAGTCTGGTCTTTTGGCTGTTGTGTGTGCTGTGTGGACTGAGCCCAGGAGTAGGAAACCTTTACCTGGCACTTCCTCTGACCGGGGCTTCTCCTCACAGCACCTCTCAGATGCACATGCCTCTCAGCAGCCATTGAACAGCTGAGGCAGGATTTGCAGCTAAGCTTTGTGCCTGCTAAGGGCTCAGAGCCCCAGGAGGGGATAATGGGGATAATTGTCCCGCCACTCACCACCCACCAGCCACCTGCCCTGGATCTTAATGGCTGCTTGTGTTCAGCTTGGTTGGCTTTCTCATATGGCTCTCTCTCCCTCTCTCTCTCCCTCTCCCTCATATGTATGTGCTCATGTATGCAGGTACATGTATACAGCAGAGGTTGACCTCAGGTATCGTCCTTAATTGCTCTCCACCTTGAGTTTTGAGGCAGGATCTCTCACTGAATCTGGAGCCCACGGTTGTGGTTAGACTGACTGGCCAGTGTGTCCTGGGACCCTCCTGGCTCCGCCTCCTCTCTACTGGAATTGCAGGGGCCCACTGCCATGCATGGCTTCTATATAAAAGCTGGCAATCCAAACTCAGCTTACATGGCAAACACTTCACTGACTGAGCTATCAACCCTGTTTTTTAAATTATTATTATTATTATTATTATTATTATTATTATTATTGTATTTTTGAGGCAGGGTCTCTCTCTGTACCCCCAGCTGGCCTGCAGATCCTCCTGCCTGCGTCTTCCTCCCAAGTGCTGAGATTAAAGGCAGGCATCAGCACGCCAGCTTAATTTATTAATTTAAAAACTTTATTCCCCCACATGCCCACCATTCCTGTAAAACAGCCTTTCTCGACCTCAGAATTTTGCCTACACTGAGCAGGTAACTGTTTGCTACAGGGCTGTCCTGTGTCCTGTGGAATGTTTAGCAGAGTCCTAGTCTAGTAAACTAGACTCACGCCCTTCCCGAACTGTGACAACCAAAAAATACCTCCAGACATTGCCAGGGGTCTCCCAAAGGACAGTCCATTTCCTACTAAGCACCCCGGCCCTAAACAAAATCGTACCGCCAGCCCCCTGGAACACTGAATCCTGTGCAGGTGTTTAATCTTGTGACTCTCCTCCTTGTGACTCTCCTCCTTGTGACTCTCCTCTCCTTTCCTGGGGAATGGGAACAGTATTATTTACCCCTTAGGACCGGCCTGGCACATAATGAGCTCTTTTTCCACCTGAAAAGCTGCCCCCACCCCCTGCTTTGTCATACTTCTGCTAACAGGAGCTACCAAGCTGGGTGTGGTGAGCTTGCCTGTGATCTCAGCACTTGGGAGATCCAGGGAGGAGGATCAGGGATTCAGGCCCAGTCTGGGATACTTAGGAAGACTGTGTCTAAAAAGAAGAGGAGCCACCAGCTGGGCTCACCAGCACTGTCAGCTCTGTGCTCTGCAGCGACCCAGCTGGGCTTACCAGCACTGTCAACTCTGTGCTCTGCAATGAACCAGCTGAGCTCACCAGCTCTGTCAGCTCTGTGCTCTGCAGTGACCCAGCTGGGCTCACCAGCACTGTCAGCTCTGTGCTCTGCAGTGAAGCAGCTGGGCTCACCAGCACTGTCAGCTCTGTGCTCTGCAGTGAACCAGCTGAGCTCACCAGCACTGTCAGCTCTGTGCTCTGCAGTGAAGCAGCTGGGCTCACCAGCACTGTCAGCTCTGTGCTCTGCAGTGAACCAGCTGGGCTCACCAGCTCTGTCAGCTCTGTGCTCTGCAGTGAACCAGCTGAGCTCACCAGCTCTGTCAGCTCTGTGCTCTGCAGTGAGGCAGCTGGGCTCACCAGCTCTGTCAGCTCCGTGCTCTGCAGTGAGGCAGCTGGGCTCACCAGCACTGTCAGCTCTGTGCTCTGCAGTGACCCAGCTGGGCTCACCAGTCTGTCAGCTCTGTGCTCTGCAGTGAAGTCCATGGAAACTTCTCTTGGGATCCCGGCTCATCTGTCTTCTTTCCCCACTGGATTCCTAGGAATTCGGTCTACAGAGCACACAGTAGGAGATCTGCAGTGTTTATTGAATGACTATATGACCAATTCTTTCAATAGTCCTACAATTTTTAGCAGATTCTTGTTTCTGCCTTTCATCCCTGTCCGTCTGCTGTTGTAGTTTTCTTCCATATTGCTATGACAAAACACTCTGACCAATACCGACTTAGGGAGGAAAGGGTTTATTTGTCTTACATCTCCTGAGTCACAGTTCATCACTGAAGGAGACGAAGGTAGGAGCTCAGGGCAGGATCCTGGAGGCAGGAGCTGAAGCACAGGCCATGGAGGAACACTGCTTACTGGCTTCCTCCCCTGTTCCACGCTTAATCCGCCTTTTTTTTTTGGTCTTTTCGAGACAGGGTCTATAGCCTGAAAAGCTATATAAAAAATATAAAATATAAAAAGCTATATAAAGCTCCTATAGCCCCAGCTAGCCTGAAACTCACTCTGTAGACCAGGCTGGCCTTGAACTCACAAAGATCCGCCTGCCTCTGCCTCCCAAGTGCTGAGTGCTAGGCTTAAAGGCATGCACCACCACGCCTGGCATAGTCTGCTTTCTTTTTTTTTCCAAAGCCAATTTTTTTTAATTGAAGCTTTGTGTATTTCATACAAAATTTCAAATCAGCTGGGTGTGGTGGTGCACGCCTTTAATCCTAGCACTTGGGAGGCAGAGGCAGGCGGATCTTTGTGAGTTCAAGGCCAGCCTGGTCTACAAAGCGAGTTCCAGGACAGCTGGAGTTACAGGGAGACCCTGTCTCAAAAAGACCAAAAAAAAAAAATTCAAATCAAATCTAAACCCGTGCCCCACTTCCTGCCCCCCCAACCCCACCAGAGCTCATGCATTCTGCCAAACATGTTTTTCATCTTTTTCCCAGTCTCTTTCAAAATTCTCAATGCAGAAGTTTACTGTTTCAAGCAGAAGTTCACCATTTTAGTCAGTTCTTTGACCCAGTCTTTTATTGTTGTTGTTGTTCCTTCCAATTTGCATCACTTTAAAATATGCATATGTGCATGCCACATATATCATAGGTTTTAGCATCTTCAGCTTATAATTTTTTTTTATTAGGCTGAAAGATGTCATGTTTGAAGGCTCCTCCCTGGCAAGCCCAAACCACCATCAGTTCTGCCCTTGTGCTCCACACTGGGGTTTTCCTTTCCCGTGGTCACCAAATGAGGTCCAATAAGCACCGAGTCCTGTCTTGATCTTCCCGGTTTCCATGATACAGCCTGGGTAGTCCAACAATGGCAGTCTATACTCTGAAGAGGCTGAAACCCCAGTAGTAGCTCAGTCCACAAGCTGGATGTCTCAGCAGTCCCCATCTGGCACTGAAGGTTTGGAGGATTCTTGGAGAGACATGAGTTTTCAGTCCATATTAGAAGGTTGAAAAGCTGTGTCTCATGTCTTTGAAGGATGGCAAAAGCAGTGGCAGCCACAGGGTAGCTGCACTTGCCAGTAAGACATGCAAAACAACTGTGTTCCTTTTTTTTTTTTTTTTTTTTTTTTTTA
>VZQC01002375.1:1504247-1514793 GCA_009823505.1 Rhizomys pruinosus | reverse complement strand
TTTTTTTTGTCTTTTTGAGCCAGGGTCTCCCTGTAGCCCCAGCTGGCCTGGAACTCACTCTGTAGACCAGGCTGGCCTTGAACTCACAAAGATCGCCTGCCTCCGCCTCCCAAGTGCTAGGATTAAAAGCGTGCACCACCATGCCCAGCATAGCCTGCTTTCTTATATAATACAGAACAACCTGCCTAAGGGTGGCACTGCCCACTGTGGCCTGGGCCCTCCCACATCTCTCAACAATCAAGAAAATACTCCACAGACATGGCCACAGGCCAGTTCAATGGAGACAATTTCCTAGTTGAGGCTCTCTCACCAGGTGTGTCAGGTTGACACTAAAGCTATCCAGCACATCCTCTATTTCTGTTTTTAGTGTTTCATTTTGCTTGTTTTTTAATTTCCTTAGTTGTGCTTATTGGTTTTGGGTTTTGTTTTGCTTTTTGGTTTTTTGAGACAGGGTCTCCTTCCCTGTAGTGCCAACTGGCCTGGAATTTGCTATGTAATCTAGGCTGGCCTCAATCTCACAGAAATCTGCCTGACTCTGCCTCCTGAGTGCTGGGATTAAAAAGTGTGCGCCACCACTCCTGGCTGTTTTTCTTAAAAAAATATATTTATTATTTTAACTTTACATATATGAGTGTATTGCCAACATGGAGGTAGGTACATCCATGTTATACAGGGCTCATGGAGGTCAGAAGAGGGTGTTGGGTTCCCTAAACCTAGAGTTATAGACAGTTGTTAGTGCCATGTGGGAGCAGGGAATGGGACCCAGGTCCTCTGCAAGAGCAGCCAGTGCTCTTAATTGCTAGACTATCTCTCCAGCCCGCTGCTGTGTGTGTGTGTGTGTGTGTCTGTGTGTGTGTGTGTGTGTGAGAGAGAGAGAGAGAGAGAGAGAGAGAGAGAGAGAGAGAGACACTATACCTGCGTGCATGTGAATGTAGAAGCCAGAGTTCGACCTTGGGTCTCCTTCCTCAGCTGATGGCCACCTTGTCTTACAGAAAGTTCCCTCACTGGGACCTGGGGTTCACGGATTAGGCTGGGCTGGCTGGCCAACATGTCCCTGTCTCTACCTCCCCAGCACTGGGGTTACAAGTACACGCTACCACACCCAGCTTTTTAGCATGGGTTCTAGGGACTGAGCTCAGGTCCTTGTGCTTATTGCAAACACTCTACCAACCGAGACACATTCCCAGCCCTGCTGTGGCCATTTTGCTACCCTAGAAATGATCAGACCCTGGGACTCTTCAGCCAACTTTTGCATCAGATGCTAAGGTGACCAAGCAAACCTTACAGGCCAGAATCAGTTTGCCTGCTCCCATGGCCTGGTCACCCCACAGTGTACCCCTAATCCCATGGCCTGGTCACCCCACAGTGTACCCCTAATCCCATGGCCTGGTCACCCTGTAGTGTACCCCTAATCTCATGGCCTGGTCACCCCACAGTGTACCCCTAATCCCATGGCCTGGTCACCCCACAGTGTACCCCTACTCCCGTGGCCTGGTCACCCCACAGTGTACCCCTAATCCCATGGTCTGGTCACCCCGTAGTGTACCCCTAATCTCATGGCCTGGTCACCCCACAGTGCACCCCTAATCCCATAGCATGGTCACCCCACAGTGTACCCCTGGGGGCTTTGTTTTTTCCTGTCAGGATCTGCCTGGATGTTGCATGTGGCCCAGGGGATGTCCCTAAGGCTGGTTTGGGCTCTCATTAGCATTAAGAGGCACTACTCCACTCTGTTGAACAGATGCTAAAAACAGACCATCAAGGAAGGGACTGTTGGCTGACACACTACATGTGCTGCTAGCAAACTATAGTTCTTTGAATTGGAGAGGTTTTCATGGTAAGTCTGAATGAAAGGTAGTGATTACATTTACTACATTAAGGGTGGGTACATGTGACATTGCTCTTAAGTGGCCACCATCTCCAAAATCCCTGTTTGTGTTCCTCTACTGCCTTTACTTTAGAAGTCAGTTTTCTTGGGGCTGGAGAGATGGCCTAGCGGTTAAGAGCGCCGACCGCTCTTACAGAGGACCCGGGTTCGATCCCCAGCACCCACGTGGCGGCCAAGAACTGTCTGAAAGTCCAATTCCAGGACAACTCCAGTTCCAGGGGAATCCGACACCCTCTTCTGACCTCTGCGGCATTGCACGACACGGGTGCACAAACTTGCATGCAGACAGTACATTCATACACATACAGAAAGAAATAAAATAAATAAATAAAAAAAGAAGTCAGTTTTCTTTTTTTTTTAATTTTTATTTATTTTATATGTGTATGAATGTACTGTCTGCATGTAGGTTTGTGCACCGTGTTGTGCAATGCTGCAGAGGTTAGAAGAGGGTGTCGGATTCCCCTGGAACTGGAGTTAAAGATGGTTCTCGGCCGCCATGTGGGTGCTGGGGATCGAACCTGGGTCCTCTGCAAGAGCAGTCGGCACTCTTAACCACTAGGCCATCTCTCCAGCCCCCAGAAGTCAGAGTTTTCTACTCCTTGAGTGTGTAAACAGAAGAGCAGCTCCACCCATGGTGAGAGGACATTGGTAACATTAGAGACACTTCAAGGTGTTACAACTAGGGGAGAAGGGGGCCACTGACATGGAGGGAGAGGAGGAGTGAGTCCATGATTGACAGGCTAGCCCTGTTCAGTCAGTGTCATCTGACCCAAGTCTCCTTAGTACTAAGACTGCAAAATACTGAAACAGAAAAATACTCATTGCATTATGGGCTAGTGCTTTGGGTTCTGTTATACAGAACCAAATATGTATGTCTGCCTCTATGCTGCAGATGTACATATTTTATTGATCTTTTTGAGACAGGGTCTCCCAGTAACTCCAGCTGGGCTGGAACTTGTTCTATAGACCAGGCTGGCCTTGAACTCACAAAGATCCACCTGCTGGGATTAAAGGCATGTACCACCACGCCCTACTGATGTACATATTTTAGACATTTATACAAGAACCCAAATCCTTATCAGTTGAGAAAGGGTTAAATAAACCTTGGTAATTCACCTCAATGGACTATCATGCAGAATTAGGTGGGCTGGGCATGTGCCACCACGCCTTTAATCCCAGCACTTGGGAGGCAGATGCAGGTGGATCTCTGTGAGTTCAAGGCCAGCCTGGTCTACAGAGTGAGTTCCAGGCCAGCTGGGGCTACAGGGAGACCCTGTCCCAAGAAGATTAAAAAAAAAAAAGAATTAGGTGGTTCTCTGCATATTAGCATTGGAAATTGCACATGATTATGTTTTTAATGGGAAATTTTTGTTAAATGAACTATAAGTGATATTAAGAGATTTTTCTAGTTATTATAATGGTATTATATTATTTTCAAAAGAAGTCTTTAGCGATTCCTACTGTGACATTTACAAATGAAATTATATCATGGTATTAGAAACTATAGATTGCTGTTTGACAGATGATGGATGGATAGATAGATACATAGGTAGATAAATGAAAGATAGATGATGGACAGATGATGATAAAGGGGTGATAGATAATATAGATGATAGATAAATGATAGATGACAAATAGATGATGATAGTTTGATGGTAGGTAGATAATAGATAGTAGATAGGGTGCATAGATTGATGATAGATACAGGTTGATCATAGACAATACATGGATGATGGACAGATGATTGCCCAGAACTCTGGGAGAGTCTGGACGGGGTCACTCACAGGTGTTCATTTCTGTGACATGTGTCAACTGCCTGTGCTGCCCCCAGCTGTTTTGAGAGGTGATGGGAAGGCAGTGTTGAGCAGGACGGGGGCCCTCACAGTGGAGGAATGGATGTGCACCTCCTTTCAGGAGAGTGATCTGAAGTGAGAAGACACATAAAGCCTGGTGGTGGGAGGGATGGAGGCAACACTGGGTCCTTCTTTAATTGCTCTCCACCTTAGTTTTTGAATCAGTCTCTCAAGAACTTGGACCTTACCCCTTCCGCTGTTCGCTGTCAGTGAGCTCCAGAGATCCGCTGTCTTTGCCTTCTTAGCGTTGGGATTACAGATTCAGGCCACTGTGCCCAGCTTTTCTTGTTGATGCCGGGAATCTGAACTCAGCTCCTCAATCTTGTGTGGCAGCCGCTTTAACTAAGCCATCTCCCCAGGCCCCAGACGGTGGCTTGACAGCCACCTTTTTTTGCTTGCAGAATCTAAGGCAAGTGCCTAAAAGTTTCTGTCCCTGCTCTCTTTTTCTCTACATGGATGAGGATTCTGCCAGTCTCCGAGGGTCCATTGGGAAGATGAGAGACTTGTACTGGAAAAGCACAACTAGCTTCTGAGTCTCAGCGAACTCTCACTGTGTCACTTTTCAGGGACCAGCGCTTCCTGGAGCACAGATGGGAAATGGCGGAAGAAAGTCATTCTAATATCCTGTTTCCAACTGCCAGGCTCTCTAGCGTTTCTCTCCCACCCACCTGCCTTCCGCTTGCTTTCTGTGTAGCTTTAGAACCAGGTTCGCCGTGGTTTACTTGGCTTCATATTGATGGGCTCTGATCTTTGTGACAGACCATGTATGGGGAAAACAGGAAGAAGAGGGGCAGTGGAGAGTGGAGGTGAGGGCGCTGGCATGGATAGTTCTGGAAGCAGATGCTGAGTGGGAGCTGAAGATGCATCCTTTTCCGACCTGAGATCCCATCTTGTTGTCTGGCCGGCCTCCCCATGGTAGCCCAGGGTGCCCCCCCTCACAGTAGAAGTCCTGGGAGTGTTGCTTGCTGTCTTGTTTTTGTTGGTTGTGGATTGGGGTGCAGGTCTAGGTTGTTGGTTTTTAATTTTTTTTATGACTATGCATGAGAAATATTCTATAAAATTCTGAATTTTGCTCCAGGGCCTTTCTGAACTTACACAGGAATCAGGAGGAGTGTGGGTGGTCCCGTCTGCTTGTCAGTGCACAGTGGGGCTTTCTTAAAGTTTGCTTCTTCTAGGCCTGGAAAACATTGGTACCCGCTTGGCAGAGTGTAGCCTCTGCTTGTGCCATGTACTGTTCTTTAAGCCAATCTTAAGAGGCTCCATACTGTCTAATCCTTTTAGTGGTTTCTTTGGGGTTTGGTTTTGTTGTTTAATTTCTTTCTTTCTTTCTTCTTTCTTTCTTTCTTTCTTCTTTCTTTCTTGTTTCTTTTTTTTTTTTTTTTTTTTTCTTTCGTTCCTTTTTGAGATAGGGTCTCCCTGTTGCCCCAGCTGTCCTAGAACTCACTACACAGACCAGGCTGGCCTTGAACTCACAGAGATCCACCTGCCTCTGCCTCCTGAGGTGCTGGGATTAAAGGTGTGTGCCACCATGCCTGGCTAGCTGTTGTTTACTTTCTTGACCGGGTCTCCCTTTGCACCCCAGCTGACCTGGAACTCATCCCCGACCTCAGCCTTCCAAGTCCCAGCTCATCTTCCTTGGATTCAGGAGCATGCCACACACTCGGCCTGTACGGCCCCCTAAAATTATATTGAAATCTTCTGAGATGCTATTCGAATAATCAATATTTTATCTTAGAAAAGGAGGCATAAGAGCTGGGATGTGCCTCACTTGGTAGAGTGTTTAGCCAGCATGCACGGAGCCCTGGGTTCCATCCCCAGCACCCAATAAGCCAGGCATGCCTATAATCCCAGCACTTCAAAAGTAGGGGCAGGAGAATCAACAGTCAAGTCATCCTCAACTACATGGAAAGTTCGAGGCCAGCCTGAGCTACCCGAGAGGGTGGCAGGGAAGGGCACAGCAGTTCCTTTCTGAGCAAGTAGAGGCCTGGGCCTGTGTCTCAGCTGTTTGAAGTCACCCAGTGCAGAAGTCCAGTTATGCTGGGATAGCAGAAGAGCAGGGACCTTGTGGGTGGGTCCTCCGCCAAGTAATTGTGTAGTTGGAACAGACCCTGCCTCCCTCTCCCTATTGTGGCTCGAAGCGTGCCTGCTTCCTCCTCTGTCTCTTGCTAAGAGTCACCCTGGGCATGACCTCAATAGTGCAATGGTTATAATAAAGGTATTACCTCAAGTCATGTGGAGCATTTCCACTTCCTGAGATGGTGGGGGACAGTAGTGTCCACTCTTTGGGTACCAATGAGCAGGTCCTACAAAGGGCGGGAGTTCTCAAACTCAATGCCCAGAGGGCCTGGGTGGGTGGTGTTAATCAAGGCAGTGTTTAGAGAGGTGACAACAGCTGTGACCAGCAACAATTGGACACATTGAACAAGCATGTAATAAATACTGGTTGAATGAGTGCATTTATCCACAAAGCTAGTTCATTTATCACACCACAAATACTTATGCAAGCTCTTCTAAATTCCTGGTAGATTTGGGGGTTATATAATGTGGGATTTTTTTTTTTTTATTGTTTTGGCCTAAAACTTGTTATGTAGACCAGGCTGGCCTCAGTCTTACAGAGATCAGCTTCCCTCTGTCTCCCCAGTGCCAGGATCAAAGACATGTGCCACCATATCTGGCTTGGGACTTTTTAAATAGACAAAATTCCTGCCATTGGAGAGCTGTGTGGGAGGCAGGTGGAAATTAAATACACACACTTACAACAACTGTAGTGATTGTTGTGGAAAAGATAGAGACAACGCCCTGTGGAATTGGCCAACTTAGGAGCTGGGGAGAGCACAGAGAGCTGAGGCCTTTGAAGGTGAAGTACAGGGAATGGTGTTATAGGCAGAAGGAATAGCATGTGCAAAGGCCCTGTTACAAGAGGAAGTGTTAAAGGCCTGCAAGAAGATGCCAGAAAAGCTGGTTCAGAACTGCAAGGTAAGAACAACAGGAAGCACTCCAGGGTCATGTAAGGATGAGGCAAGTGGGGCAGGTTCTGATCTGAGCCGGCAACCGAAGTGCAGTGCCGAGAGCCCACTGGAGGGAAGCCAGCTTGGCTCCAGGGAGATGGGTGTGGAGGCTAGGATAGCGTTCCAGGCCAGAGAGGCCCCGAGCAGGCCTTGGAAGGGAACTTGGGGAGCCCTGGTGTTGGATCAGATTTGAGAGCTGAAGAAGAGAACCACCGGAAGCAAGCCCCCCCCCCCGGTCTCTTTGAGACAGGGTCTCCCTTTAGTCCCAGCTGGTGGAAGCAAGCTTTGAATGTGAGCACCTGTCCCCGCCCTGACACGGAGACGTAGGATCCAGGCTGTTCGTTAGTGATCAGCAGATGCGTGTGGGATTGAAATCAAATGGGCGTGAGGCAGCCAGCAGGGCCAGGTTTGAGCTACAGCTGTCTACCCAGAAGCCCACGGCTGCTGTTGACAGGCTTCAATTTCAAGCCCTCCACAGAAGCCGGTTGTCAGCCTTTTCCAAAGTCCTCCTGGCCCATCTGTCCTCTCTCCATCTCCCAGGCAGGGCCTCCTGTGTTCAGCCAAGGTAGCCGTGCACTCAGGGGGGTAGAGAACAGTGATTAGACCCTCTGCCCGGGACCATCCATCTGCTTTTGATCCTGGCCAACCTTTGAAGTCGGACCCGCCCCCAACCTCCAGCTGTTCCTGGGCAGCCCTGGCTCCCTCAACTCTCCGGTCCCTGGGGACCCAGGTGGTGACAAGGGTAATAAATGGTTCAAGCCCCACTACAGCTCCCCGCCCTGGGAAGGCCAGGGCTGGGGCTTTCCAAAGTGTCTTTCCTCTGACTCCAGGGTCTGTTCCTAAGAGGCAGGTGGCAGGCTTTGCAACTATGCACCACAGAAAAAAAAAAGGCTTGTTTGGTGGCTTTTTCAAACGCCTTAGACTTGATCCCTTACTTTCCTGCCCATCTGATGAAGGCTGTGTGATCTCTCCGCCCCCGCCCCCCACACAGAGAGAAGCTGTTCCCCAGTGGCACTGGTGGAACAGGCTGGGAGGGAGAGTTCCCCGGAGCTGCATAGGAACTCGTTTCTGGGGATGTGGTCACAGTGACTTCCGGCAGTGAGCCTCATCCCAAGGTGCGCAGATTGTTCTGAGCTGCCCTTGGGGAAAGCTCACTGGTGGACTCTGACTTAATCTGTAGATTGACCTAACAGTTTCCAAGGTACTATTAGTTTCTCACCCGTGTGGATGAAGTTCACAGGTTTCCATTACTTCTCCATGTCATAACAGCTGATCCGAGATGCCAGCTGGGAGTTCAGCCCCTACAGTAGGTAACAGGCCAGAGACACTGGGTTTTGGAGTAGATTTAATTGCAGAATGTGTCCTGGGTTCAAAACATGACCCATTCTATTGTTAGTTTTATTCGTGTGTATTAGCATGTGTCGGTATATGTGTGTGTGGTACATGTGTACATGTGTGTGTAGATGTGTGTGTCCTGTGCTGTGCATCAGGTGCCTCCTGTGTCACTCTTCACTATTCCTTTAAAATGGTCTCTTACTGAACTTGGAGCTAGGCTCACAGGCAGCCAGCCCAGCAATCCTCCTGTGTCTGCCTCCCACAGTGCCAGGTTACAGACACAGATAGCTACGCCTGGTTTTTTATGTGGGCGCTGGGATCCAAACTCAGGTCTTCACGCTTGCACAGCAAGCCCTCTTATCCACTGAGCCATCTCTCCAGCCCCAAAGCTTGAAGCATTCTCCTTGCAAGCTGTGGCTCCTTGCAGGCATCCTGGAGCCAGAACACTGATCCCGAGTCCTGCTTGTGTCACTAAATGGCCAGGTCACTCTGAGCGTCAGTCTCCTCATCTCTACCCAATTCAAAGACGACAGGAGCCCATGTTGACTAAGAGATCTCTCTTTAAGTGAGAACTTTAAAAAGTTTCTATTTACTGTAAAATCAGCACACGTATGGTCAGGGGCAGGTTAAGCCCTTAGAAAGCTGTGATTAATAAAACAATAGAGATCACAAAACACAAAGCTCACTGTGCTGAAATTAGGCAAAACAGGAAACACTAGCCCAGGCGGGACAATGCCCCAGCTCCTTAGCATCCAGGCTCCACTCAAACCTGAACCTGGGCTTAGTCACCTGTTGGGAAAGGCGGGGCGGGAACTTTCATCTCCCTGGTGACTGGGAGTGCTAGAGGAGACAGATGGGAAAAGTGACTGGTGCTTGGAATGTAAGTGTCGTGATGGGTATTTAGGAAGTTTCCTTTCCTGGCTTTGTCCACTCCACGCAGCAGCCAGAGCTGATGGCAGGAGAAGACACTGTCAAGCTCTGAAACTGGGGTCTTGATGCTTTGTAAAGACCAACATTTCTACCGCTGAGGCTTGTTAGTGGGACCTGCTTGTCTGTCTCACAGTCAGATGGGCTTGACTTGCTGCTACCTGCATGTTAGAATTTTAGGTCTTCTTGCATCACCTGGCAGAGACTTAGGCTTGCTCAACTGAGCTTCTTCCTTTCTTATTTCTTTTTCTCTCTTTCCTTTACACATGCGTGTAACTGTGGATGACGTGTGCCATCGTGCTCGGACGGAGGACAGAGGACAACCTCACCTTAAACCTTGTTTGAAGCAGGGTCTCTTGTTCACCGATGCACACACCAGCTGGGGCCTCTCTGTCTCTGCCTCCCATTTTGCTGTCAGAGCGCTGGGATTATATATGCACACCACTGTGTCCAGTCTTCCACGGGCTCTGGGGATCTGAACTCAGCTCCTCACACTTGTGTGGCAAGGGCTTTACCTACCAAGCCATCCTCACAGACCCAAGTCTTTATTCCTTTTTAGTGTATGTTTGAATTTTGGGTCTTGCATTATCTACCAGAGACTTGAATTCGGACCATGCCATAGAAATGAACTTGGAAAGGGCACATTTTTAAATGATTAGATCTTGATGGATGGACTCTTTAGTGTTACACTAAATCTCTGATGGTCTGTGGAATTACACCAACTTTCCTAGTGTTTATTTCTATCATGTGGGGGGTTTTTTGTGGGTTTTTATTTCTTTTTTTGCTTGGTATTTTTTTTTTTTTGAGTTTGTTTTCTATTCTGGTGGTATCTTGTCTTCCATTATCTTTAAAAGTGGGTCTCAAGCTGGGCGGGTGGTGCACGCCTTTAATCCTAGCACTTGGGAGGCAGAGGCAGGCTGATCTTTGTGAGTTCAAGGCCAGCCTGGTCTACAGAGCGAATTCCAGGACCGCTGGGGCTACAGGGAAACCCTTTCTCGAAAAGACCAAAAACAAAAAAAGTGGGTCTCATAAAAAACAAATAATTTTAAAAAATCTAGTTTGAGGTGTGGCATGGTGGTGCATGCCTTTAATCCTAGTGCTTGGGAGACAGAGGAAGGCATATTTCTGTGAAAAGGAGACCAGCCTGATTAACATAGAGAATTCCAGGCTGGGGGCTACTGGGAGATCATGTCTCAAAAACCCAGAAAAAAGTCTAATTTGATAATTATTCTTGCTATTATTATTGGGAGGCATGTGCTACACGGCACATGTATGGATGTCATGATACATGTGGGGTTGGTTTTCTCCATCCACCTTTACATGGGTTCTGGGGACCAAACTTGGGTTTCAAGCTTGCATTGTCAGGCAGCAAATGCCTTGACCCACTGAGCCATCTGGATGGCCCAATCTAATCTTTGTCTTTTTTTTGGGGGGGGGGTCTTTTTAGTGTTTATTCTGTTTATATTTATACTATTATAAAGTAATATAAATGGGAAGTAAATGTTTATATTCTTTTTTTTTTTTTTTTTTTTTTT
>VZQC01002375.1:1434947-1504189 GCA_009823505.1 Rhizomys pruinosus | reverse complement strand
TTTTTTTGAGACGGAGTCTCCCTATGTAGACCAGGCTGCCCTGGAACTCATTATGTAAACCAGACTCACCTTAGATTCATAGAGATCTGCCTGCCTCTGCCTCCTGAGTGCTGGGATTAAAAGTGTGCATCGGGGCTGGAGAGATAGCCTAGCGGTTAAGAGCAATGACTGCTCTTGCAGAGGACCCAGGTTCAATCCCCAGCACCCACATGGCGTCTAAGAACCGTCTGTAACTCCAATTCCAGGAGAACTCCAGTTCCAGGGGAATCTGAGACCCTCTTCTGACCTCTGCAGCATTGCACAACATGGGTGCACAAACCTACATGAGACAGTACACTCATACACATACAAAAATAAATAAAATTTAAAAAAGTGTGCATCATCATGCCCAGCCCTCATTTTATTTTTAAGTGACTACTGTAAGAATTATAATATCCATCCCTGATATTCTTAACATTTATAATTAGCACTCATGCTATATCTAGAAAATTCAAGATATGTAAAACAGACCGATTGCATCTTTCTGCTTACCACTCATCTTTATCCATTTATGTTACTGAGTACCCTTGCTGAGTTTTAATGCTTCCAGAACAATCTTTTCTGCTGTAAGTCTGCTGGTGGCAAATCTGCTCCATTTCGATTAGTTTCAATTTCGTTTCGTCTTCCTGTTTGTGGGGTCTGCACACGTGTGTCCATGTGTGTCTGTGCCTTGCACTTGCCCAGTGTGTACATGTGAAGGCCAGAGGTTGACTTGTCTTCCTTTGCCACTGCCACCTTATGTTTTTGTGACAGGGTCTCCCGCTGAACCTGGCGCTTCCTCTTTTGTTTAGACTGTACCCCCAACCCTTGAGTTATAGGTGCCTAGTGCCACACCCAGCTTTTCCCAAGGGTGCTAGAGATTGAACTCAGGTCCTCAAGCTTGCACAGCAAGCATTTTACCCATGAAGCCATCACCCTAGCCCCTTATCTTCATTATTTTGTAAGTCTGCCTGCATAGTTGTGTGCCACATGTGTGCAATACCCTCAGAGGCCATAAGAGGGCACCAGATCCCTCAGAGCTGGAATTCTTTTGTATTGTTAACCACCATATGGGTGCTAGGAACTGCACCCAGCTCCTCTGCAGCAACAGCCAGTGCTCCACTTCTGAGCCATCTCTCCTGCCCTGTTCTGCATTTTTTAAGAGCTGTTTTTTTTTCCTTTGCTGGCATGTAATTCTATATTCAGTCTCTGTCACTGGCCTTTATTCCTTTTTTGAGAATGTTTGAATTATTCTTATCATTCTTTCTTTAAAGAAAATGTGTCATTTCTTCTTCCTGCTATTTAACATATCCTTCCATGTGTGCAGCTTGACTCTGAGGACCCCAGAATGCCCTTGCTTTTGTTTACCTGCTATTTTTATGGATGTCTTGATCTATGACCCATGCCCCTCACCTCTCCCTCCTGTGGTTTTCTTACATGTTCATTAGCTCTTTCACCAGGAATCTTATTTCTTTTGTGCTTTTAATTTTTTTTTATTTTTAACTTCACAGTCTGTGATTCTATCTCTAGTTCAATCCAGTGTTTTACAGTTTCCATAGGACACAGGTGAAGATACACTGGGCTGTAGAAAAGTAATAGAAACACCTCCTGGTGTCTGGAAATGGGAGAGGTCAGATGTAAGTCCTGAGTGCCGAGGACCACATGTGGAATCAAAACCATAGCTGGTTGTCAAGGAGGCTGGGAGGGCCATTCTCGAGAATCAGTCGTCCCAAGACTAGAATCTGCAAATGACAGAAAACTCCCCTGTCCCCAGCATAAGCCCAACACACCCCACTGCCATACACAACCTGGGACGGGGCTTGGGGAAGGGGCTTGTGGTGAAGCAGCCACTCAGAGGAGGCTGAAACTGTTGCTAAACATCCGGAAGTTCTCCATCCTCCATTCTTTTCACCACCAACCCAGCAATGAAGGAATGTGGAGCCATGGCTGGCTATTGGGGACCACAGCTCCAGCTCACAGGAGGGGACCACAGCTCCAGGTTCACAGGAGGGGACCACAGCTCCAGGTTCACAGGAGGGGACCACAGCTCCAGGTTCACAGGAGGGGACCACAGCTCCAGCTCACAGGAGGGGACCACAGCTCCAGCTCACAGGAGGGGACCACAGCTCTAGTTCACAGGAGGGAACCACGACTCTGGCTCACAGGGGGACCACAGCTCCAGTTCTTTTATACTTTTGAAAAACCACTTCCAATCTTTCTGAGATATGTTCATCACGTACCCTTCCAGTTCCCCAGTCTTTCTTTTTGCTCTGTCTACACTGTGGTTCCACTGATCTGTTTTGCTCTGATTTTCATTTATTTCACAGTTCTATAGCTTCCATTTGATTTATTTTAAATTCCATTTGTTAGTAGCATGTTGTTGTTGTTCTTGTTGTTTAACCCTACTTCCTTTTTATTCCTTGAGGCAGGGTAGCCCCAGCTGACCTGGAACTCATTGTGTAGACCAGGCTGGCCTCTCCAAGATCTGCCTCCCAAGTGCTGGAACTAAAGGTGTGTTTGGTCATGCCTGGCTTTAATCTACTTTCCTGACGTTGCTTTCACAGTTTAGGGAGAACATATCTGACAGGTCTGATGTCTGACTCTCAATGTTTGTTTTCTTTTCCTGTCTTGGCTTTTGATCCTTTGGCCTTGCTTCCTGTCTGATAGATTTTAAGTTACATTTGGGGGAAAAAAATGTGTAAACTCTGGAAGATTACATCTTTCTCAAAGGAAAAGCTACTTTTCTTCTGGCAGGACATGATGACAAAAGTAAATCATGTGACCCAGTGTGGGACTAAGACACCATGTGTTGTGAGATCTATTTGTCTCTCCGTTACCCCAAGTGAAAACCCTTCAGGGGTCTCACTTGAGAGCCTGGGGTGTATTATTATTATGATTATTATTATCATTATTTTATCCATTATTTTATTATTGTGTGTGGTACATATATGTAGGGCGTATGAGCATATATTATTTTATTATTTTGTGTGTGTGGTACATATACGTAGGGTGTATGAGCAGCTACATGCACACGTATGATGGACAGATGCAGAGAGAGACTGGAAGGGGCAGGAGACATGGGCATCTTTCTGTGGCTCTGCCCAGGAATCTACCTCCCCACCTAGGCCCCGCCTCTTCCTTCCTCAGTAATACCATCGTAGTGTGAATGCAACAATGGATTGATCCACTGATTAGGTCAGAGCCTTCAGGATCCAATCACCTCTCAGGGTCCCCCAGCTGGGGCCAACCTTCCCATACACAAGCCTTTCTGGGGGAATCACCTCATATCAAAACCACAGCACAAGGAGGTCACTGGCCAGCCTCATCTACTTGCCAGAGTTCCAGGCCAATAAGAGACCCTGTCTCAAACAAAAGGTGGAAGGCCTCTTAGAAAGCAAAGCGTGGTGGTGCATGCCTTTAATACCAGCACTTGGGAGGCAGAGGCAGATGGAGCTCTGTGAGTTCAAGGCCAGCCTGATCTATATAGTGAATTATAGGCCAACTGGGGCTACAGGGGAATCTGGTCTCAAAAAGACAAAAAAAAATTGGTTCTCCTCTGATACACACACACACTCACACACACACATAC
This sequence comes from Rhizomys pruinosus, assembly GCA_009823505.1. Taxonomy (NCBI): domain Eukaryota; kingdom Metazoa; phylum Chordata; class Mammalia; order Rodentia; family Spalacidae; genus Rhizomys; species Rhizomys pruinosus. The sequence goes on along the minus strand of VZQC01002375.1, from coordinate 1,500,582 downwards.
AAACACACACAGAGCATGTATATATAAGCAATAGATGCTAGATAGATAAGATGTTGAATAGGTGATAGATAGGTGAATTATAGATATAGATAGATAGGTGATAGGTAGACAGATGATTGATAGATGATAGAGAGATGAGAGGTACATAGATAGATAGGTCATAGGTAGATAGAAGATAAATAGATAGATAGATAGATGGATAGACAGACAGACAGATAGATAGATAGATAGATAGATAGATAGATAGATAGATAGATAGAAAGAATACATTGTTTAAATGAAGCTGTCACTGTAGCACTATTTAGGGTGAGTGAGAGATGGCCTTGCCTTGATCCCCCCAGCAGGGCAATGGTGGATACTACACAGTGAGCCCACACCACGGAGTGACAAATACAAGCTCAGCTTCTACCAGGCTATCTGTGTGCTTTAAAATCATAGTGCAGATTGAAGATAAAAAGCCTAATAAGGATGTAAATTAAAACACATGCCACCTATAAAACAACAGCATCATTCATAAGGAGACATATTTACATATTTGACACATTAGAATCATTGCCTGGGGAGGGAGGAAAATGAAGACAAGTGGAATTTGTTTTAATTCACTTGAAAAAATGCCAATTGAAGTATAGATTTCTTTCTTTCTTCTTTCTTTCCTTCTTTCTTTCTGACAGGCTCTCAGCACAGGTCGTCCTTAGACCTACTACGTAGCTGAAGGTGACTTTGAACTTCATGTGTATTGTGTCCATGTGCACATGCACGTGGGGGGCAGAGGACAATCTCCAGTGCTGTTCCTTCTCAGGCACTGTCAGCCTTGTTTGTTGAGACAGGCTCTCTCACTGAGACCTGGGAATTAAGCGAGGCTGGCTGGCCAGTGAGCTCCAGGGCTTACAAGAGTGCACCACCATGCCCAGCTTTGAACATGGGTGCTGGGGACCAAACTGACAGGTCCTTGTGCTTGTGCGCCAAGCACTCTATGAGGTGAGCCATTTTCACAGCCGATTTCTTCCTTTTTTTTTCTCTCCCTCTCCCCCCCCACCACCATTTCCTTCTTCTATTTTCCATCAGGTGATTAGTTGGACAACAGAATGAGTAGCGTTCTGTGTCGGGTTCTATGGGGGAAACAAAAATGATTTCCAAGCCACAGGGGCTTCGGCAGGAGACCGCAGCAAATCCACCAAGGCTTTAGTGGCTTTAATTCCATCCCTCAACAGGGACTCCCAGACACACCCCCACCCAGCTGTAAAATTGGCAAATTCTGTTCAGGTTTGCAAAGCTCTTAGAGAAGACAGAAGCACCCCGTAAAACCCATAAGCCAAGAGACAGCAACTACAAGTGTCACACTGCCATCTCTCTTCTGAAAATATATATGCCAAGCATCTCCTTTCGCAAATGTCTGCGGGACCAGGAAGATGTGTAAATAAGAAAACAGAGTCCAGTGTCTGAGAGAGAGTCAGGCATGGTGGACTCTGTGGGAAAATTTGAGCCCCTTTTCATGACCAGCCCCCCTTCCCCTGTTCTTCCACCCCAGCTGGTGGTCGGTCACCAGGCAAGATCGTGGCTGTATTCCTCCAAAAGGAATCCAAATAGATTTTAATGTGACTGCTTGGTTTTAAGCTCTTATCAACTACTTCTAATATTTCAAAGCTCCCAGGAGGGGAGAAACTAATGCATATTGTTTGTAACTAGATTTGGCAATTTAAGTAACAGTCTTGGCCTCTGATAGCCATGCTCAGAGACAGCATGGAGATGTGTGGAGACCAGACGGAGACTTTCGCCTCAAGAAGAAAAGGGATAACTTTGGATACAATGCAAATTTCTATCACCTATAGTCAGGTGACAGATTCAAAGTCTGTGGCTTTAGAGTACCCATATATTCTGCCTTGCAGGGTTTAAGGAAGGAGACCCCCAGGCCTGCATCCTGGAGTACCTGTAGTATTTAGGGACTAGGGAGACAGGTACTTATGATGCCTGCATATGTGGGAACATTAGGACCAACATTTCTCAGTTAATGTAAAGTCATAAGTGCCCCACTGATTGGTGTGGGAGCCACTCATCAAATTAAGGCTACCCTATGAAGAATCTTTCCCCTTTTGTAGGCTGCCTTGTCACTTGAATGATGGTCTCTGTGGCTGTACAGAAGCTTTTTCGTTTCATGAGGTCCCATTTGTCAATTTTTGGTCTTAAAGCTTGTGCTATCAGGGTTGTGTTCAGAAAGTCCTTTCCTGTGCCTATAATTCTACTTTTCCTCTAAAAGATTCAGGGTATCAGGTTTCATGTTGAGGTCCTTGATCCATTTGGAGTTGAGTGATAAGGATCTAGTTTCATTGTTCTACATGTAGCTATCCAGTTTGACCAGCACCATTTATTGAAGATGCTGTCTTTTGGGGCTGGAGAGATGGCCTAGCAGTTAAGAGCGCCAATTGCTCTTGCAGAGGACCCAGGTTCAATCCCCAGCACCCACATGGCGGCTGAGAACCATCCATAACTCCAATTCCAGGAGAACTCCAGTTCCAGGGGAATCCGATGCCCTCTTCTGACCTCTGCCGCGTTGCACGACACGGGTGCACAGACCTACATGCAGACAGTACATTCATACACATAAAATAAATAAATAAATAAAATTAAAAAAAAAAAGATGCTGTCTTTTTTCCAATGTGTATTTTTGGCTTCTTCGTGAAAAATTAGGTGGTCATAGGTGCATGGACTTAAGTGAGGTCTCAATTCTAGTCCAATAATCAATGTGTCTATTTTTATACTAGTATCATCCTGGTTTTATTTTATTTTAGTCTTTTGGAGACAGGGTCTCCCTGTAGCCCCGGCTGTCCTGGAACTCACTCTGTAGATCAGGCTGGCCTTGAACTCACAAAGATCCGCCTGCCTCTGCCTCCCAAGTGCTAGGATTAAGGCGTCCGCCACTACGCCCATCGTCATCCTGGTTTTCACATACTGTAGTATAACTTAAAATCAGGCATGGTGATCCCTACTGCAGTTCTTTGATTGTTCAGGATTGTTTGGACTATCCTGCTTTTGTTTTCTGTTTACATATGAATTTTAAGATTTTTTTACATTTATTTTTTATGTTTGTGAGTGTACTATCTGCATGTAGGTTGGTGCACCCGTATCATGCAATGCCTCGGAGGTCAGAAGAGGGCGTTGGATTCCCCTGGAATTAAAACTGGAGTTAAAGACGGTTCTTAGCCACCATGTGGGTGCTGAGAATCGAACCCAGGTCCTCTGCAAGAGCAGTCTGCGCTCTTAACCACTGAGCCATCTCTCCAGCCCCAAAGATTGTTTTATAAATTCAAGGAATTGTGTTGGAATTTCAAGGAGGGTTGCATTGAATCTGTAGATTGTATTTGGTAGGATGGCTGTTTTCACAGTATTGAGCCTACCAGTGTTGAGCACAGGAGAACTTTCCATCTCTCAACACTCATCAAAGAAGCTTCTTGCAATAAGTGGCAATTAACACAGAGACCCACACCTGCCCAACACGTACAGAGAATAAAAGGCTGAGGAGTGAGTCAGACTCAGGGATCCTTGGGGGAAGAGGGGCTGAAAGATTGTGAGCACCACAGGTGGTGGATGACTACAAGGAAACTGTTTTCTGGACAATAGGCCAGTCGCACTTATGAACTCACAGCCGTTGTGACAGCATGCATGAGACCTACTTAAGTTCAAGTCAGCGAAACCCCAGCATGGAGGGGGGAAGTGAGTACAAGCCCCACCCCTAGCTGAGGAGTTACTGGGATTTGAGAGCTGCTAGTAGAGGTAGCTGCAGTTTCCTTTAAGGGTGAGGCCTCCTGGTAGGTCAGGTTCCATACACACAAATTGAACTCAAGGGGGAAAAAAACCCCAGAAAGTTGGGTGGGCAGAGAAGTGAGGGTGGTCTGGGAGGAGATGGGGAAGGGGAAATATGACTAAAATACATTGAATGAAAATCTCAAAGAATTAATAAAACTTTTTTTTATCTTTTTGAGACAGGGTCTCCCTGTAGCCCCAGCTGGCCTGGAACTCACTCTGTAGTCTAGGCTGGCCTTGAACTCACAGAGATCTGCCTGCCTCTGCCTCCCAAGTGCTAGGATTAAAGCCATGTGCCACCCTGCCCAGCCTAATAAAAATATTAAAAAAAAAAAACTTCACAGGCTGGGCATGGTGGCTCACCACTTACCTTGAGATGGAGGTCAGCCTGATCTATATAGTGAGTTCCAGGACAGCTGCGGCTACAGGGAGACCCTGTCTTTAAAAAGGGGAGGGGGAGGCTGGAGAGATGGCTCAGCGGTTAAGAACACCGACTGCTCTTGCAGAGGACCCGGGTTCCATTCCCAGCACCCACATGGCGGCTAACAACCATCTTTAACTCTAGTTCCAGGGGAATCCAACGCCCTCTTCTGACCTCCGCGGCATTGCATGACACGGGTGCACCAACCTACATGCAGACGGTACACTCATACACATAAAAAATAATAAATTAATTAATTTTAAAAAATTTAAAAATTTTTCACATAAGCCTGGGAAGGTAGTATGGTAAAGTGCTGTGCACAGCCTGAGGACCTGGGCTCAGATCCCAGCACCACGTAAAAAGGTGGGTACAGTGCCATGCACTTGTAACTGCAGTGCTGGTGGAGGAGACAGGAGGACCTTGCTGCTCGTGGTTCAGGCCCCCTCGTGGTTCAGGCCCCCTCGCTGAAACAACCAGCTCTGTTCATAGAGGGATTCTGTCTCAGAAGACAAGATAGTGACTGAGGGAAGACATTCCGATGTCAACCTGTGGCTTCTACATGCACCTGTGTGGGTCAGTGTACACACACACACACACACACACACACACACACACACACACACAGCTGGCAGTCTAGTTTCCTAGCTGAACAGGTAGGAACTTGGGAGTTACTCTTGATACTGTGCCAGGGTGTGATAATTTCAGTAAAAAGTGAGAAAGACCCAAGGAGCTTTGTGTCACTCCCTGTCCCCTGCCTTCTACACCTTGCCCAAATCCAGGGCGAGTCCAGACTCTTTCTTGGAAGGAGCCTCTGCGCTGGGCTATGGAGCCACATGGCCTGGAGGCACCTGGGGGTTTTGTTGCCTTCATTTGTTTGGTCGTCCTGGGGATGGACTGCAGGGCCTTGCACATGTTTGTTGGTCTTGGGGATGGACCGCAGGGCCTTACACATGTTTGGTGGTCCTGGGGATGGACCGCAGGGCCTTGCACATGTTTGGTGGTCCTGGGGATGAACCGCAGGGCCTTACACATGTTTGGTCCTCCTAGGGATGGACCACAGGACCTTGCACATGTTTGGTGGTCCTGGGGATGGACCGCAGGACCTTGCACATGTTTGGTGGTCCTGGGGATGGACCGCAGGACCTTGCACATGTTTGGTGGTCCTAGGGATGGACCACAGGACCTTGCACATGTTTGGTGGTCCTGGGGATGGACCGCAGGACCTTGCACATGTTTGGTGGTCCTGAGGATGGACCACAGGACCTTGCATATGTTTGGTGGTCCTGGGGATGGACCGCAGGACCTTGCACATGTTTGGTCCTCCTGGGGATGGACCGCAGGACCTTGCACATATTTGGTCATCCTGAGGATGGACCTCAGGTCCTTGCACATGTTTGGTCATCCTGGGAATGGACCTGAGGGCCTTGTATATGTTTGGTGGTCCTGGAGATGGGACCTCAGGGCCTTGCACATGTTTGGTGGTCCTGGGGATGGACCGCAGGGCCTTGCACACTCTAGACAAGTGCTCGTTCTACCACACCCCCTCTTTGTACTTTTTATTTTGAGGAAAGGTCTCATGAAGTTGCCCGGGCTGGCCTTGAATGTTGTCTATAGCCCAGGCTAGACTTAACCTTGTGATCTTCCTGCCTCAGCATCACAAGTAGGTGGCCTGACAGCTCTACACTGCCAGGCTTGGTCCTAGAGGCATTTGTTGCCTACTTTTTGTCTTGACCATAGCCAACTCCAAGTGCCCCTGCCCCACAACCTCTGGTCCCTCAAAGTCCAAATTCAAACTCTCCCTTCCACCTGCTACTGCTCCCTCTGCCGGGAAGTCTCAAGGTAGTTCATTTTCGGGGTGTCACAGAATAGAGACCAAAACATGGTATTTCTAATGACAAAATTAAAAATACAAGAGGAGCCTGCATTTTAATGGAGCGGGTGTTCTAGGAGAACGGACTGCATTTCCATTTTCATTTTCCTTTGATAAAAAGTTTGTGAATTTGTATGATGTGGAATTTATTTGAAGGCTGGGAATAGGTAATCAGCTTTTAATATTTATACTGTTAGGAGTAGAAATCAGAATCATTAATAAGCATGCATTATTAATGAATCCATTTCCTTTCACTTTGTGTCTGCTCAGGTAGAAGGCAATGTTAGAACTGGTGATCTCACCCAGCCTCGCAGCAAGCAGTGACCACTGGGAATCCCCGACGCAGAGCAACGACAGCGCCACAGTGGGGGCTCTGAGTGACAGAGAAGGTAGGGCTTCTCAGCAATGTGGCTGGACAGGTGAAGGGTCTTGGTCACCCATAATAGGGTGAGGGACCCATGGTATCATCCCCAGTACCACTTCTGACACTCACATTGATGGTTCTAAACCAGAGCTTTGGTGCACATGGCTCAGTCCTGCCCATCATTCGAAGGACAGGTGTGTGTACTCATGGAGTCAGCTGCCTTTCTCGGTGTCTGGTTCCCAGGAACACTGACATTGCTCCTGACCAGGATTGCCTTGGGTGCATTCCTGACCCCGCTGGGGGGTGCTCCTCAGGGTCTACGCTTCTGTCAGTTGGCTCCCCCTGTGCGTGCCTCCACTTAGCAGGATGAGCCCTGTCTGCCTGTCGCTTTCAGGCTGGGTTCAAGTCAAGGAAGTAGAAGAAAGTTAAAGCTGTTCAGAAAATTATTGGCAAATGATGCTGCCAAACTAGTTTTCTTCAGAACAATCTGAGCTATTGTTTGCTCACTGGAATCCTTAGCCTTCCTGGTAGCGCTGGGTGAGCAGAAAGCATTAAGCTATTATGTGGATTCATCTGCATCAGGCTTTAACCCTTTCCTTGGCAGCCAGCCCCAGATAGATTTCTGTGTTGGTGCTTTCAAACTCCAGACTTGTTTTCTATTAGTCTGTGTGTGATGCCAGTTCATGTACGATTGCCACAGAGCTGTCACAGGTAATCAAAGGGTCATGTGTCCAACGCAAAGTGACATCACAAGAAACTGTTTTGAGAGCAAATCCAGGCTTCCATGAGTACTTATTCTGTCACCAAAAAAAAAAAAAAAAATGACATTGCATTTGCATGCTTGTTATGAAGCTAAACAACCCTGTTCAAAATCTCTCCACGAGTGTCTGGGCTTCCAGGCCAGGACTAGATGGCAGAGGGCACCTCTGCTGCCTTAGTTCTTCTGGCAGCTGGGAACCTCTGTGAAAATTGCCCATGGCTTGTTGAGGGTTTAGACGGAATTCCTAAGTCCTGTTCAAAGACTGACATCTTTTTCTTTCTGAGTAGAGGCCCAAGTCAAGTTTCCGAGCCAGCGGGATAGGGAAGGGTCTGCACTGCGAATGTGGGGCATCCAAGTGTGGCTCCAGCCCTGCCTCAGTCCAGCCCAGCGGTCTTCCTGCATCTCAGTTTCCTTCCCTGTTAAATGGGCCATAATAGTGGCCTGCCATGCAAGGATTAGATGAGGTGGCAGTGTGTGACGGACCTGGCCCACCCTGGGGACATAGTAAATGATTAACTGGAGACCATTGTCACTTTCCTCTGAATCGGTCAGCCATAGAGAATGAACCAGGGTGGGAGTCTGGCCCTGGGCCATGCCTTTGTTTGGTCGCCATAGTGTTTTAAGTAAAAATGACAAACTTGTGAAAACTGGGTGAGTTCATATCAAAATTTCCTTCTCCATGAAGCCTATGTTCCTTCCTGGTTGCCACCCATGAGAGCTGAGGAACAGCCGTCCCTTAGATGAGTCCCCACCACCCCCACCCCTTTACCTTTGGTGTTCTGAGCACTGACTGTGCCAGGCCCTTCCTCATCTAGCTTCCAAGAATGGTGACAACATTGCCACAGAGCAGGGTCACTTTGGGGACGTTCCTAGCCCAGCCTTGTGAATCTTGCTCCTTTCCTCCTCCTTTCCTTCTCTGTCACCACCACAGAAAACATTTTGGTGGTGACTGTGAACTGGTTGGCTGAAGATGTGGCTTCACAGTAGAGTACCTGCCTAGAATCTACCAGTTGTTCCTATTATATGCATTTAAATTTCCATTCTTTTTGTGCAAAGAGCTTGGTGCCTAGCTTATGGGAGAGCCTTCAAAGTTATGGATAGATGAATGGACAGATAAGTGCCCAAATGGATGAGTGGATGGATGGATGGATGGGTGGGTGGGTCAATGGATGGATAGACAATTGGATGAGTAGGTATGTATGTATATATATATATATATATATATATATATATATATATGCATGTGTGTGCATATATGGATGTATGGATGTATGTATGGATAAGTGAGTGGATGGATGGATGGATGGACAGGCAGATGAATGGGTAGATTGGATTAATGGATGGGTGATGGTTGGGTGGATGAGTGGATGAGTAGGTGATATACATATGTATGTATGTATGTATGTATGTATATATATATATATATATGTATGTACTAGTGTATGGATGGATGAATGGATAGATGGATGAATGGATGGGGATAGTTGAGTAGATAGATAAGTGGATAGGTGGAGGGGTGGATGGTTGAGTGGATGGGTGACTCACTGGTTGGCTGGTTAGATGGATAGATGGATAGATAGATGGGGGAATAGTTGGAGGGATGGGTGGTTGGGTGGATAGATGAATGGTTAGGTGGATGGATGGATGGATGGGTAGATCAATGGATGGATGAACAATTAGATGAGTAGTTAGGTATGCATATATGTGTGTGTGTGTGTGTGTGTGCATATATGGATGTATGGATGTATGTATGGATAAGTGAGTGGATGGATGGATGGATAGACAGGCAGATGAATGGATAGATTGGATTAATGGATGGGTGATGGTTGGGCAGATGAGTACATGAGTAGGTGATATACGTATGTATGTATGTATATATGTATATATATATATATATGGACTAGTGGATGGATAGATGAATGGATAGATGGATGAATGGATGGTTGAGTGGATGGGTGACTGACTGGTTGGCTGGTTAGATGGATAGATGGATAGATAGATGGGGGAATAGTTGGAGGGATGGGTGGTTGGGTGGATAGATGAATGGATGGATGGATGGATGCTAACTTGAGGGATTAACTAACTCTAGATCATTATTGGCTTTGAACCATTAGCAAAGTTTTTTAACTTCCACTTCCCTGGTAGTGGCTCTTGGATTCTGCTCTAGTTTCATCTCTGTTCTGTGATAAAATACTCTGACCAAAAACAACTTGCAGAAAAGGGTTTACTTGGCTTAAAATTCCAGGTCACAATCATCACTGAGGGAAGTCAGGAGAGGAACTCAAGGCAGGAGCTTGACACAGAAGCCATGGAGGAGTGCTGCTTGTTGGCTTGCTCTCTGGCTTTCTCACAGGATCATGCCGTATCTAGCTTTCTCTTACAGCCCAGGACCCCCTGCCTAGGGCTAGTACTGCTCACAGTGGGCTGGATGCTCCCAGTTATTGATAATGAGGACAGTCCCCCACAGGTGTGCTCACAGGCAAATCTGATCTAGGAAGTTCCTCCATGAGGCTTTCCTCTCAGTGGATTCTAGATTGTGTCAAACTGACAATTAGAGCTAAGCAGGATGTTCTGCCTCTTGTCAACCTGACACACAGACACATCATTTTTAAACCACAACCTTTCAGTTCCTTGTCCCTAAGATCTCATGTTAATATTATAAAAATCCAGCATAGCTTTAAAAGTCCCACAGTTTTCTTGTGTAGGGCCCCCTGAGCTTTTGTCCAAAGCAGTTGGGCATAATGCATATTGGAAACTACAACAACAACAACAACAACAACAACAACAGAAAGGACTGCATCAAAGAACTGACTGAAACAGTGAACTTCTGCTCAAAACAGTCAACTTCCTCATGGAGAATATTGAGAAAGACTGAGAAAGAGATGAAGGGCATGTTTGGCAGAATGCATGAGCTCTGGCGGGGAGGGGGAATGGGCGGGAACACGAGTCTAGATTTGTTAAAAAAATAAAAATAAATTTATTTGGGGAAAAAAAAAAAAAAGGCCCACAGTCCTTAAAGTTTTCAAAACATTAAAAGTCAAGGACATAAAAAGCCCAGTGGTCTGGGTTGTCACAGTAACACCCTGTTTCTCCATAACAATTTGTTAGTTTCTTTTCTATTGCTGTGCTAAAGCACTCTAACCAAAAGCTACTTAGGAGAGAAAAGGATTTCTTTGACTTTCACTTCCAGGTCACATTCCATCATTAAGGGAAGTCAGGGAAGAAGTCAGGACAGGAACTTGCTTGCTGACCCTGCCTCTGGATCAGTGACAGGCTCAGGCTAGCCCAGGACTACCTGCCTATGGATGGTGCTGCCCACAGTGGGCTAGGCCCTCCCATGTCAATGAATAATCAAGACAATCTCCCACAGATGTGCCCCCAGGCCAATCTGAGCTAAGAAGTTCCTCAATCAAGGCTGGGTCAAGTTGACAATTAAAGCTAAGGAGAACAGATTCTTTCAGGGATCAAAGAGATAACACTCAAGCTAGTGCAGTGTACCTGACTTACAAACGCAAGGCTGGCCTTGCTTTGTTCTATTTAAGAAGTAATTGGACCTGAATTGTCTTCTGGGAGCTGAGGAGGAACTTCTGGTGCTTGTCTGAAAAGCCATAATCTCATTAAGTGGTTCAGGGGAGGTGAAACTGCCCCAGGGAGGCCGCTGATTTTTTTTTTTTCTTCAGTTTCTCTCTCACCAGTTCCAGCCTGAGGCTGGCAGGCTGGGTAAGTTTTATCTGGGCCCAGAGTTCTGCCCCATCCAGCCCCGGGGAGTCTGAATCTGCTTTCTGCCCCTTCTCTGAGCTTCCTGGCACCTTCCCAGGAGTCCTCACACCCAGAGCAACCAGCACCTGCAGGCCCTGGTGGATAGCATCCCAGCACTGAGGAGCACTGCAGATCCCACTGTGGGAACAGGAACATGGACTTCTGGGAATTGCCCACTGAAGGGGCAGGTGCCCAGGCAGCACACTCACTCTCCTACCCCTCCTGCCCTGTATTCCAGGCCCTTCCTGCCACTAACTTTTCTTTAAACAAACAATATTAACAACAACAACAACAAAAAAGCCCTTGAAATGAATTCATTTTAAGAAGAGAACTCAAGCCAATTCCAGAAAAGTTATGAATTCTAAAGCTTTTTGGATTCTAACATGCATTAAAATTAATTTGTGATGACTGAAGTAGAGGAGACCATGTTTATGGCCTTCTAAATCTCTCTGGGATATGATCCCCATTTGCCCTTGCCCTCAATGATACCACCATGAGGGACAAATGAGGTAGTCACAGCCACAGTCATTCAACAAGAGAAGAAACTGAAGCACACTTCTGGACTTCTTACATAGTGCTCTTCCTAGTTGGAAGTGATGTTGAGCGCCCGCTTGGGGAAGGTGAGAAGATGCGCTCTGTAGACACACATGGACCTGTCTCTCTTGCTGGCACCAGAAGCAACTCAGCTCACTGGGACCAGTTAAGATTCAGCCCAGGGGCCCAGTTAGTTGTGTAACAGCAGTGGCTGCTTTCAGAACCATTAGCTTCTCAAGCCCACCCCTGTGAGAAATAAAAGTGTGAAGATCTCACATGAGCTCTCAGACCTAAGTGGCTGGCAAAGCGGCCCCAGGAGAGTGGGAAACTAAGAATGCCTGGGAGGGGTGAGGTGCCATTTGGCAGCCATGTTGCCTCTGCAGGCGTGAGCAGTTGTTCCATGTGACAGTTGAGGAAGCCGAGCCTGGGACGGGCACAGTCCCGCACAGGGAGGGCAGAGCCAGACTTAAAATTGAACCTGAGTGCTTAAGCCTCACTCACCTACTTTCTTTGGAAAGAACATTAAGTGAGATTTGGCTTATGGACTCTACTCAGTCTGTGCATGATAAACATTTGCTACATACACCAGTGAATGAATAACTGGGTGTGTCCTTCACACAACCACACCCACAAATCAAACGTACATGTGCACTCATACGTAATTACACCTATGTATGCACTCACACTTAGACTCCACTGTAATTTCCTCATATAAAAGATGAATCACCAGGCTGGAGAAATGGCTCAGCAGTTAGGAGCATATATTGTTCTCATAGAGGGTGTGAGAGCTGTTCCCAGCACCCATGTTGGGTGGCTCACAACCACCTGTAACTCCAGCTCCAGGGGGTCTGACTCTCTTCCAGCCTCCATGGCCACCACAATCATAAGCTTCTAAGTGTGAGCACACAGACACACAGACATAATTAAAATTAAAATTAAAAACCCCTGCATTTTATGCTGTGTTGGTTACTTTTCTCATTGTTGTGACAAAATGCCCATCAGAAATGACTTGAGGAAGGGAGGATTTATTTTGTCTTACAACTTGAGGGCACAGTCTGTCATGCTGGGGAAGTCATGGCGATGGGGAGTGAGGTCGCTGGTTGCACCTGCAGTCAGGAAGCAGAGAGAGATGAATGCTTATCTGCTTCAGAACACTGATCTGCTTCACAACGCTGGTGCTCAGTATACTTTCTGTTTTTATGCCATGTGGGACCCCGGTGCATGGGATGGTGCCCCCCACATTTAGGGTGCCATGAAATGCCAGGCTTATCATCTCCTAGGTGATTACAGATCCTGTTGAGTTTCAACATTCACCATCACGTATGTTCATTTGTACAGATGGAAGCCCCCACTGAAAATACAGAATCTGAAACTTCTTGAATGCCAACATGGTGCCCACAGGTGGAAAATTCCATGTAGTGGAACCACACTTCCTGTACAGGATTACTGAATGTGTTGTATAAATTACTGATCCTATCTTGCCGCAGGTTGGATAGCAAATGTCTCCGAGGGTCTGTATGTTGAAGGCTGGTCCCCAGGGAGACCCTGTCCCATGGTGTTTGAGACCTTTAGGAGATGAAGCTTAGTGTGTGGGGGGGTCCTTTGGCCTTTGGAGGTCATGCCCTCCAAAGGGATTATGGGAACAGGTCTCCTCTCTTTCCTTTTGCTTCCTCACTTGTGAGCTAAATGGCTTTCTCTGTCATGTGTTCCCACCATGCTTTGCTACCCTTGACCAACGTCCGATGCAGTGAGCTGCCTGACCTTGGACTGGAGCTTCCTGAACTATGAGGCAACCAGAACAACCTTTTTTTTCAGTTTTTAAAAATGTATTTTAGGTTGGGGCTGGAGAGATGGCCTAGCGGCTAAGAGCGCCGACTGCTCTTGCAGAGGACCCGGGTTCAATCCCCAGCACCCACATGGCGGCTGAGAACCGTCTGTAACTCCAATTCCAGGAGAACTCCAGTTCCAGGGGAATCTGGCACCCTCTTCTGACCTCCGCGGCACCTACATGCAGACAGTACATTCATACACATAAAATAAATAAATTTAAAAAAATTTTTTTTAATGTATTTTAGGGTGCTAGAACTTGGAGTTGGGGTCACAACTGCAGGCACATATAGGTAGTGTACTACGCGAGTGGAAAGTTTTGCACTAACACTCTGGCCTGTGACTGGTAGTAACCTTCGCTACATATATTAGGAGCTAGAGAGGTGACACAGCTGTTCAGAGCACTGGCTCCTCCCTCAGAGGACCCTAGTTCAGTTCCCAGAACCCAGTTCCAGTTCCAGGGGGTCTGATGCCCTCTTCTAACTTCTGGGGGGCTTGCACGACATGGGTGCACTTATATACAGGCAATACACTCATACACATAAATAAAAACAATAAATTAAAATGTTTCCTTAATTTTTTTATTGAGCTTTAGAAGTGCTGGAGCCAGCCTGACTTGAACCCCACCAGTTAGAGTTGGGGAGAGGGGATAGCGAGGTAATGTCATCAGAAGATGTTGTCTGAGCTCATTCATTGAAACGCTAGCTCTATAAGCATGAAGACGTGAGTTCTAGCCCCAGAACCCATGTTAAAAAAAAAAAAAAAGCCAGGTGTGGTATGTGCACTTGTGATTCCAATACTGGAGAGGTTGAAACAGGAAGACCCCTTGGAGGCTTGCTGACCAGGCAGCCTAGTAGAGTGGTGAGTCCCAAGGCAGCGAGAGGCCCTGCCTCAAAAAAAAAAAAGTGAGGGAGAGTATGGTGTACGTGCCTTTAATCCCAGCTCTCAAGAGGCAGAGGCAGGTAGATCTCTCTGAGTTCAAAGCTAGCCTCCTCTACATAGTGAATTCCAGGCCAGTGAGGGCTACATAGAGAGCTTCTATCTCAAAAACAAACAAACAAACAAAAAATAAAGTGAACAGTTCCTGAGGAATGACACCTAAGGTTGTCCTTTGACTTCTTCAAGTATACACATGTGCACCTGCACACACAAGCTTCTATGCAAAAAAGAAGATGAGGAGGAGAAGGAAGAAGAGGAGGAGGAGAGAGAGGAGGAGGGGGAGGAGTGAAAGAAGGAGAGGGAGGAGGGAGAGGAGGAGAGGAAAGGAGGGGAGGAGAGGGAGGCGGGAGGGGAGGAGGGAAGGAAGAGGAAGAAAATGAAAAGAAGTCATGATCAGAGCCAGCTGGTGCTTGCATTCTCTGAGGCGTGGGCGGGCGTTGTTCTTTATAGGAGTAGAAACATCATGAACTTGGGTCAGGTCCCAAAGTGTGTGGCTGTGTGATCATGTGACCTGTCTCAGGCGTGTTCTTTCCATTTCTTTGGCCTCAGTGTCCTCATCTGTGCGGCGTGTGAGGTATGGACTCTACCCTGATTCTATGCATGGTCTCTATGCCCTCAGTCCTCGAGGACCCGGTAAAGGAGGTGCACTCAGAAGGGGCTGTGAGCCTCTCTAGGAGAGCATTACAGCGCCCACCTTGGAAAAGCTTCTGTGCAGCCACTCCAAGTCCCTCCCCATCTGAGCCTGGGTCTGGAGTCACTGTTAACAGAGCAGAGTGCCTGTAGCTAAACCCTTCCTGTATTTCCTTCTCTCCCCAGGCGTCACCAAATCATCCCCTGCTACTGTGCCTCAGCTCTTTGCAAGGTGAGTGTGCAGTAGCCCAGCTCCATCCCCTGGTTCTCCTTCTTCCTTGGGGGTTAGAGGCTGACAGCTAGGAAAGTCGGTGAGGACACATATGGACCGTCTTGCTTAGGTCACCTGGCTGCCTGCTTGGGCCTCCATTTCCCCTTCTGGGGAAGGAGACCTCTGAGGGCCTCCCCATGAAATGGGCTGAAATGTGAAAGTTACTTCAAATGGCTCTGACTTGGTCCTAGCGTGCTGGCTGCCGTTTTCGTCTTTCTCCTGTTTGCTTGTTCCCATTCTTCATAGACTCTTCTCTTCCTCCTCCACGTCCTCTGTCTCCCTTCCTCTCTCCTCCTCCCTGCCTCTGTCTGCCCTGTGGTCTCCCTCTCCTTCTGGCTCCCCGCTCCTGTGCCTGTCATCCTTTCCTCCAGCTCTGACAGTCACCCAGCACTCCTCAGTCCCAAAGCCTGCACTGAGCCCTAGGACAGGAGAGGAGGGGACACTGCTCTAACCACAAAGGGCGTCCAGTCTAATGGGGACACAGAGAATCTGAGCTCCTCACCTGCTGCGTACATGCCCTCCCATAGGGACATCCAGTGGGCTGAGAATCCCAGTGGTGGACAGGGCATCATGACCTCCCCGGACAAAGAGCAGTCCTTACCCAAGCAGTGTACAAAGCCCAGGGTTGAGCAGCCAACACTGGTAAAGTTTCCTGGGCTGTTTCCAAGGCCTCAGGTTGGAGAGTGCCACTGCGGCCCCTCCCCCCTGAGAATGTATGCAAATACGGAAAGTGTGTGCATTCACACCCAGACCAGAGCTCAACATTGGGTATCTTCCCCAGTCATTCTCTACTTTACTTTTGAGACAGGGTCTCTCCCTGAACCTAAAGCTCCTGGATTCAGGTACGCTGCCTGGTCAGTGAACACCGGGGATCTGCCTGGTTCTCCCTCCCAGTGCTGGGATTTTAAACTTTTTTTTTTTAATGTGGGCCGTAAGGATCCAGAATCAAGTTCTCATGCTTGTATAGCAACACTTTGCTGACTGCACGACCTCCCCAGTTCCTATTGGTCTAGATTTTAGCTTGAGCCCCGGTTCAATCCAAGTCACTTCAATGGGCTTTAATAAGAAACGGGAGGGAAGGAATGGTCTTCGGTTTCCACGTTGAACTTCTATGGAAGGGTAGGGTATGACCCAGGGACATTTTCAAACAAGGGCCTCTGCTCTTCAGGCAGTCCTACCCCACAGACCCATAGAGCAGGTACCCGAGAGCTGGGATACAAGCTGATGAAACACCTTCCAGAACCAGACCTGGCGTCTGTACCTCAGATGAGCTTCAAGCTTCTTACCATGTCTTTTGGCACAAGTTTCCTAAAGGAATCCCTTAGGACAGCAGTGGAGACTTCTGGAAAGCAAGAGCACATCTGTTTATGATCCCACATGGTTTTACATTTGATTTACACCTGCCGTGCGGCTTCACATCAGGGAGACCCCAACAGGCTTGTGTCTGGCTAAAACAGTATATTGGTAGTAGACAGGTTTTACCTAAAATGACGCAACAAAACCAGACCCAGCTTTAGACTCCTGTCCCTGCTCATAGTGTGCCCAGGCTGCAGAATAAACACACAAGGTCAAGTTCAGCCCACTACAGGTCCCAGGGAGTGGAGGGATTCGGGCATGGGCTCTGGAGCTGGGACAGTCTCCAGCTTTGGGTTAATTTCGTTCTCAGCATCTGTTTCCTTTTCTGTAAAATGGTGATTAAAAAGGTGAGAACCGCTGCTGTCCTCAGCATTGGCTTCACCGAGCCGCATGAACTGACGGAGACAGAGCCTGCCCGGCCTGCAGTGGGAGGGGATCGCCCGTCCTTTAACGCCAAGTGGCACAATAGACACCTTGCTGACAGACAGAGGGTAACAGTCCAGGGTGGTCATAAAATTCAGATGGCAGTGCCTGGATCCAGCTGGCCAAAGCACCTGCCATCTAAGAGAAGTGTAATATGTGTGTGCATGTATGTGTCTGTCTCTTTAGGTCTCTATGACCATATGTCTGTGTGTGTGTATATATGTGTCTCTGTGTCTGTGTCATTGTATGTGTGTCCGTGTGTGTAGTGCATCTTCTGTAATATGTATGTGTCTTTGTATGTGATCTGTATGTATATGTCTTTGTGTCGGTGTCTGTGTTTGGTGTGTATGTCTCTCTGTGCATTTGTCTGTTTGCATCTATGTCTATATGTCTGTGTGTGTCTCTGTGTTTTTGTGTGTGTTTATGTCTCCATGTATCTCTGTGCATGTATGTGATATGTGTATCTCTGTTTCTGTGTCTATTACTGTCTTTTAAATACCCACAATGGATTTAAATCAGAGGGAAAATAACTACACTGACCAAAGCTGTGCCATTCATGGGTCCATGGACTAAACAGCCCCTGGGCTGCTCTTTACCCCTCTGTGTTAGAACAACTCCCCTTGACTATATCTCTTGTGGCCTGGAGGGCTGGCCACATGGGGTCCTGTGAGACACAGTGAGGCCATATGGTTATAAGCACAGGCTCAAGCTGGACTCCGGAGTGAGCTCCAGATTCACCTCTTTCCAACCTTGACTTCCAGACCTGGAGCCTCAGTTTCTTCATTTCTGAAATGGGCACGATGGGCTTCCATTCCAAAGAGGCACTAAGCATCCAGCGAGCTCTGGCACACCCTCCAGGTCCATGTGGCCCAGTTCCCTGCAGGAAGAACTTGGTGGTGGCAGCAGCTGTAAATAAACAAAAATTAAAATTAAAAAAAAATTTTTAAGGGTGGCTATTCAGGGAACTGGGGAAGCAGCTCAGTCAGTAAAGTGCCTGCTGTACATGCACATGAGGACGTGAGTTCAGATCCCAGCACCCACATGAAAAGCCAGGCATGGTGGCTTACAGAGTCTGTAACCCCAACACCGGGGAGGCAGAGACAGGAGGATCCTTGAAGCTCACGGGCCAGCCAGTCCCAGTGAGTTCCAGGTTCAGTGAGAGACCTCGTCTCAAAAACAAGTGTCGAGGGGGCTGGAGAGATAGCCTAGCGGTTAAGAGCACTGATGCTCTTGCAGAGGACCCGGGTTCAATCCCCAGCACCCACATGGCGGCTGAGAACCGTCTGTAACTCCAATTCCAGGAGAACTCCAGTTCCAGGGGAATCCGAGACCCTCTTCTGACCTCCGCGGCATTGCACGACACGGGTACACAGACCTGCATGCAGACAGTACATTCATACACATACAGAAATAAATAAATAAATAAATAATAAATAAATAAATAAATAAATAAAATTAAAAAAAAAAAACAAGTGTCGAGTGATCAAGGAAGACCCCAACGTAAGGCTGTGGCCTCTATGCCTGCATACACACGTGTACACACACGTGTACACACCCACACGGCATGTACACACACATGTACACACCCACACGGCATTACATACCCACACAGCATTACACACCCACATGTACACATCCACACAGCATGTACACACACACGTACACACACACAGCATGTACACACACACGTACACACACACACGTGTACACACACACGTACACACACACACGTGTACACACATACACTCAAGGATGTATAGTCAGGCCCACACAGGCTCAGGCTCTGCCACAGTTATGTGTAAACCCAGAAGTCTCTGTTCCACAGGTTTTCTCTTTCTCTTTCCCACCCGAAGTCTGATGTGGATCTGATGAAAGCCCCAGAGGCCCCCCACCTGCTCAGGCTGACATGGGGGGGGGCTCCATTGTCTTCATGTAAAGTATGGTTTTGCTGGTGAAAACTTGGCCTTCTCCATGCTGTCCAAAGAGGAGGGAAGGCAGAAGGGTCTCGAGCAATGTCTTTGTTGTAGTGCAGCTTACTCCACACCTGCCCACATCCTGTCGGGTGGACCTGTCCCTGGGGGACCCCTGCCCCATGGTGAAATCTGACTGCAAGGGAGACAGGACCACATCTTTTTGATCTTCAAGGAAAAGACAATGAAATGCCATGTGAGGGGCTCTGGGAAGGGTAATGCCCACGAGGAAGTGGTGGTGACCCCAGCATCCAGGAGGAGGGTGCCAGGCTGGGCCAGGAGACTTAACCCTCTCTCCTTCCACCAGGCCTCGCCCACGTGTCCCTCCTGGCCAGCCTTCTGCAGCCATGGCCGCCTACGGGCAGACGCAGTACAGCACGGGCATCCAACAGGCAGCACCCTATACCGCGTACCCACCTCCAGCACAAGCCTATGGGATCTCTTACAGTGAGTACCAAGCAAGCCCTTGCATCCCCTGACATCCTTCCTGCCTTGGTATAGAATGGTAGAAAAGTGCAGCCAGACAAATTAATCTTGGCATAGAGATAAGAGATGTTGGAGGGGCTGGAGAGATGGCTCAGTGGTTAAGACCCGGGTTCGATTCCCAGCACCCACATGACAGCTAAGAACTGTCTTTAACTCTAGTTCCAAGGAATCCTTACACCCTCTTCTGACCTCTGCAGCATTGCACAACACAGGTGCACCTACTTACATGCAGACAGTACACTCATACACATAAAATAATAAATAAAAAAATAAAAAAGATATCACATTGGCTGTTAAAAAAAAAAAGAAATGTTGGAGTGTTGGAGTATGACTCAGATTCTTCCAGACCGTGTCACGATGCCTCTTTAGAGAACAAGAGAACCCTAATCCAGGCTGGCTTAAGGAGAATGAGAATTTAGTGATTCACACAATAGCAGATCTAAGGAGACAGCTAGCGTCCGGTATGACTGGACCCAGGTGCTCCAGTAATATCGTGAAGAGCAGATGAGATGGTTCAGTGGAAAAGCACTTGACACACAAGCCTGATGGCCTGAGTTTGCTCCCCAGTACCCAGATTCTGTATGTGGGAAGAACGGCTCTCTCTCTCTCCCTGGGGCAAGCAGGGTGGGAGGGTCTGAAGGGGAGGGGGACACAGTGGAGAAAGAAACAGACCTCTCCACTTTGACAGTCAACACCTCAGATATGAAGACCCCAGGACCAGGCTGTTCACCCAGCCCACTCATGGGCTGTATTCACTCCATCTGCTCCTGGCTGATGGCTGTGCCAACCAGGCTTCTCAGCAGTGAGTGGTCGGAGGCCATACTCATCAGCCCAAGGAAACAAGGAAGCTTATCGCCTATGTAGCTGCAAAGTGTTACAGCACTGGCTTCGGGCAGGCTTGGATACAGGTGTTCAGATAATACCAGGAATCAGCTATTTCTCTGTGAATGGGCTGCAGTCTCTGGCATGTTCTTGTGATATGGTGGCAGAGATACCCTGGCACTTCTAAGCTGCAGTTTCTCAGACACTGAGCCTTTTCCACCAAGGACCCTCGCCTTGAAGTCCCAGGGATCAATCTGAATTAACCCCAGCCTGTCCTTCACCCAGATATCGGAGCAGTGGATGACCACTGTGGGCCATGTGTCTCTGCACAGCCAGGGGCCAGTCAGCTGTGTCTCGAGCCACCCATGTCACACAAGGAATGGGAGGCCCTTGGAGGAAGGGCACTGGACACACAGCCCCCCCCCCCCACAGTGTGATGTGCAATAGCAGGAATGTGGACTTGCCGGGCAGCAGATTTAGCTGCTCCAACTCCACTCGGCCTCAGTTTCCCCAAATGTGCAGCCAGCATGTTCATCTTCCCTTCCCAAGTAGATGGTATTGCTTGGCAGAACCTGAGTCTGGTGCTTTCCTCCTTGTCTCCCTCCCCACCTCTGCCCCATTCTCTCCTCCATTCATCAAGCACTTGTCCCTCACTGGGTCAGTACACACATTAGCCAATGAAGCAGCAGGGGCCCCCTCATCTCTGCTGCATGGGAAGGGCAATGGATGCAGTAGTTGGGTGTGGCTTTTTCAGCCTCATAAATATACGTAAATACTTTTAAATTCACTGCCAATTTGATAGGACAAACATTTGCATAAATTTTCAGGCTTTAGGGCTGAGGAGATGGCCTAGTCATTAATGTGGTCGTCACATAAGCCTGAGGACCTGAGTTTAATCCAGCCTAAAAAAGCTGGGTGTAGTGGTGCACACTTAAAATCCCAGCACTGGGGAGATGGAGGCCACAGGGTACTGGAGCTCGCTGGGCAGCTGGTCTAGCCTAATCAGCAAGCTCCAAGTTCAGTAAGAGACCCTGCCTCAGAACAGGGTGGATGGCTCCTGAGGAACAACACCCAAGGTTGTCTTCTGGCCTAAACACACACACACACACACACACACACACGCCTACGTGCATGCTCACACACACATGCACACACCACACACATACACAGGCCTGTGTGCATACTCACACACATATACACACATGCATACACACATACACACATATACATTCACACATACATACACACACATATGCACATACACACACAAGCCTGCATGCATGCTCACACACATACACAGAGACACATACACACACATGCATGCACACACATGTACATACACATACGCATACATGTACATGCACATACACGCCCACATACACACGCACACATACACACACACATACACATGCACATGCACATGCACACACACAGGCCTGCATGCACGCTCACATACAGACACACCTTCGTGTCTCTTACACCTTGGAACACATGCTCTGGAGGACTGAGGCCACACCTGGAGGTCAGGACTACTTGGCTCTGAACAGGGCTGGTCGCAGTAGCCAGTTTGCTACAGTCCCCCAAACCCACTGTCTGCCTGTGCCCAGGAAAGGCAGTTAAGGTGGCAAACCCTATCCTGGAGGGAGAAAAAAAGAACAATTGTTTTGTTTTGTGACACAGGGTCTCCCTATAGCCCCAGCTAGCCTGGGACTCACTATGTAGACCATTCTGGCCTCAATCTGACAGAGATCCTCCTGCCTCTGCCTCTGCCTCTACCTCCCAAATCTTGGGCTTAAAGGCCCTTGGGCTACCACATTCTTAACCACTGAGCTACCTCTTTCCCTATGGCCAGACTTTTTTTTTCTTTTCTCTTTTTGAAGCAGAGTCTCCCTATAGCCCCAGCTGTCCTGGAGTTCACTCTGTAGACCAGGCTGGCCTTGAACTCACACAGATCTGCCTGCCTCTGCCTCATGAGTGCTTGGATTAAAGGTGTGCACCACCACGCCCAGCAACCCTGGCCAGACTTTTAAACAAATGTTTCAAGTTATCTATATACAAACTACACATACACATATACCAGAAAATAAGGAAGACTGCTTTAAGACTCCTGAGCCAGCCACTTTTTAAAGACAAGAGTCTCACTCTGTAAGCCTGGCTGTGTTGGAACTTGCTATGTAGACTAGGCTGGTCTTGAATTTAGAGAAATCCACTATCTCTGCCTTCTGAGTGCCAGGATTAAAAGTATGCATTGATGGGGCTGGAGAGATGGCCTAGCGGTTAAGAGCGCCGACCGCTCTTGCAGAGGACCCGGGTTCGATCCCCAGCACCCACATGGCGGCTGAGAACCGTCTGAAACTCCAACTCCAGGAGAACTCCAGCTCCAGGGGAATCCGACACCCACTTCTGACCTCCGCGGCATTGCACGACACGGGTGCACAGACTTGCATGCAGACAATACATTCGTACACATACAGAAATAAATAAAATCAAAAAAAAAAAGTATGCATTGGCTAACCTTTTAAATTTCATTTATTTATTTATTTATTTATTTATTTATTTATTTATTTACTTACTTAATGTGCGTAAGTGCACCACATGTGTGCAATGCCCATGAAGGACAGAAGAGGGTATCTGATACCCTGGAAGTAGAGTTATAGGCGATGGTGACCTGCTGTTAGGGCACTGGTAATCTAAACTCTGCAAGAGCAGCCAGTGCTCTTAACTACTGAGCCGTCTTCAGCCCTGGCCAGTCTTTTGAATGAGCAGTTGAAGGCTGGACTGTGACGTACTGGTAGCACAGAGGCCTGGGTTTCATTCTGAGCAGGGGATAAAATTAAATGAGGTACTAGTTGAGCTGAGAAACTGTGAGCTTGTGCAGGCTCAGGAGAGGGAGCAGCCATGCAGAGCAGAGCAGACTAGGAACCACAGGGATTTTACAGGTCCCAGGAGGCCAGCTGCTGGAATATTAAGAGGCAAAGTGGCCAGACAGGTTGAGCCTTGTGGGCCCACAAAAGAGTTCCAGTTTGTTCTAAGTGAGAAGGGAGCCATTGGAGAGTCTGTGAGCAGAGGTGGTATGCTACAGGGTTTTTTGTTGTGTTTGTTTGTTTGTTTGTTATGCTACAGTTTTGAGTGTTTAAAGATGACCTGGGCTGGGTGTGGTGGCTCATACCTGTCAGCTACTCAGGAGGCTGCAGTGTTAAGCCAACGATTTCAAGACCAACCTGAGCTTCAAATTGAGAATAAAAATTAAAAAGGACTGGGTGTAGCTCAATGGAAGAACACTTGACTATTATGCATGAGGAGAGAGAGAGAGAGAGAGAGAGAGAGAGAGAGAGAGAGAGAGAGAAAGAGAGAATGAGAACTAGAGCTTTGCATGCATTGGAGACAGTGAGGGGTGGAGGGTGGGGGTGGTAGCAAATGGGCTTGTGAGAAGATGGTGATGCTGGGTAAGGGTCCCAGAGCTAGGATGCCAGAAGTCAGAGTCAAGTCATGACAGTGGACAGGCAGGCAGAAGGTACCAAGAGCCATTCCAGAGGTCGGGGGTTGGGAGGATGACAGGTCCTGACAGGGTGTCAGGCAGGCCATTAAAGACAGCCATAGTGGTTGACTTCTCCCTGCTGACTTCACTGTGGGTCCACCTTTTATCTCACCTCAGCCCTACACGAGGGTCTCGGCATTTCCTCCTTTGAGACTCAGAGAGGATGTCTGACTCATGGTCACCCAGCAGCTTGCTGGCAGATGAATTCCACTCAGTAGCCTGAGCCCCCGTTGGCTGAAGCAGGCCATCTGGATGTGTGCTCCGTAAGCCCCGGGGGATGCGCTGTGACAACCTTGGGCTGGCGGGTGTGGGCTACCTGTCAACTGTCTGTCCTTCCTACTCCAGAAGCCAGATGAGACCTTCCCACACATGTGCCCCCACCTGGATGATGGCCAAGCTCACAGCCATATTCTTTCTCACAAAAGAGAAAAGCAGCTCCCTACTTATAGACAGGACAGTACTGGCGAGAATTTAAATGACGGCAGCCATTGTTTTCAATCCAGAAAGGCAGGCCTCGCTTTGTTCTGTACATATTAATGGAGTTCTGTGTGATAGTTCAGAGCATGCCTCCAGTGTTCACTAATCAAAGCTCCCTCCCTTCCTTTGCTATCCCAGCCTCTAGTAATCTTTGTTCTGCTGTCAAGCTGACTTTTCTTAGCTGTTGCATGTTATAGAGAACAGGTTGTGCTTATCTTTCTGTATCTGGCTTATTCTTGTGTCTTTTATTTCCATCTATCTGTTTCAAATGACAGGGTTTCAGCCTTCTTTATGGCTGAATAATATTCCATGGTGTAGCAATTCCATATTTTCTTTATCGACGTGTCTATTGGGCACATTTTAGTGATTGCCATATATCTGGATTTCTTCTCAAAGCAGGCATCTGCCCACAGAGGGGCATGTAAAAGTGGAAGCCTGGGAGCCAAGCCATACTCCACTTCTGTATGGATTCTCCCCGTCTCCGTCAGAATCCTTTGATACCCATCTGTGTTGCCCAAGTCAGAAATGCAAATGGAGGAGCTGGCAAGATGGTTCAGCAAGTAAAGGAACTTGCTGCCAAGCACGATGACCTGAGTTCAATCCCTGGGACCCACAGAGTGAAAGGAGAAAAACAACCCCTGAAGACTGTCCTCTGCCCCCCACGTGTGTGCTGTGGCATGCACATGCCCACAGATGCATAGTAAACGAGTTAAAATGTAATTTTTAAAAAAAGAAATGCAAAGGCAGGATGTTTCTTCCAGATGGTTCCTGGGCGGGGGGCAGGGCTTGCTCCCCACGGCTGGATTGCACAGCCACAGCCAAGCAGAAACTGTAAGGATGCAAAGCGCCCGAGTTCTTCCAAAGCAGTGTTCAGAACTGAGCAGAGAGAGAACTCAGGTGGACGTCCCTCGTGGACGTCCCTCGTGGACGTCCCTTGTGGATGTCCCTGGGTTGCTGGGGTTGTGGGGAGAACCTTAGGTGGAACCTATACAAATCTGATTGCTTAATCAAACAAGCAATTTGGATTTTTGTCTTTTTTATTTTGGGGGGATTTTTTTTGACAGGGTCTCCCTAGTCTTAGCCTGCCTGGAAGTCACTACGTGGACCAGGTTGGCCTCAATCTCACAGATATCTACCTGCCTCTGCCTCCCAAGGACTTGGATTAAAGGAACATGCTACCTACCATGCCTGAAGTCAAAGAAACAGTTTTTAAATTGAGATGATTAAAAAATATATGTATACCCATAATGAATCACGGTCCCAGGAGACAGGCAGACCCAGCTGGAGGAGCCGAGTGTTGGAGCTGGGAAAGTGAGCCTGGTTTCTTACTGCAGTAACAAGATGTCTGACAGAATCAGCTCGGGGTCTGGGGAGATGACTCAGCCAGGAAAGTGCTTGGTTTACAAGTGTGGGGGCCTGAGTTCAATCTCCAAACCCATGCTAAACAACAACAACAACAACAGCAACAACAGCAACAACAGCAACAGACATGGTGGTGTGTACCTGGAATAACAACCCTGGGGGAGACAGAAACAGATAAAGCCTTTGTAAGGCAGAGACAGGCAGATGTCTGGAGCTCAGCGGCTGCCAACTTGGCAGGTTCCAGGCCAGTGAGAGACCCTGTCTCAGAAAACAAAATGAATGGTGCCTAAGAAACATCACCTGATGTTGTCCCCTGGTCCCCATATGCACAAGCAACATGCACATCCCTACACACATAAACACACACAGAGCAATTTAAGGCAGAAGGGGTTCGCTTTGGTGCACAGTTTAAGAGTACGGTCCATCATGCCCAGGAGTGCTCAATGGCTGAGCCTGAGGCCACACGTCAGACCACATCCACAGTCAAAGCGGGGGCACTGCCGATTGCTTGCTCTTCTCCTTTTTGTTCAGTCAAGGACCCCAGCTCAAAAGATGGTGGCCGTCACTCTCAGTGTGGATCTTCCCCCCTCAATCTGGAAACATGCAGAGAGAGAATGAGAGAGAGAGAGAGAGAGAGAGAGAGAGAGAGAGAGAGAGACCTGTCAGGCAGACAGTGAAGATTAGCCATCATATTCAGTGTCTCCATGAGAAAGCTGTGGCTCGAGCATGTTGGGCATTCACTCAAGTGGCATCACAGGCCTGTTGTGCTGGTGGATCAGAGCTTCTCACAGCTGAGCAGATAACATTGGGACAGAAGCATTGCCCTCTGCTTAGAGCCCCCACCCCAGGGCTCCTGTCACTCCAGGTCAAAGCCAGGCATTTTCCAGGGTGGTTGTCTGTCAGTTGTAAGATCCTGGTTGGTCTCTCTGAGCCTCAATTCCACATCTCTAAATGAGGAGAATAACCTTGCCTGCTCTGTGGGTTTCCCGTGCCTGTTCATAGCTTCGCATGTCCATCCTTCCCTTTCTATCAACTGTGTACTGTGAGGAAGCAGCCTCTGAGGTGAACTTGAAGGGGAGACTGTCCAGGCCGCCATGCAACTAAGCGATGTACCGAGACCTCCGCCTGGATCTCTGCATTCAAAAATCCATCTCTTGTCTTTTGGGGTGACTAAGTGGGGAGGAAGGAAACCTCCTTGCACAGCCAACTGCAGAACTAGAAATATTCTTTAACAAAACATAGTCTGGACTGGAGTAAGATGCTAAATATTGTGTGTGTGGGGCTTGGTTTGTTCGCTAATTTCTTGCTTTCTATTGTATATGCATATGTTGAATGTGTTGGCACACTCAAACCAAAGCAATGCCCATGAGAATCCAAGATGTCCTTGCACTTGAACTCAGCAGTTTTTTTTTTTTACTAATATCTACTATTTATTAGATAATTTGCAAAGCACAGTGTAACAGAACACATACATTATCTTGGTCATTTCTTGTGAAAACCCTGTGAGGTAGGTAAGACATCCACATCCTACAGACAAGGCAAGTAAACTCAGCAGTTCTAATGACTGGGAGTTTACACAAAGGGCACACTTTGTGTGTGTGTGTGCATCCTAGACAGGGTGACACACACTTATAACCCCACATACAGGTAACAGAGGTGGGTGAACTGTGAGTTTCAGGCCAGCCTGGGCTACAGAGTGAGACCCTATCTCAACAAAACAAAACAAAACAAAACAACTGGCCCTGGTGGTGCACGCCTTTAATCTCAGCAGAAACAGGCAGATCTCTGTGAGATCAAGGCCAGCCTGGTCTACATAGTAAGTTTCAGGCCACCTGGATCTACATGGAGACTCTGTCTTTTAAAAAAATGCCCAGAGCCGGGCGTGGTGGCGCATGCCTTTAATCCTAGCACTTGGGAGGCAGAGGCGGGCGGATCTTTGTGAGTTCAAGGCCAGCCTGGTCTACAAAGTGAGTTCCAGGACAGCTAGGGCTACAGGGAGACCCTGTCTCAAAAAGACCAAAAAAAAAAAAAAAATGCCCAGAAAAGGGGGCTAGACAGATGGCTCAACGGTTAAGAGCACTTGCTGTTCTTGCAGAGGACTTGGGTTCAATTCCCAGCACCCACATGGCGTCTAACAACTGTCTATAACTTCAGTTCCAGGGAAATATAACACCTTCCAATGTCCGAGGGCATTTCATGACACAGGGGCACTTACAATATACATATACATAAAATAAAAATAATAAATAAAATACTTTTAAAAGACCAAAAACTGCCAGGCGTGGTGGTGCACACCTTTAATCCTAGCACTTGGGAGGCAGAGGCAGGCGGATCTTTGTGAGTTCAAGGCCAGCCTGGTCTACAGAGTGAGTTCCAGGACAGCTGGAGCTACAGGGAGACCCTGTCTCAAAAAGANAAATGGGGCCAGGTGTGGTGGCGCATGCCTTTAATCCTAGCACTTGGGAGGCAGAGGCAGGCGGATCTTTGTGAGTTCAAGGCCAGCCTGGTCTACAGAGTGAGTTCCAGGACAGCTGGAGCTACAGGGAGACCCTGTCTCAAAAAGACAAAAAATAAATAAAAAAGACCAAAAACTAAAAAAGCAAGACAAAAAAAATGATGGGATGATATAAATAGCTTCAGAAATACCTGTGTCCGTGTGCATGAGTGGGTCATCTTATGCATGTATGAGCACATATGTAAGTCCTCTGTGTATATGTGCATGTGTGCACATATGTAGGATGACTTTTTGTATATGTAGTTCATCTATATGTGTGCATGTACATATTCAGATTGTGTGTCCATATATAGGCCATCTGCATGTATGTGTGTGCATATGTGGGTTGTTTACATGTACGGCATGTGTAAGTCATCTGTATGTGCACATGTACATGTATAGGTCATCTGTGTGTATGTGGGTCTTCTGTGTATGTGTGCGTGTGTAAGACAATTGTAAGTATGTGCAAATATGTAGGTCATCTGTATGTGTACATGTACATACTGAGGATGTCTGTATGTATGTTTGTTC
Source organism: Rhizomys pruinosus (assembly GCA_009823505.1). NCBI lineage: Eukaryota > Metazoa > Chordata > Mammalia > Rodentia > Spalacidae > Rhizomys > Rhizomys pruinosus. Next base: position 1,471,950 of record VZQC01002375.1, on the reverse strand, counting down.
ATATGTAGGTCGTCTGTGTCTGTGTGCATATGTGGGTTTTCTATATGTATGTGCCTATAAATTTACATGCATGAAATACTCCAGGCATAAATACAGAATAAAGAAAATGGTCCTGTGGGGAACGATGAGTTTCACATATTGTAATGTAATAGAGGAGACTGCAGGATGGAGTTCATGGAATACTTAACATTCATTTTTTAAAAGAACTAAAGGGGCTATGGAGATGCTCAGTGGTTAAAGGACCTGCTGCAGAAGCAACAGGACCAGAGTTTAGATCCCAGAACCTGTGTAACTGCTGGGTAGGCGTGGTGCTGCCTCCTCAGAAGGCCAAGACAGGTCCGCAGAGCAAGTGCGTTAGCAATGCCAGCCAAATTGACAAGCTCTGGTTTTGGCTGAGAGACACTGCTTTGGTGAAAATCTATCCAGGATGATTCCTAATATCGACCTCCAACTCCACACACACAAACATGCACGCACCCCACTCACACCTGCACCCTCAAATATTCATAGACACATACTTGCACACCACACATATATGCACATGAAAATGAAGAAACGGAGGCTGGAGAGATGGCCTAGTGGTTAAGAGTGCCAACCGCTCTTACAGAGGACCCGGGTTTGATCCCCAGCACCCACATGGCGGCCGAGAACTGTCTGAAACTCCAATTCCAGGAGAACTCCAGTTCCAGGGCAATCCGACACCCTCTTCTGACCTCCGCGGCATTGCACGACACGGGTGCACAAACTTGCATGCAGACAGTACATTGATACACATACGGAAATAAATAAATGCCAGGCGTGGTGGTGCATGCCTTTAATCCTAGCACTTGGGAGGCAAAGGCACGTGGATCTCTGTGAGTTTGAGGCCAGCCTGGTCTACAGAGTGAGTTCCAGGACAGCCAGAGCTACAAGGAGACCCTGTCTCAAAAAGACCAAAAAAAAAAAAAGAAAGAAAGAAAATGAAAAAATGGACCTGAATGCAGAGAGTGGTCATACTGAATGAGAGTGGTCATACTGAATGCAGAGTGGCCATACTGAATGCAGAGAGTGGCCATACTAAATGCAGAGAGTGGCCATACTGAGTGCAGAGTGGTCATACTGAATGCAGAGAGTGGTCATACCGAATGCAGAGTGGCCATACTGAATGCAGAGTGGTCATACTGAATGCAGAGTGGCCATACTGAATGCAGAGTGGCCATACTGAATGCAGAGAGTGGCCATACTGAATGCAGAGTAGTCATACTGAATGCAGAGTGGTCATACTGAATGCAGAGTGGCCATACTGAATGCAGAGAGTGGCCATACTGAATGCAGAGTGGTCATACCGAATGCAGAGTGGTCATACTGAATGCAGAGAGTGGCCATACTGAATGCAGAGAGTGGTCATACTGAATGCAGAGTGGCCATACTGAATGCAGAGTGGTCATACTGAATGCAGAGTGGTCATACTGAATGCAGAGAGTGGCCATACTGAATGCAGAGAGTGGTCATACTGAATGCAGAGTGGCCATACTGAATTCAGAGAGTGGCCATACTGAATGCAGAGAGTGGTCATACTGAATGCAGAGTGGCCATACTGAATGCAGAGTGGTCATACTGAATGGCTACAGGAGAGAGTGGCTTGGGCATGGGGATGAGGAGGACACCTGCCCCTCTGTGCCCCTCCTGGACTATTTGAATTTTCTACAGTGTCTTTGTTACAAAATTTGATAAAGACTAAAAGAAATTGACACCCAGTCCTGGACCAGCCTCTCTTCCTCTGTTCAACCCTCATCCCACCCTGTTTTCCATGCAGTTTTTTGGGGGGGCTTTGTGTAAGCCAGTGGGGTTCAGTTGGAGCAGAAAGCGGGTGTTCAACTGTGGAGACGGGGTGTTTGGATAAGCAGGTCCCCATGAGAAGAGCAGAGTGTGTTTCACCATGGAAGGCACAACTTCTGCAAAGGGAAGGGGCTTGCTCAATATTTTCAGCCCATGTCCTAGAGGACCCATGACCCATACACTCCTGTTCCTACAGACCAGGCAGTCAGCTAGTCACAAAGCTCGGGACTTATGCAGCATGTGACCCCCAGCTGCCTTCCCTCCTGACTAGAACATGAAACAAAAATACACTTTATTTACAGAAAGTGGAACTGTAATTAATGAATAGCATTTTTTGGTCTTTTTGAAATAGGGTCTCCCTGCAGCCCCAGCTGTCCTGGAAATCACTATGTAGACCAGGCTAGCCTTGAACTCACAGAGATCTGCCTGCTTCTGCCTCTTGAGTGCTGGGACTAAAGGCGTGCACCACCACACCTGGCTGTGAATAACATTTTGACAACAGACTCGGGCCACAGAGGCAGTGTAGACACAGAGGGACATGAGAAACGCAAATGAGGGTCTTATAGGATCACCTGCCGTCACATGGGAACACAGATATGGCCTTGCTTGGCTGTCCTATTGTTAAGAGAATTTTCAAGTCCACACTGTAAAAACTAAGAAACAATCAAACAAACTCATGGTTTTTGAATCAAGGCAAGTATAGATTTTCCTTTAAGATATACAAGGCAGGGCTGAGAATGTGGCTTAGTTAGGAGAGTGCTCACTTAGTATGCAGGAAGCCCTGCGTTCCGTCCTCTGTACCGCATAAACTGGGTACGGTGGAATGTGCCTGTCACCTCAGCACTCTGGAGATGAAGGCAGGAGGACTAGAAATTCAAGGTCATCTTACTACATAGTGAGTTTGAGGCAAGCTGGTAGACACGAGACCCTATCTCAAAAAAATATACACAGAGACACATGCACATGGGCACACAAATGCATGCAACACGTGGACACACACAAGCCAAGTTTATAAACAAGCTGATTTCAGCATTCAAGCAATATCTGATTTGGAAGCCGATGAGAGTTCCCTGTGGACTGAGTAGCTCTTCTGTGGGTGACAAGGAAGGGTCCTAATCATGTGTCCTGTGCTTCTGTCTTCTCCTTCCAAGGTATCAAGACAGAAGACAGTTTGAACCATTCCCCCAGCCAGAGTGGATTCCTGAGCTATGGGCCAAGCTTCAGCACCACACCTGCTGGACAGAGCCCCTACGCCTACCCCGTGCACAGTGAGTGTGGTCTAGGGCGCTCCAGGGTGGACGTCCATCTATTCATTTGCCCGCTCAGCAGACCTTCCGAGTCTCTACTGTGCCAAGTGGACAAAACCTGAGGCTTGTCCTGGCAGAATTCCAGGGCTGGGACAGAGATGGGGGACACACAAACCAACAGATAATTGGGTGATCCTGGAAGGAGTTGGCTGAGGAAGCAGCGTGGTATCCACATAGAGTAACAAGCAGCTGAGGGAGGAGAGAGAGGACAGGTGGTGCTGGACAGACAGGATGATGTGGGACCAGGGGAAAGCGTTCCAGGCAGAGGGAACAGGCAACACAAGTGCTGTGTGGTAGAAATATCTCAGTGTTTCTTTTGATGCACAGAACAAAGATGGTAACACTGGGACAGAGAAAGAGGAGCCCTGGAGGAGGAGGCCTCGGAGAGGGCAAAGAAACTAAGTGCTATAAGGCCAAGTTGGCTTTCATTTTTAAGTGTAATGGGACGAGCAAGTCCATTGAGACTCAGAGAAAGCTCTGATTGAGGAATAATAGACAGGCAGGAAAATGAGTTTTGGTTCCAGGAGCCCCATAGGTGCTCCTGCAAACCCCTCCCTGAATATATGACCAAAGGAATGGATCTACTGGGCTCCTCTGGGCCTGTGTCCACTCTCTGAGCCTCCCGGGCCCTTTATCTGCTTGATGGTCCAGGGAGACCTGGGGGTGATGCATGGAGAGGGGACTAGTGGCTGTAACTCTGGGGATCCCCATCCTGGTAGTTTTCCCTCCAAAATAGATGGTAAAAATGACCATTGGGATCTGAAAAACAACCCACAGGAAGACGATCATGAGCATGGACTCCCAGGGGCTGTGCTTGTCTTTAAAAAGGCTGTGACAAGTAATACCATTTTCCCCCTGTATTTTGATTGTTTTGTTAAGGACAGCAAATCATGTTTAGGGTGATCAAGGAGATGGTGAGCCTTGTCCCAGCATGCAACAGATGCCAGCTGGGGGTGGAGCTGTCTCATAGATAAGTTCACAACTCTCTGAAGCATCAGTGTTGGTATCACACCCATTTTACAGAATAGGAAACTGATGAGTCCAGAGAGTGACAGGTTTGCCCAGTGTCAAGACAAGGACTACAGATTTTTAAAATATATTTTTATTTTTATTAAACTTTTTCATGCATCATTTCTCAATCCATTTTAGACTCATTTCCCTTTCCATGCCCCCCACCCCACCTGAGTTCATGCATTGTGCCATACATGTGTTGCATCTTTTTTCTGAGTCTTTCCAGAGTTTTTCCAAAGCAGAGGATTATTGTTTGGGAGAGAACTTCACTGTTTCAGTCGGGATTTTGTTTTGTTTTGTTGTGTACCGGTTCTTTCGTTGTTCCCTCTAACTTGTATTGCTTCACTGTATGCATATGCGTTGCCTATACGAAGGACTACAGACTTTATCACCAGTGCAGTGGGCAAGGACAGGATGTCTCTGGGGTGACATAGCATCCCTCCTTTCAGCCTCACCCGAGCTCTCGACCTTGGCCATGATGTCTCCTGCCTCTCGTGCTGTAGCTCTTGTCCCCATCTTTCTGCCACCAACCTCACTGGCATGTCACAGCTGCTGGTTCCATGCCAGCGAGCAGGGGATGGGCTCACTAAGAACATCAACTTGAACTTACCCTTGGGTCCATCCTCAGCTCTTCAGATAGAAACCATACTCGTTGCCTTGGGGCCACTGCAGTGTAGAACACAGACCATTGTCACACCTGCCTGGCTGCGTGTTAAGGGACTTCACTTCTCGAGGTACTTTCCCACTCGTTTACACATTCACTCATTCATGACTTACTCATTCATAAATTATAGCTATGCCTCCCCATTCATTCACGTCTTCCCTCAACTATTCATGGTGTTTAGTAGAATGCTAGCTTTGTGCCTGGTTCCAGGAGCCCAGCAGTCAGCAAAGACAGTTTCCTCAGTGGGGGCCTGAAGCCCAGCAGCCAAGGCAGGGGGAACAGCAGAGCAAAGGTCCTGAGGCAGGAGCAAGGTCAAAGACTTGGGTATGTGGGGTACAGGGAACGGAGGCGCAGCAGGAGCCCTCTGGACCAGGCTATCACTTCCCTGTACTTTTCCTTCTCTTGTCACATGGGACTGGCACTGTCAACTCTGCTTTGCAGGCAATGAACATGTCGCCGGACTCCTTTGGGACTCCAGGCACTGTCCTGTGCTCTTTACTGTCATCCCTTTGAGTGTCACAGTCGCCCTGTGACAAGGGAACTATTGCTTCCCTCCTTCAGTGGAGAACCCAGGGCACCAAAAGGCAGTTAAGTCGCTTAACCTAGGTCACGTGGCTGGGCAGTGAGCTGGAAGCCGGGCAGTCCCTCTCCCGCATGAGCCCCACACCAGCCTGCCATCACACTCAGACCCATCTCGAAGGTGACTCTCAGTAGGAGAGAGGGGGCTTGGCCTAGAGATCACCCCGCCTCAGTCCCCAGGAGCGCTTCAAGTGTGTCCTGTTTGTTCCCCATCTACCATGAGCACAACATGCTGTTTTCTCATCCTGCGCCCCCCCCCCCCCATGTGAAGGCTGTGGCTGGGCTTTGTTCTGCTACCTGCCTTGGGCCTGATGCCAATGGCTGTCAGGAGAGCTAGGCCTCCTCCTCTTCAAACACAAGCATACGGAGCGGAGTGGATTGAACACCCCAGGACATGTGCTTCCTGTCAACCCTGAGCTGTCCCAGAGAAGGAAAACTCTCAGATGACGTACATATTTAGGAAGGGAATGGGACTTAGCTCTGTGGAGAAAGGGGGAAGTAACCAAAAGACAGAGGTGGCCAGGTGAGGCTGAGGATGACTCCAGGACTGACTTCCTCACTGTCCTGTGCTGAGGATGACCCTGGGACTGACTTCCTCGACATCCTGTGCTGAGGATGACCCCGGGACTGACTTCCTGTCTGTCCTGTGCTGAGGATGACCCCGGGACTGACTTCCTCACTGTCCTGTGCTGAGGATGACCCCGGGACTGACTTCCTGTCTGTCCTGTGCTGAGGATGACCCCGGGACTGACTTCCTCATTGTCCTGTGCCAAGGATGACCCCGGGACTGACTTCCTCACAGTCCTGTGCTGAGGATGACCCCGGGACTGACTTCCTCACTGTCCTGTGCTGAGGATGACCCCGGAACTGACTTCCTCACTGTCCTGTGCTGAGAAGCCTGGGTTCCTTTCTAAGAGTTCAGATCATAATTTCTTAGCTGCAAAAATGACAGAAGTAGGACCATCCCACCACTTTATAGATGGGTAAACTGAGGCATAGCAACAGAATAACAAGCATTGAGTAAACCAGCTGCTTCCCCTTCCAGCCATTGTCAAACAAAATTCCAGAATCTTCCATAGAGCCATGGCTCCATGAGGCCCTGGTTGTAGATCTGCATCCATGTGGGTAATTCTGCCCTCTGCCAATTGTACACAAAACATAAGAGAGATGTCCACAGCCCTCGTTCTGCTTTTGTGCGGTTGTTTTTCTCTGAGTTCAAACCAGAATTCTTTTGTTGTCATTGTTGTTGTTGTTATGAGTTTATGGTTTATTAAGACAAGAAGAATATATTTTAGGACTGGTTCTTTAGAAATGGTAGTCGACATGATGATTACATGCTAGTGATTTTGTTAAGGAAATGATGTTGGGAGAAACTGCTAGTAGAACAGAAAGCAAGAAGAGATGGTCAGGAAGAAGGTGGACAAGCATCTGAGCTCAAAAGGTTAGCGTGTACCTGAAACTACAAGGAAAGTCTATAGTATGAATTAGGCTTTAAAATCTATTCTAAGCTGGGCATGACGGTGCATGCCTTTAATCCCAGCACTCAGGAGGCAGAGGTAGGTGGATCTCTGTGAGTTCAAGGCCAGCCTGGTCTACAGAGCGAGCTCCAGGACAGCTGGTACTAAAAGGGAGACCCTGTCTCAAAAATACCAAAAAAAAAAAAAAAAAAAAAAAAAAAAAAAAAAAAAGGAAAAAAAAAAAATCTTTTCAAAACGGGGGAAAGCAGGAGCGGGGGGGGGGGGTGTTCATAGCCCACGGTAATCATTCCTTGGCAAAAATTTATGAGTTGAACAGTCATTTGCTTTCAAATACCCTTGACGACAAAGTGACCCCATAGCCTGCACACCTTCTGTGAGTAAGGAGACATTTAAGAGAGAAACTTATAGGAAGGGTCGGGGTTCTCGAAGCATCAGCTAAGCACGAATTATCTGCTGTATGTCCATAGCATGGGATGAGAACTCCCAGAGCCTACTCACGGTGCTATGGCAACAAAAAGGATGTTATGGGAGATGGAAACACTTTCTAATAAAAAGACTTGTGGAGGATCAGGGGGCATTAGTTGGGTACTAAGTGAAGAAATAAAGGAAAACTTTGAGGTCAGATGGAATCCAGTGTCCTAAACTACAAAATCATGTAGTTTTGGACCAAAAAATAAACCCTGGAGTTATAAGGTGAAGAGATAGAAAATATTACCTTTTAGCTGGGCGTGGTGGCACACGCCTTTAATCCTAGCACTTGAGAGGCAGAGGCAGGTGGATCTTTGTGAGCTCAAGACCAGCCTGGTCTACAGATTGAGTTCCAGGACAGCTGGGGCTACAGGGAGACCCTGTCTCCAAAAGGCCAAAAAAAATTTTTTTCCTTTTAAGCCTATTACAGTATTAAAGTAAGGGAATTCTTTTTTTTATTTTTTATTTATTTTTGTATGTGTATGAATGTACTGTCTGCATGTAGATTTGTGCACCCGTGTCTTGCAATGCTGCAGAGGTCAGAAGAGGGTCTTGGATTCCCCTGGAACTGGAGTTCTCCTGGAATTGGAGTTACAGACGGTTCTCAGCCGCCATGTGGGCGCTGGGGATCGAACCCGGGTCCTCTGCAAGAGTAGTCGGTGCTCTTAACCTAGGCCATCTCTCCAGCCCCAGTAAGAGAATTCTTAACAGCTGAAATGCCCTTCTTACCAGGTTGACTTGGTTTCCTCTGGCTTTTCCTGATAAAACAGGGTTACTTGCAGAAATGACCCCAGAGGTTAAATACATGGAAAAATACATGGCAAGTGTGTGGCCAGCAGCTGCTGGCCCTGGGGGGTAGCAGGAAGCAACAAGACGTTCTGTGCCTCAGTTTCCTCCCCTGTGACACTGGCATTGCAGCTAGAGTGATGATGCAATGATGTCCATGGGGTCCCCGGAGCAGGGTCTTCTTTCCCAACTTGGATATGTGGCAGGGCCATTTCACTATCTCAAGCAGGAAGGTCAAGTTAGGGTGAGTTGGTGTCCCTGTGCCATGATGCTGCCCCGTGATCTGAGTCGGGTGGCATTTCAGTGCCTCAGTTTCCAGACACTGGTGATACTGCTGGCCTCATGGGCCACTTTGGCAGTCAGGTGCTCTGTGTACAGGACCTGTTTCCGGTAGTTCACAGCACAAGCTAAGTGTTCCCCAAGCTCCTCTAACCTAATTCGAGGCTTGCTGGTTCTTGATCTTTCCAAGTTCAAGTCTGAGCCCTTGTCTCCGTGAGTGGCTGAGGATGAGGAAAGGGAAATGCTAATTTGAGGGGGCAGGGTTGTCCACTGGGGGCCAAGAATCGTGAGCATTCTCTCCAGTAGAAACATATCGTCCGCTGAAGTCTGGGAGCAGCTCAGTCCACCCCATACCAACTATTCAGAAACAACAAGGGAAAAAAGAGACTTGGGGCTGTGCAAGAAAATCAAGGTTCAGAAAGAGAGTCTGTCACCAGGGACCTTCGCCTGAGACCCCTGATTTGTGTTGAATTTATGAAATCTACCACCATCTCTGATATCAAGAGGCTGTGTGGGTGTTATACAAATAGCTAAGACCTCTTGATCAGTGTGCATACCTCTTATGTTAACACATACTTGATGGAAAAATTCAGGGGTTACACAAGGTCATAGCCAAATACATCAAGTAATTTGATAGCTGAGAACTTCTTCAGGGCTCCGGGCTTGGAGCTGGTAGGGAGCCCTCTCCCAAACTCTCAGTGTGTGCTCACTGAGAGGCCCAGACGCCTTGAGTTCTCTACTCCCTTCCTGAGCCAAGTATAGGAATTCTTTCATTTCCTACTTGCTATTTTTTTGTAATAAACAGATATTCCTATTTGGGGGTTTTTTGTTGTTGTTGTTTTGCTTTGTTTGTTTTATTTTTGACACAAGGTCTCCCTGTGCCCCCAGATGGCCCAGAACTCGCTATGTAGACCAGGCTGGCCTTGAACTTACAGAGATCCTCCTGCCTCTGCCTCCCCAGTGCTGGTATTAAAGACGTGCACCACCATACCTGGCTCTAGTGTTGTTTTGTTTGTTTCTTTTTAAAATTTTATTATTTATTTTTATTTATTTATTTTATGTTTGAGTGTTTGTAAGTGTACCCGTGCAAACCCACAGACGCCAGAGGAGGGTGTCAAATCCCCTGGCACTGAAGTTATAAACAGTTGTTAGCTTCCATGTGGGTGCTGGGAACTGAACCCAGGTCCTCCGCAAGAGCAGCCAGTGCTCTTAACCTCTGAGCCATCTCTCTAGCCCCTAATTCATTTGTTTCTTACTGAGATATATTCTGCACACCATAAACGTTACCATTTGGGAGTGTACAGTTCTGTGATGTTTAGTGTATTCTCACAATACTACACCCGCTACCAATAATTCCCCCAACATTTTCCTCACCCACAAGACACATCATACTGCTGGGTGATGTAGCTGAGTGGTAGAGCACGTGACCATCATGCATGAGATCCTAGGTTCAATCCCTGGTAGCAGCAGAAGTAAAAGAGAAAAAGAAAAGATACCCCGTGCCTTGACAGTCATTCCCAGTTCCCTCCCTCTTATAGACTCTTTAGATAATAAGAAAAGGGGATCCATTAAAAAAAAAAAATCAGTCCTCTTGCTGGGTGTGGTGGTGCACGCCTTTAATCCTAGCACTTGGGAGGCAGAGACAGGCGGATCTCTGTGAGTTCAAGGCCAGCCTGGTCTACAGAGTGAGCTCCAGGGAGACCCTGTCTCGAAAATGCCAAGAAAAAAAACATTCCTCTTGCATATTAATTTTGAGAGCAGGCGTCTGTAGAAATTTTTCTCCCACTCTGGCTCTATATCCGCCCAGTGTCCAAACCTCAAACCACCTGTAATAGTTTCCGTGAACCCACACAGAACTTTCCAAACATGAACACAATACCAACAGCCTGTTGGATCCGGAGGTGATGATGAGAAAATGCTGTTGGCGCTCCCCAGGTGACTTGGAGCCCTTCGTGGTGATGCGCCCTCAGGACACGTTCCTTGACTCTCCCGCTCCTGGCCCATTCATAGGTTTGTGGGCTTGTAGTTTTGTTTCATCCAATACTTCTTGAAACCATTTTTCCCCTGGGCTGGGAGACGGTTCGGTCAATTAGGTGGTTGCCTCACAAGGATGACGACCTGAGTTTGATTCCCAGAAGCCACATTAAAATCCAGCACTGAGGAGGCAGAGACAAAGGATCCCCAGGGCTCCCTGCCCAGGCAGCCTAGCCTACCTACCTGGGGAGCCCCAGGTTCAGAGAGAGACCCCGTCTCAAAGAAGGTGGATGATGTTCCTGAGAAATGACCCCCAAGACTGCCCCCCAGCCTCCACACACACATGCAGTTGTGAAGTAAAAAACAAAACACATTCCCTACCTTCCTTGCTCCTTCTCTGAGGCTAATCTTTCTTTTTGTTTCTTGTCTTTTTGAGACAGGGTCTCCCTATAGCCCCAGCTGTTCTGGAACTCACTCTGTAGACCAGGCTGGCCTTGAACTCACAGAGATCAGCCTGCCTCTGCCTCCCAAGTGCTAGGATTAAAGGCATATGCCACCATGCCCGGCTTAAAGATGGTCCTTAGCCACCATGTGGGTGTTGGGAATCAAACCCGGCTCCCCTGCAAGAGCAGTTGGCGCTCTTAACCACTGAGCCATCTCTCTAGCCCTAATCTTTAACAGTATTTGCCCTACTGTTTGGTAGACTCAGGACATTTTTTGTCTCTGACGTCATCATAGTCCCAGGGGTTTGACAGGGTTTTTCCCAGGGGGTTGACAGGGTTTTCTCTTGCATCTGCTGTGTCCTTTCTGTCCTGGAACTCACTATGTAGACCAGGCTGCCCTCGAACTCACAGACATGTGCCTGCCTCTGCCTCCGAGTGCTGGGATTAAAGTCGTGCACCACCACACCCAGCAGTGTCCTTTCTTACCGAGTCATCTTTCCCATGCCTACCTGAGCAGACAGGACTCAGGTAAAGCATGTGGCTTTGGGTTCCTGCCTGCTGTTCCCTGGTGAGGTCTCTCTGACTTTCCCTCTTGTTCTGGACACTGTCTTGCTTCTCTGCCTGCATGATAAGCTTCAATGGTGTCACACATAAAACTGACCTTATGAGTGAAGGGACATCTGCGAACCCCAACAAAACTCTTTGAGGCTCCATGCCAAGGCCGCATAGAACAGTCTGCTTCTTTGCAAGCCTCTCTTTAAGCTCTGTCACTTTAGAGCCTGGGATGTAGTTTAGTTGGTAGAGTATTTGCCTAGCATGCAGGAAGCCCTGGGCCCCATCCTTAGCTGGACATAAGGCTGGCCGGGGCTTATAATCCTAGCACTTGAGAGGCTAAGGAGGAATGACCAGAAGGGAGTTCAAGGTCAGCCTCAGTGCATAGTGGGTTTGAAGTCAGCCTTTTTGCCCCAACCGAGGCAACCTTTCAGGACATTCTCCCTGACACCTGTGAACAGCGAGGTCTTCTGCTCTGCTGATGGAGCCCAAACTCCATGGAGAGTTCTTAAAGATGATTGTTTCTCTTCACCTGAGGCCCCACCACACCCAGTAGTCACACCCATGGGCCTCTTTTCAAAGTAGCCTTTGAAGAGGAACTATCTGCTACGTCCTCACCCCAAAACTCTTGGCACAGTCCTTTCTCCTTGGCCCTTTGCTCTGAATTGGAACCATAGCGCCTCCTGCAGGTATGTACAGCGGGTTCCGTCATAGGCAGAAGTAGAAATCCAGTGAGCAAGTGTCATTTGTAATTTTCTCACATCATGAATACAGCCAGCTTTGCAGGTGTGCGATGCTGTGAAGATGCCCTGAACGATGCCCTGGCCCCTCTCTCTCCATGGTTTGGCCTCACTGGCTATTCTGGAAGGACCTTGTTCTTGCAAGCCCTTGAACATTTACATTTACGTTTTGCCTTGTAAAACAAAGTGATGTGCACATACCACTGTCCCATCAAACTATTTCCACATTTTTCGTGTCTGCAGGTTTTGTGTGTGCAAATATGGTGGGGTGTAGATGTGTGTGGCGACCAGAGGTCAACCTCTGGAGTCTTCCTATATTGTTCTCCATCCTACATTCTTGAGACAGGATTTTTTGATGAACATGGAGCTTGCCAACTTTGCTAGTCTTCTGGCCAACAAGTCCTAGGGATCTTTCTGTCTCCACCAACCCACTGCACCTCCTTGCCCAGTCTTCTACATGGGTCCCGGGAAGGAACTCTGGTCCTCACGCTTGCACGGCAAGCATTGACCAAATGAGCTATCTCCCCAGCCTCAGCACCTGTATTTTAGTGTGGACCGTTCTTGCTTTCTTTCATCATCGACAGTTGCTTTGAGTGCTGTCTTTGAAAACCCTTGGGAAGCCAACGCATGCGCCAGCATGGTTTTCCTGTCCCTATCTTGCAACCTGGTTCCATATTTTCATATAAACCACAAGATCTTAGAGCCAAATAGAAGCTAATCACAAGTCAAGTGGTAACGGGGGCCAGGCCATTGGAGAGGCGTGTCCTGGGGAACCCGGGTGGCGGGTGGTCGTAGCCAGGGCTGGTGATGGCAGCATCAGGCTGCCCTGACCCAGCCAGTTCTGAGCAGGTGCACTTGGCTTGATCTCCCTGGGTCCAGCTTGCCAGGAACCAGACTTGGCAGCTGAGCCTGCCTGGCCTGAGGTCAAGTTTCCGGGTGTGAATCAGCAACTCTGCACACCACAAAGCCATGTCACTCTGGCCTGAGCTCCACCCTCCCCTGGCGGTCACTCTCACTGGTTGGCCAGCTCGCGGCCCTGTGTCTGGCCAGAGTCTCTCACATTTAGAACATGTGGAGGTCAAGGGGCTGATCCTCTCTGGTTATATAAGGAGAGTCATCTTCAAAGCCACTGGGAATGACAAGTGTGTAGGAGGCTGGTCTGGGGAACAGGAGGGGACTCGGTTAACAACTCATTACATATTGATGTCCTAGTGCAGTGGCCACTAACCAGGGAGCCTTTGGGCACTTGTAATATGGCCAGGGTGATGAAGAAAGTAGATTTTTCACTCCCTGTTTAATTGTAATTAACTACAAAGTCAGCACAATTACTGCACTGAGCAGCCAGGCTCCAAGACAGTGGGTTTGCTATGGTTTGTGGAACTAAGAATGAATCCAGGGTCTCTTGTGCCCTGGGCAAGGGATCTACCACTGAGCTATAGCCATAGCCCTTTTAAAGTATTTATTTATATTGAGCCAGGTGTGGTGGTGCATGCCTTTAATCCTAGCACTCAGGAAGCAGAGGCAGGTGGATCTTTGTAAGTTCAATGCCAGCCTGATCTATAGAGTGAGTTCCAGGTCAATGCATGCATGCATGTGGATGTCTGCAGACAAGCTGGATGTCAGTCCTAACCTCTACTTTGTTTGAGTCAGGATCTCTTGTTTGCCACTGTGTACACTGGCCCAGCAGCTAGCTTGGCCCATGAACCAACAGGACACGTCCACAGCTGGATGCCCCACCCCCACCCCCAGTGTTGAGTTCTGTGCTCCAGGGAACCCGAAAGTAACCGTTTCAAGGCAAGGGACTCTGAGCTCCTTGTGTGGGCCCTGCCCTGGGGAGGCTGCAGACTCAGTCTACACGATGCAGGATGGCCGTGCGGGCCTCAGTCCAGGCGGGTTCTTAGTCTTCCCTCTGTCAGAACTCAGATGTGCCAGTGAAGTGAATTTGCCCATCAGTTGCTGAGTGTCCATGAACCCCAAAGGAAGGAAAAACTGCTTTCCAAATGCTGCTGCTGGGAGGAGGCATTTGATCACCAGTGACAGCAGGATGTGATTGGAGTTAGGAGGATGCAACGTGATCCCTCACTTTCACTGAAGAAGAGTTGAGTAGAGGCCTGAGAAAGGTGAAGGAACATGGAAGTCATGTGGTCAGATCTGAGGCGAGCAGCCTGGGCCTCTGGTGCGTGAGGAACAAAGCTGGCTGGTGGGATGGAGCAGGGAGCTGGGAAGAAGGACGGGGAGGAGGAAGGGGAGGAGGGTCTTCCAGGAGAAGCATGTCAGCCATTGAGAGCACAGGCTCTTGCTCTGAGCATCTGAAGGGACAGCCTGAGCAGGGAATGACACACACATCTTAGATGAAGCAGGCCCCTTCTGAGCACAGTGCAGAGCCCGGCTGCAGGGCCAGGAGCAACGTAGAGAACACACAGAGATTGCTGTTGCTGTGTAGGTGAGAGACACAGCAACTTGGCCTGGGGTGATGGTGGAGGTGGGGACGGGTAGTCAAAGTCTAGATGCTTCTGAGGGCAGCCCTAGCAGGAATGGCAGGTGGGTTGAATGGGAACAAGAGCCACATGGTGGTGAGGACATGTTGGTTAGAACAGGATTTGGGAGGGGGGAGGAGCTATGATGCTGGCTGCCCAGCGTCCAGCCCGTCTGGTGCTGATGAGACTCAGGGCAGGTAGGGCCTTCACTTCCAAACCCAGCTCCACCTAGAGATCAGCTGGGCCTGTGAGTGGAGAGCCACCTGGGACCCCGTGCTGGACACAGGTGACTCAGCCCTTCATGCCCAATGACCCCTTCTTGTCAGAAACATTTTAGAAAGCCCTTTCTAGTCTTGAAATTGAAGTCATATACTATTTAACTTGCTTATGCAATTTGTATCTGCATGTGTGCATATGTGTGTGCATGTGTATATATATATATATATATATATATATATGTATATACATGTGCCTATGGAAACCAGAAGTCAACCACAGGTGTTGTCCCTCAGGAACTGTCTACCTTGGTTTTTGTTGTTTGTTGAAACAGGGTCTCTCAGTGGCCTGAGGCTCACTAATTCAAGTAGACTAGCTGGCCAGCAAGCCCCAGGGATCTTCGCACCAGCCAGCTCTGGGATTAGAAAAATACTGACCTGATTCCTCTCACCACCCCCTTACTCAGAGCCAGTACAGTCAGTATTGTCATAGATACCTATGTTGATACCCTCCTGGACCTAGCCAGAAAATTCTAGAATCATGCAGTGTATCCAAAGCCCCCAGAGTGGGTCTTTGATAGGGTCATCCATATGCCATTTGTTACCATTTTTTTAAGATGTGCAATGTGTGTACATGTGTGCACATGAGTATGGGTGCCCTTAGAGGCCAAAAGAGGACATTAGACTTCCTAGAGCTTGAATTACAGACAATCGTGAACCACCCAGCATGGGTGCTGAGAACTGAACAGGGTCCTCTGCAAGGGCATCAAGCACTCTTAATCCCTGAGCCATCTCTCCAGCCCATTTGTCACCTTTATTTCAGGTGTTTCAAGGAGTTAGGAGCTGAACTGACACTAAGGCCTGTCCTAGAGTCTGTTGAAAGGTGACAGAAAAAAAATCCTTTCCCGCTCATCATAATTTGGGGGTGAAGGGACAAGACCTCTAAGCCTTGGGAGAAAGGGGCCCACAGAAGCCACACCTCCACCATGAGACCTCGTAGAACATCACTTCCTGCACAGTAGCTCCATGCGCTCCCTGCAAGATGGCCTGGTTGTGACATTCCAACCACCTGGTTTTTCATGCAGCTTGTAGTTGCTCAGCTATTTCTTTGCAATCACCTACGTATTGTCAGTGCATATCTTTCTAGAACTGTCTCTGTGCATTTATATGTGTGTGTAGAAAGTTCAGGGTTGTTTTTCAAACATGCTGTCTTGCTGAGCATCTTGCTTTTATATTTTCCACTGAATGTCACTGTCTTCTACGGCCTGTTCCCACAGCCATCTTGGTCTTCAGTCTGCCTTTTTTTTTTTTTTTTCCTTTTGAGACAGGGTCTCCCTATAGCCCCAGCTTCCCTGGAGCTCACTATGTAGACCAGGCTGGCCTTAAACTCACAAAGATCTGCCTGCCTCTGCCTCCCAAGTGCTGGGATTAAAGGCGTGCCCCACAACACCCGGTTCAGCCTGCTTTCTTATCTCTGAGCAGAGAGAGCCAGACTAGGGCTGGAGTCTGAGCCCCTCCTCCTACTGGCACGCATGCCTTCAGGCAGATTCCTGCCGCAGACTGCATCACCTCCTCTGGGTAACCCGGCTACTACAGCCTCTGCTGTGAGCTGGGTGCAGGTTGTAAGCACTGGGCCTACCGACTAGCTTGGGAATAGAGTCAGTCCTGAGTCATCAGGAGCTTCCACTGTTGTCCCTGTTGGGATGTGGCTACTTACCTACCCTTCCCTCCACCTTTCTTCCCCTCCACACCCACCCCATCTCCTCCCACCCTTGCTTCCTGCTAATAGTATTAGCCTCCTCTAAATGCCGAAATCTCTGCCTTCTGCTCAAGAAATTTCTTCTATGCTGACCTTTAGGTTGGCACAGGTGGCTGCACCCTTGTTCTGGAACCCCCACACTTGTGTGCACGCATGCATATGTGAGTGTGTACCCCTGTGTGCATGCATGTACCTGTGTCCCTTTGTAGCTGTTGGGGATCCCTCTTAGCCTCCATGCCTTGGCTGTTCACCCCAAAGGGCTGCACAGCCCCCAAAGCCACAGCCTGGGCCACCCCAGCTGCTGCTGCTGCATCTGAGTCCACACAGGCTGCCCGGCCTTTAACCTCTCCAGACTCCTCTCGCTGGCCTTGTGACACGCACCTGGGATGAACACAGGGGTGCAGATGAAAATCGCCAGAGGGACCCCACCTTGGCACCAGGGAGGGACATGGCCTCCAGTCCCAGGTGCTTCAAATGTGCTGTCACAGAGGCTTCTGCTCTCTCAGTGTCAGGTGACTGAGGGTCACTGAGCCCCAGGAGCCAAACTAAGCAGTTCACACAGTGGAAAAGCTGGGCAGAGGTCCAGGCAGTTCTGAACAGGGCAATGAGATCTGGCTTCTGGTACCTGACCAGCACAGAACAAATAGAGAGAACACACCTCCTGCTGGGACTTGACATGTCCTTGTGTAAAATGGAAGCTCTGGATGGGAAGGCAGAGGCTTTCTATATGTGAAGTCATGGTCCACACTAAGAAATGCCTTACTACAGGGCCAGGAGTGGTGGTGCACGCCTTTAATACCATCACTTGGGAAGCAGAGGCAGGCAGATCTCTGTGAGTTCAAGGTCAGCCTGGGCTATATAGTGAGTTCAGGCCAGCTGGGGCTACAGGGAGACCCTGTCTCAAAAAGTTAAAAAAAAAATGACTTACTACAGACTCTGTACGTGTGTGTGTGTGTGCATTCGTGCATGTGTGTGCATGTGTGTGCATGCGCGTGCATACTTTGTAACCTTCCCATGCCTCCACTCCTATGAGGACAGTCCCCACCTCATTAGGCTGTTATAAACAGGAAAGACGTTTATAGCTATGAAATTTGTACAGCTTCACTTGTCACCCATTTGTCACCTGGAATCCAATGTCACCTGGCGAACACCAGCCAGGTGTTTGAAGAGAGCTGCAACAAATAATTTGTTTTAGGAGGTCTCTATGGGGGTGGCTGAGGTCTCAGGTGCAAGGAACAACAAGGGACGAGACCTCCTGGAGACAACGGCCATAGGACTGTCACGTTTTCCTAGAGCAAACTCTATAAAAGTCCATCTAGAAAGCATCTCATGCTTTGCAAGTATCTGGGACAGCTTAGCTCTGCCCTGGACCACACAGAAACAAGCAGCGGGGCTGTGTGCCAACAGGAGCGTGCCAGCTCCCAGTCTCTAGGTCGGCCAGGTCTAGGGAGCAGTCGCTGGTGCTGTCCCCAACACTGAGTCATCCCAAGTGACTCAGAGCCAGAAGTGCCTTCCTGACCCCTTATGTGAGCGGGGTGTAAGGAGAGGCAGCTGGCCACTGCTGGTCAGTGAGGTCAAGATGGAGGAGACCAGGTCACTCCATGCCAGAGCATTCAAGGGTCAGGATGGGACCCTCCATGAGCAATTTTTTCCTCTGACAGTGTTCCAACTGAGGGACCTTTTAGTGGCTGTCCACTAGTAATCTGGATGAAGCAGAGCCCCGTGGCCACCTGTGGACATAGAGCGTGGAAAGTATGTGTGGGTCGTAGCTGAGCCACTGAGACTCCAGGGATATTTGTTACTGAAGCTTACCATCACCTGTGCTTGTTCCTGAGGATGTTTGTTACTGCAGCTCATCATCACTATCCTGACTGATTAATTTACATGGAAGATTGAAAGAGGCAATTAGAAGTCACTGGTTCCTGTGCGCAGGACATCATCCCCTTTAGAAAATCTTTCCTGATCCTTCTGATTCAGTGAGACCGGAAGTCACCATTGGAAAGTAGGATGTTCCTATCTTTTGAATCCTTCCAAATACTGAATGCAGACAAACCCCAGGTTTAGGGGTTTTAGCTAGAACTGAAAACATCTATTTTCTACTTAGTTCTTCTTTTTCTGTATTTATTACCAAGGACAAATGATATTAATTCTCTCCACAGTGCTGATAGGATGTTTTCTCCAAACTTCTGTGAGTAAAAACTATGATACTATTATGGCTTTATAATCCTTAAGCAAGGGGATAATATTAAGTCGGACAGTAATGCTGGATACTTGAGAATACAGTGACACTTGAGGGGCCAGGTAACATGGGTTATCTGGCCGTGTCTTCCCTCCATAGACATGGAGGTGCTGAGAGGGGTGTGCGCTACTGGGAGTGAGGGCAGCGGCCGCGGTGGGGCCTGCAGTCCATCCTTCCAGACCATCCTTCTCTCCATGGTCATGTCCCTGCCAGAATAGGATAGAGTGGGAGGAATGGCTGCCAGTCAACAGGCCCCGGTGTTGGCTTCTTTGCGCTTCTATCAGGAAGAACCATATCTGGGGACTGAACAGAATGTGAGTTTACTGTCTTGACCCTCGGCGTGCCCAGGTATCTGAAGCGAAGGTACCCAAAAGACTGCTGCCCTCCGGGGCTCTGAGGGAGCGGCTGTCCCTCCCTCCCCTGCTCTCTGGTGGCTACAGCAATCCTAGTATTCCTGGCCCCACAGACACTTCATACCTTGTCATCTCAGCCTCCGTCACCCCACAGCACCCCTCCTGAGGGTCAGCATGTGAATTTTCCCCTTCTTACAAGGGCCCCCTAATCCCTGTGACCTCATTTAACTTCACTTCATCTGCAGAGGCTGTTTCCAGACAAGGTCACATTCATGGGTACCAGGGTTAGGATATGAACTGATCTTCTCAGGGGATACAAGTCAACCCCTAACACCACCCACCCGGGTTCCTGCTGAGCAGCCACAGGCTTAGAGTCAGTCAGGCTGGCTTCCTGTTCCTGGCTTTTGCAGAAATGGAAACCACCCAGGCAAGGGGCCTGAGGAGGCTGCCAAGGCCCGGCAGCAGCTGGCTCACATTAGTCTCAGGCTCGGGCAGCGGTGGCCTCACAGTCCAGACCCAGCAAGTTCAGGGCGAGAGGCCACAGCTACCAGCAAAGGTCAGGGTGCCTTCCTTACAGGATAAATAGACCCGGACCCTGCCCCCTACTCCTGAGGCCACACAGTATCTCTTTCAAAGATCTCAAAACATAGAAGCAGACCATAGTAAATTGACTTTATTATTCTCCTTTTTTTTTTTTTTTTTTGTCGAGACAGGGTCTCCCTGTAGCCCCAGCTCTCCTGGAACTCGCTCTGTAGACCAGGCTGGCCTTGAACTCACAAAGATTCCCCTGCCTCTGCCTCCCGAGTGCTAGGATTAAAGGCCTGCGCACCACCACGCCCAGCTTTATTGTTTTAAAACCAGCCCCTTAAGTCGTTCTTCCACCAATGCCACCCCTTCCCCAGGGGAAGAATTCAGAATAAATGTCCCTGCAGTGTGTGCCTCAGTCCTCTCTGAAGTCAGCCAGGGGCTTCATAGTGTGCCTTAATGCTCAGCATTTAGTGGACATTCAGCCACCACTACCTGATCACACCACCACCAATCAGCAGCTAGTTTAGTCGCAGGTGCTAAATGATTATGAACAGGGCCAATACCAGGGACTTCCTGGGGTCCCAGGCTAAGCTCTGGCCTGGGTTTGTCCCTTTGACCCCATGAATCCCACCTACATGTGAACTTCCCAGGCCAAGATCAACAACATTCATTGATTCCCTTTGCCTGTAGCCCACACAGTCACGGCTCCAGCGACAAGGATGGGGTGCACAGGAAGGTGCTCTCTGCTGACCATACTGGTTACCCAGCAAGTATTGAACCACAGCAGCCACCACAGCCCAAAGCCCTGACAGAACAGAAAAGCACTGCCCAGCCCTCCAGCACTCACATTCCCACAGGCCAGGGAGCCATGATAAGCTTTGGTTTTTATTTGCTTGGTAAATCTACATGTTCATGGCGGGGGGGAGGGGGGGGTGTATCCCAGAGATCAATGCCTCATGTCTTCCCGAACTGCTTTCCTTTAAAAAAAAATACTTTTTTTGCAAAAAATAAAAAATAAAAAAAAAGGCCGGGCGTGGTGGCGCACACCTTTAATCCCAGCACTTGGGAGGCAGAGACAGGCAAGTTCAAGGCCAGCCTGGTCTACAGAGTGAGTTCCTGGACAGCCGGAGCTACAGGGAGACCCTGTCTCAAAAAAGACCAAAAAAAAAAAAAAAAACCCAACAACAAGAAAGTATTTTTTGTTTTGTATGTATGTGTATTGCCAATGTTGTGCTATGTCCATGGAAGTCAGAAGAGAGCATCAGATTCCCCTGGAACTGGAGTTACAGATGGTTGCTAGCTGCCACGTAGATGCTGAGAATCGAACCCAGGTCCTCTACAAGAGCAGTCAGTGCTCCTAACCACTGAGTCATCTCTCCAGCCCTGCTTTCCGTTTTAAGAGTCTCTCACTGAATCTGGAGCTCATGCTTGGTTAGATTGGCTGAGCAATGAGCCCAAGGGATCCTGGCTCTGCCCCCAGTGCTGCAGTCACAGTACCATGCCTAGTTCTTCCTGGGTTCCAGCGTCCAAGCTCACGTCTTCATGCTTGGACAGCAAGCCCTTTATCCACTCAGCCTTCTCCCCAGCCACTTACGAAAACTTCCTAGTGTTTCAGATGACAATGGAGTCAGATAGAAAACAGTGGGAGAGAGTGGAGGGGGCTGGGATGGGATCGGAGAAGGCCTAGCTGGGCAAAGTCCTATGGGAAGGACAGGGAAGGGTATTGCAGACAGGGAACAGCCCCTGCAAAGGGGGCTGAGCAGTGGCAGAGCCAGCAAGAATAGGGCAGAGGAGGTGAGGGGAAGAGAGAAGCAGTGAGCCTGGGACACAGACAGGGGACTCCAGCTGTGCCCCAGAGGGGGGAGGGGGACTCCGGCTGTGCCCCTGAGGGAGGGGGGGGACTCCTGCTGTGCCCCCCCCAGGGAGGCCGGGAGGGCTCACTTCCCCACACTAAAAGCCACAGAAGCTGCCCCCCTGCCTCCCCCTGCTGTGGTTGCGGGGTCAAGACCCGTGTCTGTCTTCGGGTCATCTCTCCTCCATGCCCCTGTACCCTTCTCTGCTTTTTCTGGGGTCTTGGTTTTAGGGCTCGCACCAACCTGGCAGTATCTCACTCCTCCTTACCCCAGTCCTAGCCGCAGAGACCCTCTTTCCAGATAAGGCCATGTTCTGAGGTTCTGTGAGGACCTGTGTTTGGGGGGACACAACTTCCTGCAGGATCTGGATCCGCTGAGTCTTCTGGGAGACGAGGCTGGATGTGGGTGACCAGTGAGCCAGGGCCCATAACAGCTCAGAAGTAAGGTCTGCCCCAGCCCCAGAGAACAGCCCTGACCCAAGCTAGGAGACATGCAGGAGGGTCAGAGGTCAAAGGGTCAAAAAGCACCTTCTCTGTCCCCAGCTGCATGGGTCACAGCTTATAGAGGGACACACCAGCTGCTTCTTCTCTGGTCATTGCAACACTCCTGGGACAGAGCCACAGAAGACAGAGGAACCCGAGTGCCCGTGTACATGTGTACACACACACACACACACATGTATGTATGTATGTGTGCCCACTGTAGAGAAAACATAGCATACCGTTTGGAAATGCTTGGTCCATGGTATAGCATTTCCAACAGCTGGACCAAGGCCAGCCTGGTCTACATAGCAAGTTCCAGGCCAGTCAGGGCTACGTAGTGAGACCTGTCTCAAAAACAAAACAAAACAAAACAAATAAAACAAAATACAGCAACAAAGAAAGTTAGGGCTGGGAATGCAGCTCAGCTGTAGAATGTGGATAAGGCCCTCAAAGCCATCCCTAGTGTTGGGAGGGATGGAAGGAGGGACAGGGGAAGGAGAGAGGAAATTGTTTTCTCATGCCCAGTGCTGAAGCCCTTTCCTGCGAAGCTCTTTTCTGTCCTAGGCTGGGCACAGCTACCTTCCATGCAGCCACTTTTTTCTGCTGCTTCTGTCCACACAGTTTCTAAGTTGAGTGTGGCTTGTAAACTAAGCACGTTCAGATGGATGAGAGAAATGTTTAAAAAAGAATGATAGGAAATTCAGACATCAGGGTCCACAAGTAAAGTTTTATTGTCATTGGGTTGCTTCCCTTGTGCGCATACTGTCTGCTGTGCCCAGCAAAGGCAGAACCACGTAGAGACCAGAGCCCATGGCAGAAAGCCCTGCTCTCTGGCCTTCACAGCACCTGGCCGCCCTGCCTCGGCAGGTGGAACACAGTTCGGACCACTTCATAGCTGCACGACGGGAAGAGGCAACGCCCGCCTTTGTTACCTGGACAGAGGTGGCCCTGCTATCCTGTTTCCATTTCTGGGTGTTCGGAGATGGAGGACTCAGGCTATGCAGTCAGACTGCCTGGGTTCAGACCCAGATGTGCTGGGGGCTGTGCAACCCTGGGTGGCAGTAGGGTGGGGGTGGGGGGAGGGTAGCATGCCTCTGGACCTTGACTTCAGCTCCTAACAGGAAACTCAAAATAAGCATCTCAGTGGGGGTGAGCTGGGGTGTGTGAAGGACCTCATCTGTATGCAGTGTTCTGTGAAGGACCTCATCTGTATGCAGTGTTCCGGGAGGCTCCAGCCCCACTGACAACAGATACAGCCTCTGTGATCTCATGAGGTGTCCCTGATCACCTACAAGATCATTTGAAGCTTAACCTCCCTCTATAAAAAGCATCAACTTGGAGAAGATTCTTTTTCCTGACAAGAAACTTCAGCCCAGAGCTGGAGCATGGCTTGTTGGATGGCCACCCTGTCGCAAGCCCAATGTTAGCGTCTGTATGCCGAGGAGAATCCCTGGCTTCTGTCAGACTGCCCCCCATTGGCTTAGTGCAGGCCGTCAGGAGCTATGAAAGTACACCCTGGAGGGCTGCACTCTCACAGTGTCCTTGGGCTCAGGGCTGTCATCTCCAAACACCCAAAACCCCCACAAGCACCCCCTGCTGTGGGGAGTCAGGCCCTCCAGCAGCACACATGATGTCTATGGCTCCCCAGCAAGAAAGAGAATGTTATAGGCCAGGTGTAGTGGCACACGCCTTTAATCTCAGCACTTAGGAGGCAGAGGCAGGCAGATCTCTGTGAGATGGAGGGGCCAGCCTGGTTTATATAGCTGTGCTACAAGGAGACCCTGTCTCAAAAAGACAAGAAAGGAAGGAAGAAAGGAAGGAAGGGAGGGAGGGAGGGAGGGAGGGAAAGAATTATTAGATAGGAGTCTCACCATGCAGCCCAGTTGTGAAATTAACTGACCATATATTAACTCAGAATCCAAGGTGTCTCTGACAGCGATCACCCATATTTTGGTCACCTGACCTCACTGCAACCTTGGTTCTGAGTGCAGAACAGTGCTGTACACTGGCCCTGTGCCATCATCCCACAGCACTGTCGTCATCCAAAACACCTAGGCTCAGACTCAAGACTATCATAAATTTGGAGCAGCACTGTGTTTACTATGAGTACCAAGCTTCTGGTTCTTATGCAAACAGAGTAGTCTAATGACAGGAAACAAAGACCTTTCCTGTCTTCCCACCAGCATGTATCAGAGGACTCGCTCTATCTGTGGACTGAGTTGGGCAAACAGCATCCATCTTGTTAGTATTCAGATTGGCTTTCATCTGTAATATGTGGACTATTTACACATATAGCAGAGTATAGGGCTTTAAGGTGAATTTCCTTATGATTTGTTCTCGGTAAATATTTGATCTGTAGATCTATTTTGCATAAATGTCATTTTAAGTAAAGTTCTTAAGTGAAAAGGGATCTTGAGTGGAAAATCTGGCTTGTGCTCTAAGAAGCTGCCAGGCAGAGGGGAGGACGGAGGAGGGAGGACGCACAGAGGAGGGAGGACAGAGGAGGGAGGACGCACAGAGGCCAGGTGACGGCTTGAGCAGGAGGTGGGTCTGGACCGGACTAGGGACAGCCAGTTCTTGACCTTCACAGCTTTGCCTCTCAGGGACAAGAAACAGAGAACGAGGCCTAGGTCACCTTCCGGAACATTCTCCTTTGTGAGGTCCTGTGGGGTGGGGTTTCTGGGCCTGCCCCTCTACTTTCTTGATCTCCTTTGCACATGTCCTTCAATCCCAGCTCTCTCCCCGTCACCCCAGATAGCTGTCACGCTGGGAGGGTCCCAGCCATTGTATTTCAGTGCCCCCTCTCGTGGAGCCAACCAGCAGCCCCCATTGCATGGATAAGGGGCCTTGGCCGTGGGGTCACCTAAAAGGCTGTCTTCCCACATGTCTGTAACAGTGTCATTTCCTTACATTAGTCCCAAAGAACTGCAGCCGGTGACCTGGTGCTGGATGAAGGTACTCAGCAGCTGGCTGAACGCCCTGGCTCTGGGTAGGGTTGAGTTGGGGTGAGCCCTGCCCTGACACTTCCCAGCCTGCTTTGCAGGGCTGCAGTGGGGCCAGACAGGTCACCAGCACAGTGGCTGGTCCCAGGAGACATCACCGCTTCTGGATGGTGACTCCGGGAGGGGTGATGCTCTCCCTGAATTTATCTCACTGTGTTTAATGTCAGTCACTGAAGGGCTTACAAGGGCATCCCTTAAGGGGAAGCTGGGCTCAGCCCTGGAAAGAGAAGAGTCCCCATGCCAACTGTCAGCATCTCATTAAAAAGAAGGAGTCCAGGGGCTGGAGAGATGGCCTAGCGGTTAAGAGCGCTGACCGCTCTTACAGAGGACCCGGGTTCGATCCCCAGCACCCACATGGCGGCCGAGAACCGTCTGAAACTCCAATTCCAGGAGAACTCCAGTTCCAGGGGAATCCGAGACCCTCTTCTGGCCTCCGCGGCATTGCACAACACGGGTGCACAAACTTGCATGCAGACAGTACATTCATACATATATGGAAATAAAATTAATAAAAAAAAAAAAATTTAAAAAAAAAATAAAAAGAAGGAGTCCAGAGGGTGAAAGGCCTTAAAGTGGACACTGAGAGTCCTAGGCAATTAAAGAAATGTGAATCAGGACAGCAAAAGGCCACGGGAGTGTTGAGAGGAGGGGCAGTGCAAAACGCACTGTCCACACTGGAGAGCCCACTGAGGTCTCCCCAGCGCATCCGAGGAAACTCACATGAAGTGAGAGGATGTGTTCATGTGTTCAGCAGCCTCGTTAGGGGCTCTCACACCCATGTTCTCCTGAGGAACGAAGAGGAGGAGTGTGAGGAGGGCGCAGATGATGCACACCCCATGTGGCCGTTCAAATCATCTGCCCCTGGGAGGCAGGCAAAGCATACCAGTTCACAGCACTGAGCCCTGTCCCCAGAGTGCCAGCGTGTGCTGTGCGATCAACAGGAGAAGGGGTGTCCACTGTGGTCTGGATCTGGCTTTTGCCTGAAGGGCTCCTTTGTTGCTCCCCAGAGTGGTACTGTTGGGAGGTGTGGGGGTCTTTAAAAGGTCGTACTTGAGGGAGGTCCTTAGATCATGGGAACTCTGCCCTCAGCAGGGAATGAGGAAGTCCTCATGGGACCCCTGGATTAGCTCTTACAGGAGAGCTAGCCTGACCCACCCAGTCCTCTGCTGGCAGTGTGATCCATGGCTCCAGCCATCATGACATCTGCCAAAAAGGACCTCCCTCTTCCACCAGCAGCCTGATCTCAGACATTCAGCTTGCAAGACTGTGAGCTAATCAACCCCTTTCATTTAGAAAGTTCACTTGTAGTCCCAAGTGCTTTCAGGTTCTGTCTGTGATCCGGAATTTCCCCCGTGGGCATGAGGCTGTGGATTCTGTCCTCAGTACCAGAGAGAGAAGGGAAGAGGGGGGAGGACCCTCTGCCCCTTGGACGATGGATATACATCTGTAAGTTCAAGGGCGTGAATAATGGACAAGATCCTATTTCCAACCTTTTGCTTTTCTGCCAATGCCTGGGATGGTAAGAAAGCTGGGCTTCTGTCTTCCAGGACTTTCCTCAAGCTCTCCAGCCGGGAGCTTTGCAGCCTACCGCCTATGCTGCTGAGGTCCTTCATTTTCAGTCACTAGCCTTGGGCTGTTGCTAAGAAGCCCATAATCTTGGTCCACAGGCCCCTTTGGGTCCTGAACTCTGCGCGGCTGTGTCTTTGCCACAGTGAGGGTCAACAATCTGTCAGTGTTCTGTCTTTCCAAACCAGAGGTCACATTGGATCCCCTAGAACTGGAGTTACAGACAGTTGTTAGCTGTCATTCAGATGTTGGGACCTAAACCCTGGATCCTCTGGAAGAGAAGCCAGTGCTCTTAACTGCTGAGCCATCTGTCCAGCTCATCTTTCATCTTAAATGCTCACAGGACACTGGGAGAAAATGTCTAAGAAGGATCCTTGGAGAAGAGTGATGTGGATGAAAAAGTTAAGAAATAAGGAAATTTAGGGGCCGGGGAGATGGCTCAGCTGTTAAGGATACTTGCCGCTCTTCCTAACAACTCAAGTTCTGTCCTCAGTGCTCACATCGGGCAGTTCACAACCTCCTATAACTCCAGCTCCAGGGAATCTGACACCCTCTTCTGGCCCCAAAGATCACCTACACATATGAGAGAGAAAGAGAGAGAGAGAGAAAAAAAAAAAGTTATCCTGACCCAAGAACTGGAAGTGTACTTTGATTTAAAACCCAAGAAAACCAATCAACCAAATAAAGTCACAGTTCTCTTTGCAATAGAGACTCAAAATAGTGATGTCTTCATGCAGAGAGAAGCATGTTTCTCACTTAAAAGTCCAAAATTGTCTCTGCTGGTAAAGTGCCTGCCATGTAAGCATATAGGCCAGAGCTCAGACTCCCACACCATGCGGAGATCTGTGCACAGCAGCATCCCAGCACTGGACAGGTAGAGACAGGTCACCCAACTTAGCCGAATGCTGAGTCCCAGGTTCAGTGATAAACCCTGTCTCAAAAAATAAGATGGAGGAAGCTGGAGTGATGGCTTAGTGGTTAAGAGCACTGGCTGCTTTTGCAGAGGATCTGGCTTCTGTTCCCAGCACCCATGTGGCAACTAAGAACCATCCTTAATTCCAGTTCCAGGGGATCCCACACCATCTTCTGAAACAGGTGGATCTTTGTGAGCTCAAGGCCAGCCTGGTCTACAGAGTGAGTTCCCAGGACAGCTGGAGCTATAGGGAGACCCTGTCTCAAAAAAATAAAAATAAAAAAATAAAAATATAAAAAACAATAAAGTGGAGAGTGATTGAGGAAGATACTCATGTTGACTTCTGGCCTTCACACACATGTACAGATTCATGCACAAGTACAGACACATTTATACACATGTGAATATACACATAAAGAATCCAGCCTGGGTTTGGTGGCTCACGCCTTTAATCTCAGCACTTGGGAGGCAGAGGCAGGTGGATCACTGTGAGTTCAAGGCCAGCCTGGTCTACATAGCAAGCTCCAGGCCAGCTGGGTCTTCCAGGGAGACCCTGTCTCAAAAAGACAAAAAAAAAAAGTATCTAAAATGCAGCAGTTCCCCTCCTGAATGTGACAGGCCCAGCTCCTCCACCTTACCCAGCCCTGCAATTCAAGATGGTACAACCAGGAAGCTGAATACATCGCTCTTGCCCCCTTGTCTAGAAACCCTTGTGTGGTCACATCTAGCTGCAAGGGAGGCAGGAAATTGTGGCGTCTATTCTGATCAGCCCCGTGTCCAGCTTTAGAACACTGATAGAATGTTCTGAGAGTGGGAAGATGGATGCAGGGGCTCCAAGTGAACCTGCCCCTGACCTAGCATTGCCCCAGTCAGAAGAGTGTGCGTTTAACATCCCACCACCAAGTGAGTCTGTGAAACCCCCTCCAGGCACCAAGTGTTGTGCCCCAAGACTTCTGGGGACCATGTACCCCATCTTTCCAGGTTCCTCTCTGGCCCAGGGAGCATTCTCATGGCAGGGGCCCTGTGACACCCTCACACCATTGTTTGTTCAACGGTCCACTCTTCTGACGACCCTGGGTCACAAAATGAAAATAAACAAGAGAGTGTTTGGAGAAGGAACAGCAAGGGACAGGACTCAGCCTGTGGGTTTACAAGCCTGCCCGAAGTCATCATTCATAAATTTGACCCAAAAGAAAAGGAGGCAAAGACACATCCAGGAGTTAGTTGTCCTGGGGCAAGTGGATCACATGGTAACCAGGGCCAAAGAGTTGGCCTTGAGTGGAATGGGCGAGGCTAAGTTTGAGGACAGAGTGGGATCCCAGCAGGACACATTGGGGTAGATGGAGTCCATGTTGGCTTAATGAGTGGCTGTGTAATGGAGATGAGAGGAGGAGGCCACTGTCCCTGATCCTGGTTCTTGCCCTCTTTGCCCAGCGACCTCCTTGTCCCCCTTTGGACCTTAGGTCAGATGTCATTTCCCCCAGGGTGACTTCCTCGACTCTGACACCAACCCTTCCCCAGTTGGCATTCAGGACCTGTCTGTACCCCAGGTCTATAGGGAGGCAGTTGATGGAGGCGTTAGTGGTGGGAAGACGTGCCTCCTCCCACACACCCTCGAATCCCAACTCCACCAGTCTCTGATTCTGCGCTTCTGAGGGCAAGTTCACAATGGCCTGGGTAGGGCCACATGGGTAGAGCAGACATGGGTAAAGGGCACAGGTAGAGAGGGCGCAGAGTCATGGTTTCTTTCTGCAGGTGAGAAAGCAAAAGCGGACAGTGACTCCCCTCCAGAGTGGAGGGCAGACAGGGCCGGGTGGGGAAGGTTAAGGGCCCCCTCTCCTGTCTGGTCATATAAGTGCTGGTCTCCCACCCTTCTCCTCCCTGTGGCCACCATGGGGACAGTCTGGGTGGTTTCCTTCCCAGAGTAGGCGGAAGCATTCTTAGAATCTGACCTTACCCACAGTGCAGTCTGTTACAGCTAGATGCAGGAACATGTAACAATAGGGTCAAGACTTTTACTAGGGAAAGAGCAACAGTGCTTCGTGCTCTCTGAGAGGGAAGGTGAGGGTGCCCCATGGAAGCCAGGCAGGCCTGAGGAGACTGTTCTGCTTGTTGGTCCCAGAGCCCTGTCCTTGCTCTGGTTGGCCTGACTCTCACACCCAGCTCAAGCCCTCTTTAACTCCCCCATGTTCCTGTGATGGACATTGTAACTTGAACCTGGATTAATCACAACAGAACTGTCTCCCCTTCCCAGCTTTGACCCAAAATGCACACGGAGTTTATTTGGTAGATTTGACATTAGAAGCATGTATTTTACACAATTATAAAACAACCCACTGTATGCTGAGTGACTGGCCTAATCAGAGAGGGGCTGTCAGAAATAGCATCATTGAGCTACACTTTCTTTTCCTTCTTCTTTAAGATTTGTCACCGATCATTTCCTTTCTACTTCTGGAACTCCCTGTTCCTGTTCCTTCAGGATAGATCTGGAACAGTTCTCAAGCTCTCCTTGGCTTGACAAGGCCTGATTCCCCTTTCATTCCTGTAGGACTTTGTCCCCGGACATGGATTTCTGAGCTAGTGGCTTTTTTTGTGAAAATGCATAGAAATGTTGTGTGCTCTGACCTCTGTGGTCCCTGATGAGACTTCTACTGTCCTTTGGGTTGTCTTCCCCTACACCACGTGGTCTGTTTGCTTGAATGTATGAATGAATAAAAGAATGAGTCCCAGCTCCACAGCCTGGCGGCCCTGTGCCCTTGCACATGCTGCAGTTCTCAGCCTCAGTTTCTCCATGGAGAAAGTGGGAATGGAATTGTACCTTCTCAAGACTGACATGAGGAGAAATCAAGAGGCTCCACAAAGTACCTGATTCAGTGTTTGGTGCCCAAAGCACTCAACAGTCTCACCAAAATGCATGGATGAATGGATGGATGGATGGATGGATGAGTGAGTAGAACGCATGGGTGAATATGGATGAGTAGGTGGATGGATGGATGGATGGGTGGATGGGTGGGTGGATGGACAGGGATGGATAGATAGGTGAGTGGGTGGATGGAGGGATGGATGGGTTGATGGAGGGAGGAATGATGGGTGGGTGCAAAGATGGATGGATGGATGGGTAGATGGGTGTGTGGGTAGATGGATGGGTGGATGGAGGGAGGGCTAGAGGGATGGATGGAGAGATGGATGGATGGACTGATGGATGGATAGGTGGATGGGTGGATGGAGGAATGGATTTGTATCCTGAATATATAAAGAGTTCATCTAACTCAATAACAAGAGGACAAATTAACTTTTGGAAAAAAAATAAGCATTCTTTATTGGGGACTTGAAAAGGAGGCCTAGCTTGCAAAACATGGACTCAAGTGATCCATCTCACTCTCCCGAGTAGATGGGACTACAGGTATGCACCACCTCACCCAACTAGGTAAGGATTTGAATAGATACGTCACCAAAGAAAATACATGGGTGGTTGACAGGCACAGGGAAAATACTCAGTACTATTGGTCATTAGAGAAGCCACTCAGGTCCATGGTAACAGCCACTGCTGCCCACTAGACCAGCAGTGACTAGAAGGTCTAAAAATAGCAACACTGGAGGAGCCAGAGTTCCAGCACTGGAGGGTGGAAAATGGCAGAGCCACTCTGGGAAGTGCGTCAGACACTTCCCCCTGAGCTACACGTGGGAAGTGCATGGGACACTTCCCCCTAAGTTATACGTGGGAGGTGCGTCGGACACTTCCCCCTGTTACACGTGGGAAGTGCGTTGGACACTTCCCCCTAAGTTATACGTGGGAAGTGCGTCGGACACTTCCCCCTGTTACACGTGGGAAGTGCGTTGGACACTTCCCCCTAAGTTATACGTGGGAAGTGCGTTGGACATTTCCCCCTGTTACACGTGGGAAGTGCGTTGGACACTTCCCCCTAAGTTACACGTGGGAAGTGCGTTGGACATTTCCCCCTAAGCTACATGTGGGAAGTGTGTTGGACATTTCCCTCTAAGTTACATGTGGGGAGTGCGTTGGACATTTCCCTCTAAGTTACATGCGCACTTGCACTTGCACTTATTTGCACTTGTCGTGGAACTCCAGAATACAGCTCCCAGGGTTCGGAAAGGGTGGGCCAGAGTGCTGGCTCAGAATTTAATCCTGGCACTCGGGAGGCAGAGGCAGGTGGATCACTGTGAGTTCAAGGCCAGCATGGTCTACATAGAGAGCTCCAGGCCAGCTGGGACTAAAGGGAGACCTCTGTCTCAAAAAAAAAAATAGCATCAAAAAAAAAAAAAAAAAAGAATACATAGATGCCAAGATGTGTTTCAGATAACCAGTCCTTCAGTAGTGTCAGCCACCATGGTAGAATCTGACACAGGAGCTCCAACAGCCACCACAAAACAAGGGAAATTCCATACACTGAAGAGACTTCAGAGAGGAGAGCTTTCCAACCCTAGAGCTTAGCGAAGGTTCTAGACAGGACCCGAGGCGGGGCTGATTCCCCCACAGGGCCAGCATACAGTATGTACCTGAAGACAGGCCTGTCACGGTGGCTCCGCAGCTGAAGGGACTTGCCCCCAGTTCAATCCCTGAAGCCTACATGGCGGAGGGACAGAACCCATGGTTCTGTCAACCCAGGCTGTCCTATGACCTCCACATTTGCACCATGGAATATGTGCACACACACATGCAGAAATATATACAAAATGAATGAATATATTTTTTAAATGAAAAAAATAAATAAATGAAGACATAGGGTCTCAAAGAGACTCCTGAACATCTGTATTCTTAGTATCATTATCACAGTAGCCAAGACGTAGAAACAACCAAATGTCCGTTGATAGATGAACAAATAAACAAAATGTGGCCTGAATATTATTCAACCTTGAAAAGGAAAGGACAGGGGCTGGAAAGATGGCGGTTAAGAGCGCCAACTGCTCTTGCAGAGGACCGTGGTTCGATCCCCACCACCCACATGGCGGCTGAGAACCGTCTTTAACTCCAGTTCCAGGGGAATCTGACGCCCTCTTCTGACCTCCATGGCATTGCATAACATGGGTGCACAGACTTACATGCAGATAGTACATTCATACACATACAGGAATAAATAAATTTTTAAAAATTAAGAAAAGAAAAGGACATTCTGACATGTGCCATGGTATGAGTGAAACTTGAAGACATGGAGCTGAGTGAAAGAAATCAGTCATGAAAAGACAAATGCTGCACAGTTCCACTTTTATGGAGTTCCTGGATGGACTGGAATCCAGGCAAGAGGTAGAATGGCAGATGCCAGCAGCTAGGGGAGGATGGAGTTGTTTAATGGGTACAGGGTTCCAATTTTACAAGATTCTGGAGATATTCTAGAATGTTCTAGAGAAATTCCAGAGATAGATTCTCTGCTGATTGCACAACATAAATGCATTTAATGTTCCTGACTATATATACACACTTCAAACTGATTAAAATGGTAACTATTATATTCCATCATTTTTACCACATTCTTACAAATGATTTATGAAAATGAAGCAAGTGTGGTGGCCCACACCTTAATCTCAGCATTGAAGAGGCAGAGGTGGATGGATCTCTGTGAGTGCAAGGCCAGCCTGGACTACATAGCAAGTTCCAGGCTGGCTGGAGCTACTAGTGAGATCCTATCTTTAAAAATAGATGATTGAGGGGCTGGAGAGATAGCCTAGCGGTTAAGAGCACCGACGCTCTTGCAGAGGACCCGGGTTCGATCCCCAGCACCCACATGGCGGCTGAGAACCGTCTGTAACTCCAATTCCAGGAGAATTCCAGTTCCAGGGGAATCCGAGACCCTCTTCTGACCTCCGCGGCATTGCACGACACGGGTGCACAGACCTGCATGCAGACAGTACATTCATACACATACAAAAATAAATAAATAATAATAAAAAAAAAATTAAAAAAAAAATAGATGATTGATAGATGATAGATAGATAGATAGATAGATAGATAGACAGATAACAGATAGATACATAGATGATAGATAAATAGATACATATGATAGATACAGATGGTAGACAGATGATAAGTAGATAGATGATAGATAGATAGATAGATAGATAGATAGATAGATAGATAGATATAATTTTCCTTACTTAGGAAATTGAGATTAGAGATATTTGGCACTAGGGCCCCAAGTGATGACCCCAGGTGATGACCCTCCACCATCCCCCCTCTGATGGTGAGAATCCTAACCTGTCCCCTGTCATTCTGCAGGCACATCAGGACTCTATCAAGGCACCAACGGACTGACCAACACAGCCGGATTTGGGAGTGTGCACCAGGTAGACAAGCTCTCCGGTTCCCAGTTCTTTCTCTAAATGTTCCCATAACACAGGTGCACACCAAGCCCCTCACACACACAGTCCCCACCAGAAATCTGCCCTCTCGGTGTCTTGGTTTGGAGACTACAAGGGACCATTGGAAAGAAATTGTGAGATTCCAGGATGGCAAGTCCAAACTCACCCGAACCTGAGGCATCTAGGGGCTTTTGAACATGGGCTGTGAACATAGTACATGTGTGCTTTCACCTGGTTAAAATGGTAATGATTATGTTCCATCATTTTACCACATTCTTTGTTTTCATTTTTTTTATTATTAAACTTTTTCCATAGGTCATACATCATTTCCCAATCGAACCTAGAGTCACTTCCCTTTCCATGCCCCCACCCCACCTGAGTCCCTGAACTCTGCCATACATGTCCTGTATCTTTTTCTGAGTCTTTCCAGAGTTTTTTTTTCCAGTTCTTTTGTTGTTCTTCTCTCCAACTTGTATTGCTACAGTATTGTTCTAGTCTGTCTTCCATTGCTGTGACAAAACACTCTGACTGACACCAACTTGGGGAGGAAAGGTTTATTCAACTTACATCTCCTGGGTCACAGTTCATCACTCAGGGAGCCCAAGGCAGGAACTCAGGGCAGGAACCTGGAGGCAGGAGCTGAAGTACAGGCCATGGAGGAATGCTGTTCACTGGCTTGCTCCCCTGGCTCATGCCCAGCCTGCCTTCTTATACGGTACACAACAACCTGCCCAGGGTGGCACTACTCATTGTAGGCTGGGCCCTCCCACATTGCCTGACAATCAAGACAATACTCCACAGATGTGGCCACAGGCCAATCCAATGGAGCCAATTCCCCAATTGAGGCTCCCTCAACCCAGGTGTGTCAAGTTGACACTAAAGCTATCCAGCACAAGTATATATACATATATACATAGTTATATATACATAAATATATACATACATATATACACATATCACTTGGATTGTAGGATTTTTTTTTCCTAAAAGATGTCATGTTTTCCTTAAGGAAGTGCTCAAAAGTTCCTCCTTGGCAATCCCAAACAACCATCAATCCTGCCCTTTTACTCCACATGGGGGTCTTTCCCTCCCATGGTCCCCCAAATGAAGTCCAGTAAGCACGGGTCCTGTCTTGATCCCCCTGCACTGGCCTCCATGATACAGCCCAGGTAGTCCAACAATGGCAGTCTATACTCTGACAAGGCTGACATTCCCTTAGCTGCTTAGTCCACAAGCTGGGTATCTCAGTAGTCCCCATCTGGCATTGAAGGTTTGGAGGATTCTTGGAGAGACATGAGTCCTCAGTCCATATTGGAAGGTTACAAAGCTGTGTCTCATGTCTTTGAGGAGTGCCAAAAGCAGTGGCAGCCACAGAGTTGATGCACTTGCCAGTAATAATTGAAGACAGGCCAAACAACAGTGCTCTCTCTTTTTTCTTTTTGTCTCTTTACTAAGATCTCAAGTTCTATGTCTGCAGTACAGTTTCTCTAGTCTTACTGATTATTTATATCTGGTCGTACTTTTCTTTTGGATGTTTAAGGCCACACAGTTAGCCCAGATTAACCAAGGTTTTTGTTTTCTTGAGGTCAGTTGAGGATCTGGTCCTCAGGGGTCTCTTGGGAGTTTTTTGGGGGGGGGAGGGTAGAAGCCCCTTGCTTCTTTCAGCTTATCATTTACCAGTTCCATCCATTTGAGGACAAAATCAGATCTTGGTAGACCAGACTTACTTTTCTGAAGAATGAGCAGACTTTCCTCTTTATAGACTGGACACTGGCTGAAGTCCCATTAGTGGTAGCATATTCTTAAAAATAAATACTTTATCAAACAAACACATTCTGAAGCCTCTACACCCCAGAGTCAGTAGCCCCTAGTCCAGCTCTCATGCTTGCTAAACTGAACCCAGACTACCAGAAGCAGATGCTGGCTACTGTGGGATTTTTTGGCTTGCCTTAGAGTCAGTTAAGAATCAATCTGAGCCGGGCGTGGTGGTGCACGCCTTTAATCCTAGCACTCGGGAGGCAGAGGCAGGAGGATCTTTTGTAGTTCAAGGCCAACTTGGTCTACAGAGTGAGTTCCAGGACAGCTGCGGCTACAGGGAGACCCTGTCTCAAAAAGACAAAAAAAAAATCTATCTGGAGGGTCTGGAGAGATGTCTCAGTGGTTCAGAGCACTGCTGCTCTTCAGAAGACCCAGGTTCGATTCCCAGCACCCACATGGCAGCTAACAACCATCCATAACTCCAGTTCCAGGGGATCTAGTGCCCTCTTCTGTCCTTCATGATTACTGCACACAGAGTACACTAACTGGCAAGCAAAACTAAATAAATAAATACATTTTAAAAATAAATAATTGGGCTGGCCATAGTGGAACATGCCTTTAATCCCAGCACTTGGGAGGCAGAAGCAGGTGGAGCTCTGAGATCCAGGCTAGCCTGGCCTACATATCAAGTGTAGGCCAGCTGTGGCTACAAGGAAACCCTTTCTCAAAAAAAAATAGAATCTGTAAAAGATTTAGCACTTGAGAGGCTGAGGCAGGAGGATCAGGAGTCCAAGGTCATCTTCTGCTACATGGTGTGTTTAAGTCCAGACTGGACTACATGAAACCTTATCTCAAAAAGCCAAAAGAAGAGTAAACCAGGGGCTAGAAAGATGGTTATGAGTGCTTGCTACTTTTCCAAAGGACCCAACTTTGGTTCCCAACTCCTACATCAGGTAGCTCACAACCACCTCTAACTCTAGCTCCAGGGGATCTGACACCTCTTTTGGCCTCTTTGGGCACCCCACACATATGACATACATTCACATAGATACATACATGTATACATAAAAAATTTTAAATTATTAACCTACTAAGAGCTGGACATATAGTTTGGAAGACCTAAGGCCTACCAATATGCCCAAGGCCTTAGGTCTGATACCTGGGGGCGGGGTGGGGGTGGGGTAGGGAGACACTTGCTAATGGTCTCTATTTCCTGGAATTAGTGTGTTGCCAGTGAACTCTATACATGGATGTAATACTTGTATCTAAAACAGGACTTTTAAAGGTAGAAATCTTAATTCTAGATATATACCTGTATTAGTCACTTTTCTGTTGCTGTGATAAAACACCATGACCAAAGGAACTTATAAAAGGAAGAGTTTATTTGAGCTTACGATTGACGGTTCCAGGGAATCAGAGTCCATGTGGTGGGAAGCATGGTGGC
>VZQC01002375.1:1359291-1434262 GCA_009823505.1 Rhizomys pruinosus | reverse complement strand
CAGCTCTCCTTGGCAAATATCTCACAGGTCTGGCATCTCAAATGTCTTCTTGGGGTCTCTGCTGCCAACCAGGCTTCACATACACAGCTTCATGCAATGGCCTATCAGGGCCTACTTTATGCAGAGACACCCCTGCTGCGCTCTGCCTGACCTTGGCAGCTCTCTGAAACCGTGGAGGAAGAACTGATGACCCCTTCACTCTTGCAAACTTCATGCTTCTAAAGCCAGCACCACGTGAATGAAACTGCCAAATCTGGCTGCAAGTTCGGGATGGAATCTCTCCTACTTTAACCACATTTGCAATTTTTCTCTGCCCTGGACTTGTTGGAGGATTAGCTGGGTGTGGTCTTGCCCTGAAGATACTGATTCTTTTGTTTACTTGTAAATCTCCAGGCCTCTCCTTAATCACTTTAGTCTCCTTATGAAAGGGAGCCTCTCCTTCACATGCCTTGGTCCCACCTTTAATCTTCCTAGTGCAGTTATCAGATCCAAACTGTACATTCTGCATTTCCCCATCTGCTCTTCTTCACTGCAGATCTGCACAATATTCACCATTAAAAGCCACGCCACAATTTCTACATTAGGCTGTCTTGAAATATCCTCTGCCAAAGACATCAGTCCATTGCTTTTCAACTCAGCATCAGGCAAGCATTTGGGCTGTGGGCAAACTGCTGCCAGACTCTTTATCAAAATATCCCAGTTGCTGCCTAAGTATTTATTTTCCCCCGGAACCATATCTTTTGCAGCCATGCTTTCTTCCAGGCCTCCACTAGAATGGCCCTTTAAGCTCTGCTTACAGTAGTCGACAGCCTTTCTAGCCCCAAATTCCAAAGTCTTCCACATTTCTCCAAACATCCACATGGTCAGGTTCTTCACAGCCAACAGCCCACTCTCTGGTACCAAATTACTGTATTAGTCACTTTTCTGTTGCTGTGATAAAACACCATGACCAAGGAACTTATAAAAGGAAGAGTTTATTTGAGCTTACGATTGACGGTTCCAGAGAATTAGAGTCCATTGTGGTGGGAGGCATGGTGGCTGGAGAGGCATGGCGGCTGGAGCAGCAAGCCGAGGGTCACATCTTGCAAAGAGCACAGGAAGCAGAGAGAGCAACTGTAGACCACAAGGCTTGTTAAAACTCACTAAGCCTGGAACTGGAGTTCTCCTGGAATTGGAGTTACAGACAGTTCTTAGCCGCCATGTGGGTGCTGGGGATCGAACCCGGGTCCTCTGCAAGAGCGTCGGTGCTCTTAACCGCTAGGCTATCCGAAACCCTCTTCTGACCTCCGCGGCATTGCACGACACGGGTGCACAGACCTGCATGCAGACAATACATTCATACACATACAAAAATAAAAAAATAAAATAAAATAAAATAACTCACTAAGCCTGCCCCCAACAACGCACTTCCTCCAGCAGGGCCACACCTTCTAAAACCTCCATAAACAGTGCCACCAACTGGAGACAAATGTCTGAATACCTAGAGCCTATGGGGGACACTCATTCAAACCACCACAATACCCATTTATATATAGCATTTACTGTAAGAACTGTCATAAATTCAGACTCCTCAGAAACTTCAACTTAGTAGAAAGGAGCTGGTGGGGGCTGGAAAGGTGGCTCAATGGTTAAGAGCACTGGCTGTTCTTGCAGTTCTCTACAGACCCAGGTTCTAGTCCCAGCACCCACATGGTAGCTAAAAACTGTCCATAACTACAGTTCCAGGAGATCTGACACCCTCTTCTGATCTCCACAGCCATTACAGGACATAAGTACACCCTCCTACATTCAGGCATTATACTCATATGCATAAAAATAAAAATAATAAATAAATTATTTTAAAAGAAATTAGTTGGGGCCCAGTGTACAGAACTTGCCATGAGTTTCTTGAGGGTAAAATAGTGGTTGATGGTGATGTTGATAGTGGTGGTGATGGTTGTGATGATGATGATGGTTGTGATGATGATGGTAATGGTGATGGTTGATGATGGTGATGGTTGTGATGATGATGGTGATGGTGATGGTTGTGATGATGATGGTGATGGTGATGGTTGTGATGATGATGGTGATGGTGATGGTTGTGATGATGATGGTGATGGTTGATGATGATAGTTGTGATGGTGATGGTTGATGATGGTGATGTTGATGGGGATGGCTGTGATGATGGTGATGGTGATGGTTGTGATGATGATGGTGATGGGGATGGTGGTGATGATGGTGATGGCTGTGATGATGATGGTGATGGTGATGGTAATGATGGTGATAGTGACAGTTGTGATGATGGTGGTGATGGCGATGGCGATGGTGATGGTTGTGATGATGGTGATGGTGATGGTTGATGATGGTGATGGTAATGGTGATGGTGATGGTTGATGATGGTGATGGTTGTGATGATGATGGTGATGGTGATGGTGATGATGATGGTGATGGTGGTGATGGTGATGATGGTGATGATGGTGATGGTGGTGATGATGGTGATGGTTGTGATGATGATGGTGATGGTGATGGTGATGATGATGGTGATGGTGATGGTTGTGATGATGATTGATGATGGTGATGGCTGTGATGATGGTGATGGTGATAATAGTGATGGTGATGATGGATAATTTTGATGATGGTGGTGATTGTGGTGGTTATGATGGTGGTTATGATAGTGGTAGGAGCGGGGATGGTGACTGTGACCATGGGTCACTGAAACACTGATAGGCAGGGAAGAGGAGAGGTCTGCCCTGTTAAACTTGGCCCAGGCTACTGGCTTCTCCTGACTCGAGTTCCATGGTTCCCTGGGAAATATTAGTCAGGGACTGCTTCATTAGGAGCTTATTTTCTGAAATGACCTAAATGTCCCCCATCTCCAGATCTGCAAGTTCCTTGTTGCTGCAGTATCTCTGGAGTCACTAAACTCTTTCCAGGGCTGGGGACACAACAAGGCCAAGAGTCTGTGGTCCCCACACTCTTCTTCAGCTTCTAGTACTTCAATCCTTGGGCTTGGGTGTTTTTGAGAACCAGTGAGTAAAACAGGCAGGAAAGCCCCTGGTGGAGCCTCCCACCACATCCACCAAGCTGCTCTGGAGGGGCCAGGAGCCCACACACCCACCTCAGCTCCTGTCTCATGGGAGATGCAAGCCTGGGATGGGCTCCCACCACCTCAGCCTTCCCAGTGAGGTCAGCCCAGCTGTTTCTGTGGCAGCCAACACAAGCCCACCCTGCCTTCCCCTCCTGGCCTCCCTCCTCCCTCCCCTAGTGCCCCTTCACCTTCCAAGTGCACCGCTTGCACTTGACTCTTAGGTCAGTCAGATTCCATTTCTGGGAAAACCAAATGGCAATGATCCTGGTGGTTGGTATTTATTATGATGGAAGAGAGAAAGCTTGGGCTGCTGGAGCTGGGCCCAGGCACCCTGACTTACTCAATCCCTGTCTCTCGTTTTTCTCTTGCCAGGATTACCCCTCCTACCCCGGCTTCCCGCAGAGCCAGTACCCCCAGTATTACAGCTCCTCCTACAACCCCCCCTACGTCCCCACCAGCAGCCTCTGCCCTTCGCCCCTCTCCACGTCCACCTACGTCCTCCAGGAGGCTCCTCACAACGCCCCCAACCAGAGTTCCGAGTCGCTGGCCGGTACGTACAGTCACCTTTGCTCTAGGTTTGCCTGTGAGCTGAGCTCCTATGTAAAGGAGGGACACAGAACACAGGTTCCCTTGTCAAGAAGCAGGTTGTCCATCAGATAGGTGTTGATCTCACTCCCTCTGTGCAAGTGTGTGTGTGTGTGTGTGTGTGTGTGTGTGTGTGCACATGCGCTTAAGAAGAGAAAATCTAGCCGGGCAGAAAATCTTAGCACTTGGGAGGCAGAGGCAGGCAGATCTCTTTGAGTTCAGGCCAGCCTGGTCTACATAGTGAGCTCTAGGATACCTGGGGCTACAGGAAGACCCTGTCTCAAAAAGGACCAAAAAAAAAACAAAAAAAAAGAGTGAAACATTTACCTAAAAACTGCTCATTTCTAGCTTCTCTCAAAAAAAAAAAAAAAAAAAAAACTCTACCCTGTCCCTCTAGCCACACTCCAGGAAATGTGCTTAGTTGAAATTCATTTCAAAAGGACACCCAGCAGGCTGGAGAGAGAACTCAGTGAAGTGCTTGCCAAAAAAGCCTGAGCACCTGAGCTCAGAGCCCAGGACTACATCAACACCAGGAGTGGCAGTGCACACCTAATGTCGCTCTACGAGATCACGCTCCACTGTTGGTTTTCTCCCACCGTAAAGATAATTAAAAGGCAGGAAAAAAAAATATATGCCAGGCGCGGTGGCCCACGCCTTCAATCCTAGCCACTTGGGAGGCAGATGCAGGTGGATCTTTGTGAGTTCAAAGGCCCCTGGTCTACAGAGTGAGTTCCAGGACAGTGGAGGCTCAGGAGACCTCTGTTGTCAAAAGATCAAAAAAAAAAAAAAAAAAAAAAAAAAAAAAAAGGCAGAAAAAACTCAGATACACAGAAAACAACAGGTAACAAACTGTATTAAAAGGGAAGAAACACAGTCAGAGAGAGAAGCTTTCCACAAGTCAAAAAGGGGCTCAGAAACTGAAAATCCCCAAGGCCCTCAGGAGGGCTTGGGCCTTTAGGTGTTTTTGCTGGTATGGGGCAGGTCCCCCTCCCCTAATTTTAAATTGGTCAATTTAAACAAAGAAGAGAGAGCCCATGGGTCACAGCTCCAAGCAGAGCGAGATATCCTTAGGTCCTTCCTCTGTCTTATCTAAACCAGTCTGGGCCAGTCAGCTAGAAAGGGGACCCTGCTGGCCAGGTGGGGAGCCCATGCCTTTGTCTTAGACCAAGAAGGAGACAGAAGTGTGCTCTATGTTTTCCTCATCAGTGGCCCTGTCTGCTTATCAGAGACTTAGTCCCTCACAGGCACTGGGCGGGGTGGAGATAGAAGGATCTCAGGAGCTCTCTGGACAGCCAGCCTAGCCAATCATCAAGATCTGGGTTCAGTGAGGGGCCCTGTCTCAGTAAAGAAGGTGGCAAGTGATTAAAGACACTCAGCCCTGACCTCTGTCCTCTTCATGCACATGTACATGGATGTACATGAATGGACACATACACACACACACACACACACACGCACAGAAAGGACACTCAGCACCCCACACTAGCTTGCTTACCTCAGGTTCATTTCCTGAGGGGCCCATGTAGGCTGTGAAATTCAAAAGTACACACCTGTGTGGTCTTCTCGTGTCACCTGTCTTTGTCCTTATTAACAAACATCTATTAAGCACCTACTGTTTTCTAGGTACTTCTTAGTTTGACAAATTACAAATGAAGGATATTGTAGATTTGACTTTTGTAGACAATAGTCAAATAATCATACAGATACATGCTTACAAATTATAATGTTCAAAGCTATAATTCTCATAAGAAAGGGGCTCCTTTTCTTTCCCTGAAAAGAACAACATAGATCAAAGTAACAAGTAATTTACTAGTAATCACAGCACTGGGATTTGAACCCAGGCCAGTTGGGCCCTGATCTGAACCTTAACCATTCACAATCACACAGAAATATGACATTATTTTCTGCCTGGAAACAAAGCCAGAGGCCTTCTCATGTCGGTTCTCTCTGGAGGACAGTCAGATGCCGTGACATGATCTCCTACGCTACAGAACACTCACAATCGTTAGGCACCATGGGAACCGTGTATTATGAAGGCCTTTCAACTTCAGAAGAGAGAAAATCTGGTTTAAGAAATAAAAAAGCACAGGTAGATGTGGCCACCATGTACATCCCCTGTGTCCCCACCTCTATGGTACAGAGCTGGATCTGGACACCCTGTGTGGCTAGCTCGCCAGGCTGCAGGTTCATCTGTAGCACCACAGACCTGCTGCCCACACAGCTGCTTTTTTATTTATATTTTTTCTATTTGATTTGTTTATTTTTTTTAAGGGATTCTACAATATAATAGCACAGTTGTTTTCAGATAACATTGCTGTTACTCAGTTTGCCATACAATTAGGTAATTGGTGCATTTTTTTGAAATGAGCCAAATTATTAAGCATAAGCAATAAATGTAAGTAACATTCATGTAAAACCAATTTGCAAGTATCTATGTCCAAATTTTGAACAACCCAAGGTTCCCATAGTCCAGTTGGAGAAGCTTGTATGCACAAGCCTGTTGATCAAATAGGAGTCCAGTCTATATTGCTGTAGTCTCACGATTCACCCCAATCTCTCTGCAGCCCTTACATTCTACCATGCCTCCTCTTCCGCAAGTTGTTCCCTAGGCTTTGGGAAGGGGGCACAAGTGGGTGAGAAGCAAAACAGTCTATTTTCTCTGGCGATGTCATTTTGGACTCTAGTCTGTTCAGGTTGTTCCCCTTCATGTGTTGACAGCTTATCCAAGGATACCTTTTTAATCCTACATCATGTTTTTCTTTTTCCTATAAAGGGGAGAGGTAGGAAGGTTTCTCAGCATCTGGAAGGTTAACTTCATTAGGGCCCATTATAAACAGTTAAATAGAATTCAGAGAGATGCTCAGTGTCTGTGACTCAGGCAGTCTGAGGTTCCTCTTTCTTTAATGTTCAGATGGGTCAGCCTCTCTGCTGGCATTTCCCAGTCCATCCTGCACACCCAAAAATTGTACGTTTTGGGGCATTTAGATTGGTGTTTTTACCTGTGGGAACATACAAATCTCCTCCCATTGTTAGTTTCACAGCTGCTTTCTTTAGATGTCTGGGCTCAGTCAGCCCCAAAAGGTTTGAGAGCAACAAATCAAAATGATCAAATGCAAACATGCATGAGTTTTGGTTTCTCTCTCTCTCTCTCTCTCTCTCTCTCTCTCTCTCTCTCTCTCTTTCTCTTGTGTGTGTGGGTTTTTTTTGAGACAGGGTCTCCCTGTAGCCCCAGCTGGCCTGGAGCTAGCCCTGTAGACCAGGCTGGCCTTGAACTCACAGAGATCCACCTGCCTCTCCTGCCTCTGCTGGGACTAAAGGCATGTGCCACCACACCCAGCTTAAAGGCAGTTCTTAGCCGCCATGTGGGTGCTGGGAATCGAATCCAGGTCCTCTGCAAGAGCAGTCGGTGCTCTTAACTGCTGAGCCATCTCTCCAGCCCCTTTATTTCTCTTTTTTGAGATTAGCTTTCACTGTATAGCCCAGGCTAGCCTCTAACATGCAATCCTCTTGCCTTGGTCTCACAAGTGTTACCAGTGATTGTTCCCTGGACCAGATGTTACTGGATTCTTCGTGTCTTGTTCAAAAAAATTAAGAAACAAATAGCCAAGCAGCAAGGGTCTATCTAGAAGCAAAGTAAAAGCAAAGGGCAGATGCACTGCAGGGGAGGGTGGCTGGAGCTGCGGGTGCCTGCTGAGCTTCCTTCTGTGGACTGAGGAGGCGGCTGCCAAGGGCAGAGTTGCACTGCTGTTCTGTTTTGATTGACAGGCTTGGGGTATATAAACCTTAGTTCAATGTGCATGACTTTTCCCATGATGCATCTGCTTTAATCATGCATAGGCATCAGATGGTAAATAGGAGATTTTCCCTAAAAGGTCACTCAAAGGACAGTTTGCCTTACTATGAATGCACCCAAAAACTAATCCAGACTGGATCTACGGCAGCCATTGCTCCTAGTTCCAAGATGTGTTTGGTCATAAAAGGGAACTTACCGAGAGATTTCTGGGGCGTTACTAGGGGTTTTTAAGGCAGAGTGACAGGTTGCTTTGTTTCAAAAGGAGAGGGGGGGGCTCATTGGGGTTCCAGGTTGCTAAGTTGTCCTGCAAACCTGTCTCACGGGTGCTCAGATCACAAGTGCACCCAGCACTGAGCTTTGTTTGTTTTGTCGTGTTTTGTTTTAGAAGGGGTCCCAAGTAGCAAGTAGCCCAGGCTGTCTT
The DNA here is from genome assembly GCA_009823505.1 of Rhizomys pruinosus. Taxonomy (NCBI): domain Eukaryota; kingdom Metazoa; phylum Chordata; class Mammalia; order Rodentia; family Spalacidae; genus Rhizomys; species Rhizomys pruinosus. The sequence continues at coordinate 1,426,396 of VZQC01002375.1, read as the reverse complement.
TGAACTTACTACGTAGCCAAGGATGACTTTGAACTCCTGATCCTCCTACCTCTACCTCCCAGGTGCTGAGATTATAGGCGTGCCCCTCTACATCCAACACTGAATTTGGCTCCTCTTTGCTGAAGTCTACTAGTGTCCCTGGGCTTCGTGGATGCTCAGCCAGCTGGATGTCCTGTGGACACCACGAGTAAATAAATGTTCCTGGGTTAGGAGAGGAGCATCGAGGAAGAGTTCGCCTTCCTCCTGGGCTCTCAGTTTGGCCACAGGTCCAGATCTAGGTCCAGATCCTCACATCCTTTGTGTCCTTGGTGTGGAAACCCCCGGCCAAGCATTTTTTAAGTCAGCTTTTAAGGAAGTGTCAGGCTTGACTGATTTTAATAGTTTGGATTTCATTCCAAAGTCGTTACTGAATGAGTAGTTCCTATCTAACTTAGCAAATTGAACATTGTTTTCTTTGGAGAAAGAACATGAAGTCTGACAGACTTCTCGTCATGGTCTTGAATTGTCTTTGGCCACCCTGCTTCTCCAAATGTGGCCTCTGTGCACTGTTTCTCAACAGACAAACAAAGGGCTGATGGGAAATCAGGGTGGAGAGCAGCTATAGGCAAGAACAATTCACGGACACCCTGTGGGTGCAGAGTTCAAGGGTGAACTGTTCTCCAAAGTCGTCCTTCCTGAGAATCTGGGTTCCGAGGCGGGGTTACATCCAGACCCCATCGGGAGCAAATGCAGGGCTCTTCTGGTCTCAGAAACATCCCATCATTGTCCCCTGTTCTTCACTTGTCCTTTGGTCTAAGATCCAACCCTAAGTGGTTGAGAAGGCTTCATTGTGTGTCTAAGAAGCTCGCCTAAAATCAAATCACTGTTGCCCAGCATGGTGGTGCACGCCTTTAGTCCCAGCACTTATGAGGCAGAGGCAGAGGCAGGTGGATCTCTGTGAATTCAAGACCAGCCTGGTCTATATAGTGAGTTCCAAGCCAGCTGGGGCTACAGGGAGACCCTTCTCAAACAAAAGAAAATCTAATCACTGTCAACTCTAACTAGGGTTCCTTGACTCTTTTCCCCAGTGTCTGTTATAGAAGAAAAGCATGTGAGCAGACATGCATGTATGCATGTGCACAGACATGTACACACTCATGAAAACTCCAGCTATGAAGCTATCTATAGTCCCCTTGAGTGGTGCCTCCCAGCTTGTACTGCGTGACTGGGACTGACCAACCCCGCCTGTTCTCAACTTTGCCCTGAGCTGGTCTCCACCATATTCCACCCCAGTCTCTTCAAAGGGCATGCTCTGATGAACTGCAGATGCCAGCGGTGTACAGAGGATGGCAGAGCAGCTCGCTGGGCAGAGGGCAACGTCTGAACAGCTGTTCAGACTCAGGAGAACTAACACACTGGTCATTATTAAGACTTTGCTCTTTTGGGGCTGGAGAGATAGCCTAGCAGTTAAGAGCACCGACTGCTCTTGCAGAGGACCTGGGTTCGATCCCCAGCACCCACATGGCGCCTGAGAACCGTCTGAAACTCCAATTCCAGGAGAACTCCAGTTCCAGGGGAATCCGAGACCCTCTTCTGACCTCCGAGGCATTGCACGACACGGGTGCACAGACCTGCATGCAGACAGTACATTCATACACATACAAAATTTTTAAAAAATTAAATTAAAAAAAAGACTTTGCTCTTTTTACATGGGTGAATTTGTATGCTGCAAAGTATCCAAAAGAAGTTGGAGGATATCTTTTTTTAGTTTCTTAAATCCTCTCCCTCAGCCAATAAGAGAATTTTTTTTAAAAGAGAGGTTTTTTTTTTTAAGCTCCTAAGAAGAGATTTGGAAGTTTCCTCTGTGCAGTTGGTAACTAGGAAAATTAAAAATGCATGTACCGGGGCTGGAGAGATGGCCTAGCAGTTAAGAGCGCCGACCGCTCTTACAGAGGAAGAAGCGTTGGGCCGTAATTCAGGTGACAGAATAATATTTGTCTGCCATGCACAAAGCTCTGTATTCTATGACCAGATCTACATAAGACTGTGCGGTGGTGCATGGCTGGGGAGGCAGAGGCAGGAGGATCACAAGTTCAGAGTCATCCGTGGCTATACGGTCAGTTCAAGGCCAGCACATGTGAGGCCCTGCCCCAGAAAGGGGGGAAAATCTCAAAGAAAATGGCAATTGCACTAAACATTTAAGTAAGAACTACCAATTTCTGTGCAAATTTCTTCATGAAGTCACGCTTCTGACTTGTCCAGTGGGGCTGGTGTGTCACCCTGATGCCCAAACTGGGTGACAATGGGAAAAAATGCAGAACCAGAACAGACACAGGCTGCAAAAGAAAGCAGTGAGCCTCTCTGACAGTTTACACATTAGGATTTTATCCAGGGATACAAAGGTTGGTTTAAAATGTGAACTTGGACTGGTATAACTTCCAGATGGTGACGTGGGTTATCTCAGTAAGTACAGAAGTGCTCAATGCTTCCAGAACCTCCCAGCCAGCAGCAGAGAGTAGAGAGAACTTCATCTCACCCCCATGGTGTTGGAAGCTTGCTTTTTTTTTTTTTTGTCTTTTTGAGACAGGGTCTCCCTGTAGCTCCAGCTGTCCTGGAACTCGCTCTGTAGACCAGGCTGGCCTTGAACTCACAAAGATCCACCTGCCTCTGCCTCCCGAGTGCTAGGATTAAAGGTGTGCGCCACCACGCCCTGCTTGGAAGCTCTCTTTGTAACGAATAGGTACCACGCGGCCCTGCTGAGGGGAGGGGAACACAGCACCCACCTGCGGCCACTGTAGGGAACTGGCGCAGAGACCAGTCAGCTACTTTTATAGCCCGGCCTGAGAGGTACTTCCACCTCAGGCCCTTAGCCTGGGACAATGAGACACATTTCCCACTCTTGGCCGTGACTTCCCACCTGCCCAGGGACTGCTGAACCCTGGACAGGATTTTCAGGCTGATGGCTGTTGGCCTATCTTCAGCCTATGTCCACTCACAACACCAGCTATCCAGGTTGGTGATCACACTGGGACCTCTTTCCAACCCGCTGGCCACCCGAACAAAATGCAGGCCTGCTTTGGCCTGTATGTGGGCAAAAAATTTAATAACAGCTCAGAATTCTGTAATGATGTTAATGGGAATTCGATTTATTGCTTTACTACAGCCTGCTTTTATAAGCCAAATGACGTCAGTTCCCAGAGCCAATCACAGACCCCCAATTCCCTACCACTGCACACTGTTGCCTCACCCAGCATCACACACCTAGGCCACGTTGTTTGCTCCTCCTTGGGGCGGGGTCAGAGAAATCCCCTGACTTCCATCCATGTGGTGCCCTGAGGGGTGCTAGCTGAGAACTAGCCCCCAATTCAAACTGGATCTTCCTACACCATGGGGTGTCAGAATTCACATGTCCGCACTCTCTTCTTCAGGATATTGGCACTTTGAGGTGGGCTTTGGGAGGTGGCTGGATGGGGATGGAGCCCTTAGGAGTGGGATTAGCGTCTCTGTAAGAATAGGTGAACTGGGCATGGTGGCGCACGCCTTTAATCCCAGCACTTAGGAGGCAGAGGCAGGCGGATCTCTGTGAGTTCAAGGCCAGCCTGGTCTACATAGCGAGCTCCAGGCCAGCTGGGACTAAAGGGAGACCCTATCTCAAAAAGACTTAAAAAAAATAACAGGTGAGAGAGCTGACCTCGATCTGCTGTGTGAGGATACAGCAGAAGCATGTGCATTGACAAGCTGAGGGACTTCTCCAAGAGTCGGACCAGCTGGTACCATAACAGATTGGCCTCCAGAATGACTGAGAGTACACTTGTGTCACCTAAACCACGCAATCCATGCTGTTCCTGTTAAGGCAAACCATGCTAAAGCTGCACAGCTCCTGAAAACCAACCTCCCCATACCATGATTAAAGACAAAAATGGCTACTTGTCCCAGAGACTGAACCTTGGGCCTCAAACATGCTGGGCAATCACTCCACCCCTGAGTTACATCCTCTGCCTTCTTTTTTACTTTTTATTTGAAGACTGGGTCTCACTAGGTTGCCTAGATCAACCTTGAACTCTTTCTAGAGCTCAGGCTATCTCGAACTTAAGATTCTCCTGCTTCAACCTCCCAAGTAGCTGAGGTGACAGGCCTGGGCCACTAGGCCCAGCTAAAATGTCCACTCTTACCTTGTCTATCAAGAATCTGAGCTGGGGGCTGGAGAGATGGCCTAGCGGGTAAGAGCGCTGGCTGCTCTTGCAGAGGACCTGGGTTCGATCCCCAGCACCCACATGGTGGCTGAGAACCGTCTTTAACTCCGGTCCAGGGGAATCTGATGCCCTCTTCTGACCTCAGCAGCATTGCACTACATAGGTGCACAGACCTACATGCAAACAGTACATTCATACACATAAAAATTAATTAATTATTAATTTTAAAAAAGAATCTGAGCTTATCCAGGCATAGTAGCACACACCTTTAATCCCAGCACTTTGGAGGCAGAGGTAGGTGGATCTCTGTGAGTTTAAGGCCAGCCTGGGGAATTCCAGGCTAGCTGGGGCTACAGGGAGACCCTGTCTCCAATTACTACTGAGTAAAGGAGAACATGTCTGACTATGATCTCTAGATGGGCTGACTAGACGCCAGTGGATGAATTTGCCCTGAAGGACATCTGGGTACAAATGCTTGACTGGACAGGACTTCACATGTATGGCAGAACACATGAGCTCAGGTGGGGAGTTGAGGGGCACGAACGGGGGAGGGCGTCTAGATTTGACTAAGAATTTGTATGAAATGGACAAAGGGTCAATAAAAATTTTTAAACCAAAACAAATAAATAAGATGTGAGCTTAGAAGAAGTTCTTTCTTCTGAAGGTTTTTGCTGGCTCAGTCCTAGAAATCTCCAAGGCTGTGTCCCCAAAACATTGGCAGGTGGGCTAAGAGGCACCATCCCACCTGCTCTGATCACAGTTGGCTTTCTTTTGCCCTCAGTCTCCAAAGGAACTTTATAAATATTAAACAAAGTTGAATCCCTTGGAGTTTGGAGAGAAATGGTCCTTCCGGGGTGAGAAAAAGAACCCAGTTCATCGCCAAGTAGATTTTAGTCAAAGGCCCCCTCCCTCCCAGCATGGCCTGAGAACCGGAGGGCAGGGTGGGGTGAGCAGGACACATTTGGGAGCTAAATCAAGCAACTGGAAAGTAAAAAGTGGGACAATATGTTCTCTGAGGGTCCAAGCTGGTTCACGGTCCTGTGGCTCTATAATGACAAGGACGGGCCTAGTTTTGGTCACTAATTTGTAAGGATAGCAATCAAGTTAGGCCGCCTCACTAGGCCACACAGGCCCTTGAAACTCGACACTCTTGAAGCTAGATCTTCCATCCATTTTTCATTGCAATGATGCAATCTCTGAGCCTGACATCTTCGTAAAGAAGAGAGGTTTTCCTAGCTCTTAGTTCTGAGGGCCCTGGGCTCTTTTCAGAGCATGCCCCCAGTTGACCTAAGGACCTCCCACTAAGCTCCAACCCTGGAAGGTCCTGCCATTGCCACTCTGGGAATTGAGCCCCCAGTGCAAAGTTTTAGGGGTTATGGGGCAGCTAAGCCCATAACCTGGAACAGAAGAGCCAGACGCTCAGCTCCCTGGGAACATATCTTCTTGTCCACATTCTGTTTGCTCAGTGGTTCTCAGGCCATCTGCATGGAGCTGCTCAGCTATCAGAGCTTCCTGAAGATCTCTGAGCGGATAGAAGTCCCTGGCCCAGGGGGCCTCCCTGACAGAGCCCTCCCGTAATCTGTCTCCCACCCAACATATTTATTTGATCATATGTCTGATGTCCCTCCCATCTTGCTAGAATTTTTTTTGTCTTTTTGAGACAGAGTCTCCCTTTAGTCCCAGCTGGCCTGAAACTCATTATATAGGCCAAGCTGGCCTTGAACTCACAGAGATCCACCTGCCTCTGTCTCCCAAGTGCTGGGATTAAAGGTGTGCACCACCACACCCGGCGAGGCGCTAGAATTTTTTTATATGTGTATACAGGTATATTCATGTGCATGCATGCAGATATAGTGTGTGTGTGTGTGTGTGTGTGTGTGCATATGTCTATAGATCAGGTGACAACCTTAGGCGTCATCCCCAGAAGCACCATCCACCTCCTCTGAGACAGGCTCTCTCATTGGCCTGGAGCCCATCAATCAGGCGAGACTGGCTGGCCAGTGAGCCCCAGGGATCCAGTGTCTGCCTCCAGCACTGCGATTACAACTGTGCGCCACCGTAACCAGCTTCTCACATGGGTGCTGAGGGCTAAACTCAGGTCCTCCTCAAATGAAAGACATTTTATCCACTGAGTGATATTCCCCAGCCCTTGCTAGAGTTTTTAATGCAATGAGCCTCAAGACAGGCCCCAGAGCATCCAACAGAGCCTGCTTCACAGGTATCTGTTAGTTGGGAACAAGGTCAGGAATGGGTGGACAGCAGGTGAACAGTAGGCTAATCCTGTGACTTTGGCCTCCAGCACTGTCTTTGGGGTTGCATGGGACTGGAGTGATATTTCCCACGAAGAGACTCCCAGCAAAGCCTCTGACCTGTGCACTGTCCCCTCCTGCCCAGGTGAATACAACACACACAATGGGCCCTCCCCACCGGCAAAAGAGGGTGACACAGACAGGCCACATCGAGCCTCTGACGGGAAGCTGCGTGGCCGGTCAAAGAGGAGCAGTGACCCTTCCCCAGCAGGGGACAATGAGATCGAGGTATGTTAGGTGGGTGGAGCTGATCGCTGTCTGTGGCCTGAGTCACGGCTGGAGGCCCCTTGCACTTTGTAAACCCAGCTCGTGACAGAGCTCCACTAAGGGGGGACATCAGGGAGACTGGACTGTACAGAGCCCTGGTGAATGACCGAGCTGGGGAAGACAGCCTGAGAGCCAGCATGGACCACACGCTCCTCACACCTTGGTAGGACATGAGCTCCTTCCTCTCAGGCTCCAATTCTGTAGTCCTGGGCGGGGCCAGAGAAGTTGCATGGGCAACGAGCCCTTGGGCTGCAGAACCAAGAATGGGCCACACCCTAAGAGCCCCTGGGAAGGAAGATGACTGGCTTGGTCTTCAGCTGGGGCACAGTCACCATGATACTCTGTAAAGGCAGATCCCAGGTCCCACCCCAGACCAGTGACATGCAGCAGGAGCAGTTTTCGAAGGCCTGCTTGTCTTCCTGGGGGCGGGCTCAGGTGTCTGCATCCTGTTTGAGACTCTGGAAGCTCAGGCAGAGGATCCCAGCCGGGCACACTTCAGAATGACCTGCAGAGTTAAGAGGGACCTGCCCTCCCCAGCTAAACGCCAGGCCCACTCGTCACGCTCCCTGGGGTGGCGACTCAGGCCACGTTTCTAATGACCACAAGACCTCCAGAGTGTAACCAAGATGAAAAGGCTGGTCTGCGGGCTATGCTAGCATTTGGCAGACACTGAAATCTCTCCCAAACCTGCCCGCCTGGGGGAGGAGATGGTGGGGACACAGACCTCATGAATGACCATGAGACAGACTCAAGCGGCCGTTGTCTATCCAGGGAGGACAGTGGGCAAGTTCGAGGGTCTACACTGCTGTACCTGTTGGCTGCCATGTGCCCTGAGACTTCGGCAGCAACAGCAAAGTGGGATTCAGGCCTAGCCCCTCAAACATACCATCAGCATCCCTACCCGCCATCCCCGACACTTCACAGAATAACCACAAACTCAGAAAATGACAAATAGCATCTCGCCATTCCTTAAAGTCAATGCGACTTTGATGCTCCATCCTCCGTCCTGTCCCTATCCCAGCAGAATGGTAGGAAATCCCATCGCATTATTGAGGCCTCCTCCACTCATCCTTTGAGTGGTCTCAGGAAACACAAGAGCTGCCATTGCTCCTTATAGCTTGATTGCAGCTGGCATCCTCTGGGCCCAAGCTTGTGTGTTCGGGCAGAGACCAGTTGCTCACTGGTCATGATGCTCTGTGTTAGTTACTTTTCTCTTGCTGTGATAAAACACTGTGACCAAGGGAACTATTTGTGCTTACGGTTCCAGAGGAATCAGAGTCTGTTGTGGCAGGGAGGCATGGCGGCCTGAGGTAGCCAGAGCCGAAAGAGGAGCGTGCACATCTTCAAGCAGGGACAGGAAGCAGAGAGTAACTGGTAATCTGGCAAGGCTTAAGAACTCTCTTAGCCCATCCCCAGCGACCTCCTTCCTCCAGCAAGGACACACCTTCTAAGAACTCCCAGAACAGCACCACCAACTGGGGATAAAATGTCCAAATACTTGGAGCTTATGAGGGACATTCTCATTCAAACCACTACGTGTTGTGTGTACAGGCCTTGGAAATCTTTGTGGAGGCAAGGTCTGGGAACATTAGCCACCAGGAAAACAAAAACAAAAACAAAAACAAAACAAACAAACCGGAAACCACAAAACTATAAGGAGAGAAAGACCTGGGGAGGAGCCTGTAGAAAGCAAGGGGGCTGTGGGCAGGGATGATTCAGCCCAGAAAATGCTCGCCGTGCCAGTGTGAGGACCACCACCACATTAAAACAAACAGGCCATGGCGGCACACATCTGTAACCCCAGTGCTGGGGGACAAGATAGGCAGATCCAGAGGCTTGCTGGTCAGACATTGTATTAGTCGAGGTTCTCTAAAGAAACAGAATCATAAGCCGGACGTGGTGGTGCACGCCTTCAATCCTAGCACTTGGGAGGCAGAGGCAGGCGGATCTTTGTGAGTTCAAGGCCAGCCTGGTCTACAGAGTGAGTTCCAGGATAGCTGGGGCTACAGGGAGACCCTGTCTCAATAAGACAAAAAAAAAAAAAAAAAAAAAAAAAAAGAAGAAAGAAAAAATAAGAAAGAAAGAAAGAAAGAAACAGAATGAGTAGAATTGATATCTACATATTAGGTTAGCTCACATGATAGAGTCCGAGTATTCCAACAATGGCTGCAGCACACTAGAGAGGCTGAGAATCCAGTAGTTGCTCAGTCCACGAGGCTGGATGTCTCAGCACTCCCAATCTGGTGCTGAAGGCCTGATGGATTCTGGGAGATGTGCTAGTCTTCAGCTTACATGGGAATCCAAGGAGTGGGTCACAGCAGCAAGACAACTCAGCAGTGAGAGAGAAGGCAAGCAGCAAAAGGGAAGAGCTCCCTTGTGCCATCGCCATTTGTACGGGCGGCCATCAGAAGGTGACGGCCACAGTTAGGGTGGGTCTTCCAGCTTCAAACGATCCAATCAGAAGGTCTTGCTCTCCTTTTAGTTAATCCCAGATCCAGGCAAGTTGACACCCAGCATTAGCCATCACAGACAATATAGTCAATTGGTGACCTCCAGGTTCATTGAGAGACCCTGCCTCAAAAATAAGGTAAAGTGGGATTGGAGAGATGGCTCAGCAGTTAAGATTACTGACTGCTCTTGCAGAGCTCCCAGACTCAGTTCCCAGCACCCACATGGTGGCTAAGAACTGTCCTGAACTCCAGTTAAGGGGACTCCTTCACCTTCTTCTGACCTCAGCAGCATTGCATGACACAGGTGCACTCACATATATGCAGTATCGCATGACACAGGTGCACTCACATACATGCAGCATTGCATGACACAGGTGTACTCACATACATGCAGGCAATACACTCATACACATAAAATAAGTAAAACTTAAATAAAATAAAATAATCTTAAAAAAATAAGGTAGAAAAACAATTGAGAAAGACACTGGATTTTGAGCTGTGGCCTCCACATGCATGAATATATATATATATATATATATATATATATATATACCACAACAAACATGTCACATACAACTGACAGAGAGAGAAAGAGAAAGAGAGAACCAAAGACAGAAAGGATGCCCCAAGCAGAGAAACGGGGGAGCTGTCAACAGCAGCTGCTTGAAAGGCTAGAGCCTTGGGGCTGGAGAGATGGCTCAGCAGTTAAGAACACCAACTGCTCTTACAGAGGACCCGGGTTTGATCCCCAGCACCCACATGGCAGATGAGAACCATCTTTAACTCCAGTTCCAGGGGAATCCAACATCCTCTTCTGACCTCCGAAGCATTGCATGACACAGGTGCACAAACCTGCGTGCAGACAGTACACTCATATACATAAAAATAATAAAATAATTTTTAAAAAAGAAAGGCTAAAGCCTCGTCACCAAGGTCAGGCTCAAGGAGATGAAGTCCTGTGGGCTGGGTGTGGGGAGTATGCTTGCTCTTTGATTGACAGCCCATGGGGAGGTAGACCAGGATGCCCTCATCAGAAGACTGGGGACCAAGGCAAGGCACACCCAGTGCTAGTACCTGTTCCCCCTCACTTCACCGGTGCAGCCTCAGAAGAGCCTGGCACTGTGCTGCTCCACCCTGGAAAGCAGTGTCCATCTGGACACCACGGTTATCCCTCTGTTCATTGCCAGCTGCTTTTAGGCACCCCAGGATTCCACCATGCAGTAGGTGTTCCCACTGCTCCAAGGACCACCTTCAGTCTGGAACATTCTGTCCCCACCTCCCTCAGCCCATACCCCCTTTATCTTGAAATGGGCTCTTCTGTTCCCACGGCTCATCTCAAAGTCCTAAACTCAAAGCATCCTCCCATCTCAGCCTCTGAAGTCGCTGGGGACTCCAAATGTATGCAACTATCTAGCTGCATAGCCCAGGGTGGCCTGTGATCCCCCTGCCTCGGCATCCCGGTGCACGCCCTGTACCCTGCTTCTACTCTTATTGATGCTATGGGGAGAGTTGGGGGAGTTTGAGACAGGATCTCACTAGGTAGCCCAGGCTGACCTCAAACTTCCAATCCTGCTACCTCAGCCTCTCCAGTGCCGGGATTACAGGTCAGTACCAACCACTATGCATGACTGCCCCTCAGTCTTAAAGCTACTCTTACCCCTAAACCACAGGCACCCTGTGCATTCCCTCCAGTGGGTTTGGGCCTTTCCAGGAGCCTTCTGTTGCCCCTCCTGCCCGCCTCCCTCCCTCCCTCCCTCTCCCTCCCTCGATCCTGTGGGTTTCCATCTGCTTAACTCTGCTGAGCCGTGGCCATTCTTAGAGCGCAGACATTGATATTTCCTTTAAGGAGAACTCTGCAGCTCCTTGCCTTGGCTGCTGCTCTTGGTGGGGGTGCAGAGGCATTTTTCCAAGACACTGAGGAGGGGGTGGGAGGGTCAAGGCGTGGAAATTGGGGATCACAGGGTGATGTATTTCTGGAAACACCTGCTTGTCCATCCTCAAGTACCAGTGGGTGAGAACAGGCACCAAGGTGTGATCTCTGCCTTGCTTCTGAGCTCAGTGTCAGCACACAGGGCTGGCCTGCTCACACCTCTTAAGTCTTTGGCAGTTTCCGTAATGACAAAGCCCAGGGGAGAGAGGCCTTATGTGGAACTGGAAGCCTGTGTGTGTGTTAGCTGAAATCCTTCGGCTACAAGTTCCAGAAACCAGCTCGGGCGGGCTTATGTGCAAAAGCAAGATTGATTTGACGGATGCAGAGCCATTTTAGAACTCAAGGCAAGAGGGCAGTGGAGCTTCAGACAGGGCACAGGATCAGTCTGGGAGATGAAGACAAAGAGTCGAGGTGGGGGCCTCCCCCACTGTGTTGCAAAGGAGCTGGGAACCCCCCTCCACAGTGCCTTTGTAACACCCCTGTAGACCATGCTGACTCTGCTCTCCACTGAAGCCAAGACCCAGGGAAGAGCGGGGTCTCCCCCCTCTCTCAAGGGCCTTCTCTACCCCTCAGGCCACACGGTCACCAACAGCCCCCAATAAGACAGGCCCCAGAACGTCTCAGACCCATCTGAGTTAGCTGGGAACCTGTTCCAGCCAAAGTTGAAGTAGTCATGGAGGGTTACCCGAACAATGTCACCAGGAGCCCACCCACTAGGACCCTAGGCTGGCGGACAGAGGGGTGAGGTCACTCAGACCCTGTGGGAAACGTAAAGATATTTTCTAATTCTACAACGAAATTTCTAAGTTAAATTGATTCAAGGCATTGAGTTTAGATGAATTAAGACTTGGCCCATTTGAACATCAGAAGGCTTCCTCCATAGTAACTGTTTCCAAACATTATTACATGCTCCATATGCCCATAATAAGAATACATTTGGGGCTGGGGAAATGGATCAGTGGGTATTCTGGTTTGCTTTCCTGTTGCTGTGATAAACACCATGACCTCAGGGCAAGAAAGGGTTTATCTGCCTTACCCTTCCAGACCACAGTCCATCAGTGAAGAGTCAAGGCAGTAACTCAAGGCAGGAACCTGGAGTAGCAACCATGGTGGAGCGCTGCTTACCAGCCGGCTCTGTGGCTCGTGCCCAGCTAGCTTTCTTCTACCGCCCAGGCCCACCAGGGGATGGTGCCACCCACAGCGGCTGGGCCCTCCAGCATCCATCAGTCAAGACAATCTTTCACAGATGTGGCCACAGGCCAGTCTGATGAGGCAATTCTTCAATTGAAGTTCCTTCTTCCCAGGTCACCCTAGGTTGTATCAAGTTGTCAATGAAAACGAATCAAGGGCTGGAAAGATTGCTCAGGGGCTAAGAGCACTGGCTGCTCTTACACAGGACTGGGTTTCAATTCTCAGGACCCACATGATGGCTAACAATCATCTGTAACTCCAGTTCTAAGGGAACCTGATGCCCTCTTCTGACCTCCGTGGCATTGCATGACACAGGCGTACTTAGACACATGTAGGCAATACACTCATACACATAAAATTTTTAAAAAGTAAATAAATAAATATTTTTAAATTTTTTTAAATTTTTATTTATTCCTGTATGTGTATGAATGTACTGTCTGCATGCGGGTTTGTGCACCCGTGTCGTGCAATGCCGCGGAGGTCAGAAGAGGGTCTCAGATTCCCCTCCAATTGAGAACTGGAGTTCTCTTGGAATTGGAGTTTCAGACGGTTCTCGGCCGCCATGTGGGTGCTGGGGATTGAACCCGAGTCCTCTGTAAGAGCGGTCGGCGCTCTTAACCGCTAGGCCATCTCTCCAGCCCCATAAATAAATATTTTTAATTGCTTCCCTCACTCTGACTATGGGAAACTGAACCCAATGGTAATAGATACTGAGAGGAGGAGGAGGCGAGGAGGAGAGCAGGACACCAGGGTCCTCCTCCTCTGTATCTGCTTTGCTGTCTTAGTCCAGGGAGGAACTGGAGACAGTTCCATATGGAAAAATGGAAGCTTTTGATCCAGTCAAAAAAAAATTGTCAAATTATTGGCAAGTCCGTGAGGAAACTTACCCTATAACTGGGGAGCCAGATTTGCTGGAAACAAATGGTTAGGGACAGCTGGGCTCACGGGGAACAGTGAATTAACTCAGGAGTATTTTACACTGTCAGGTGAGCTCTAAGGTTGGCGTTGCTGCTTTGGCCCAAATGCCTCCCTCTTTTGAGTTTTTATGTGGAGAAAAAAGTTGATTTTTTTGGTTCCATGTGTATGAAGCTGGTAGGAGCCCAGAAATTGGCCATGATGTTTGACACAGACAGGGGTCAGTGGCAGCTTAGGGCGCAGTGTGGGTCACCTGTTTTATAACTTAGTGTGTTTCAAGACTTCTCCAAGGGGATTTGTATCTGCAGACATCAAGCCAGATGCAGACAACTTCATTTTCGTTTTCTTCTCCCATCACAGCGTGTGTTCGTGTGGGACTTGGACGAAACCATCATTATTTTCCACTCCCTACTCACGGGGACATTCGCATCCAGATATGGAAAGGTAAGAATCCACTCGTTCCATTTTTCTTTTTGTTTTTAAAAAATGTATTACATTTGCTCATTTCGTGTGTTCCTGTGTGTCCAGGCATGTGGGAGCATGCGTGCCACTGTGCCCACATGGATGTCAGAGGACAACTCTCAGGAGCCATCTGTTCTTTCTTTCCACCATGTGAACCCTGGGGAGCCAGCTCAGCCCATTGGGCCTCACAGCAGGTGCCTCTGCCCGCTGAGCCAATTCGCCAACCCTTTTACTTCTTTCCAATATGACTGTGTGCCCAGCCTGCTTGTCCTGGAAATTGCGGGGTCTGCTCACAAGGCAATGTGTCTACCCAAAGCTGCCCCTTTGAGGCAGCCCAGGATTGGACACACCTATGTAACTTTCCTTTGACATGTGAAAATGTAATCAGTTTCTTGTCTTCCAACTCATGCAGTGATCAGGGTCTACCTTATAGCACAGACACGGAAATCCTCAACTGTCTGCTTCCTTAATAGCTGGGGTGTGCCACAGTCAGACACAGTAAAAACCTAAAAAATAGGGTTCAGTACCTTCTCTCTTCCTTTTTATCTAACTGTCTGTGCATGCGTGCCTGAGTGCATGCCAGAGATCGACTTCGAGTCTCATCTTCAATTGTTCTCCGCCTTATTTTTGAAGCTTGGGTCTCTCCCTGAATCTGGAATTCATGAATTTGTCTACACTAGCTGGCCAGTAATTCCAGGAACCCTTGCCTTCTCCCCTAAGGTGCACATAGCCACACCTAGCTTTTTACACAAGTGTTGGGGATCTGAACTCAGGTCCTCAGGCTTGCATGGAAATACTTTACTGACTGTGCCATTTCCTCATCCTGCTGTGGATGTCTTAGCAGACCACAAGGGGGTGCACTAGACATTTGCCATCGGTTCAGGGGCCATGTAATGGTACAGGCTGGTACCTAACTGGTTGTGCCTGGGGGAAGCTGCTTCTACCATGGATGGGAACCTAGAGACTCACCAACCTCTATACTCACCAGCGTCTGGAAAACACTTCTGTTTCTGTTTAATGCACGGGATCTTGACATCACCTCATGGCTTTCCCAGCTGCTTGTGGGTTTTATGGAAGTTCCTAACAAGCTAGAGGTGTAATTAGCAAAGTAGATTTATTGTCTGCCAGGATGCTGTGCCAGATATAAAAATGGTGTTGGGGGTGCAGAAATCTCTCACCCAAAGGCATGCCATTAATATGTCTAGCAGGGGACACCGCATGCATTTTCCATCCTGTGTGGCTTGAGTGACGGTGACAGCAGCCAAGAGTGCTGGGCGCGGCAGCCACGGCAAGCAGGTACCCTGCCCTAGAGGGCTGTGGTCGTGCATCACTCACTAAGGATATGTGTCCATCTACCCAGTGCAGTCCCCCCACCCCAGTCACACACTCCTCACCCTTAGAGACACCCACCATGAAGCTCTCTAGTCCATGCCACAGTCACTTCTTATGCAATGGGTGGGAGAACCTATGAGCTTGGGTGTGGTCTTTCTGTTTGTGTCACTTTAAGCCATGCTGGGGGCTCCCTCAAGCAAAAGACTCACCTAGCAGTCCATTCTGGACCCCATGCCCTGACCTGCATCATTCTCATTGCTCACTGCTCATTCTCATTCTTTCTCCAGCCCCTCCCCTTCAGCCCAGCCACCATCACCTTCAGCTGGGCCTCCTAGCTACCCCCCCACTCCCAGCCGTTCCTCTTCTATCCACCCATCTCAGACTCTCAAGCAGCTGAGCTGACAACATGGCGCTTCAATTCTCATACTTAGTGGCATTTCCTCAGAGACCTTTCTTAACCACTTCCATCTAAGTTCCATCTCTCCCTAGAAATAAGTCCCCCCTCCACTTCTGCCATAATTTGGCACTTAGTGTATACCTCCTTCATCAGTGCTCAGTGCTCTTAGGATGATGATCATAAACAAACCTCACCTTCCCGATCCAACATAGTGCAGGACATAGAACTGTTCCATGTACATTTGTTGAATCAACAAATCAGGATGCTCCCCCACCATGCCAAGCAGCTAAAGGACCAGGACTTGCCTTCCTGTCTTGTTTGTTTCTTCATACACAGTGCTCAGAACATGGCCTCCCACTTAATAGGCACCAGAAGGATGGGACAGAGGAGGGAGGGAGGGAGGGAGGGAGGGAAGGAGGGAGGGAAGGAGGAAAGAAGGAAGGAAGGAAAACAGTATCAAAACAGAAATTCTTAACAAACAGCTACTAGCCAAATTCAGCACGCAGATATTTTTGTTTGGCCCCCAGAGTGTTAAAAAAAAATGTGAATTTATCTCCAACATTTAAAAATCAGGAGATTGTACCGACCAAAACAATCTAGATTTCCAACTCTTCTTTAAAAATGAAGAATTCTGGCGAGGCAGCACTCCCCTGGGATGGCAATCAGCAGGAACTAAACAGGGCCGCCCTCAAGGGGGCCTCAGTCCAGGATCCGGCTCCACCTTGCAAGCTCAGCCCAGCAACGGGGCTCTCTGGCCCCTTTGGTATCTGAGTTTCAACATCCTAGAACTGCCAGGCTGTCAAGGTCAGAGTTGGAAGGACCTAAGAAATGAGTAGAGTCAATCCTTTGCTGCCATTTGAAGGAGAAACTGAGGCTCAATGGGGAGTGAGAGCATCCAAGAGAACGAGTGTCAGACTTGGGGCCACCTGCCTTCCTGTGTAATCTCTGGACATCATTAATCTCCTAGAATCCTCCATTCTCTCCTCTGGCTCCTAAAAGGTGGGGGGAAAAAATGAGGATTTGTGTTTGCTAATGATGGCAGCCCTAAATTGAAGAGACCTGGAATAGCAAGATAACAGCTGGTTTCACACACACACACACACACACACACACACACACCCCTGCATAAGCAGCTCAAGCTGGCCACACTGACTAGCTCCAGGCATGGAAGCTCCTTCACGCTCATTCTCTGGCTTCCTGGGAGTCTTCCCCTTTTTAGCAAAGTAAACCACAGCTCGCCCTGCATCTGCCTTCTAGCCAGGAAGAAGGAGGACCCTGAAGGGGAAACCACACCTCTCTTTTCCTTTTTTCTTTTTTCTTTTCTTTTTTTTTTTTTTTTTTTTTTTTTTTTTTTTTTTGTCCCTCTTTTAAGAGCCAGACCCAAAAGTTATACTTTACTACTTCTGTTACATGCCATTGGCTGGAACTTTGTCACATGGCCACACCTAGCTGCAAGGGAGTCTGAGAGATTGTCTTTCTCAGAGGCCATTGTGTACCCAGCCATGACACAAGGCTCTTGTTTCTCTGTATAAGGAAGAAGAGATAATGGAAACCAACTGGCAGTTTCTAGCCCAAAGTACCAAACAGTATACAATTATTTCTGTTGATGAAGCCAAGGGAACAACTAGATTTGTGAGTCTGGGCCACAACTCTAAGCCAGGAAATAGGAAAAGCCAACATGAGCAGAACCATGAACCCATTTTTCAGACAGAGTAACTAAGACCCAGGAGGTTATGTTATATTCATAACAATTATAAGCCAAGGTCTCCACTTCTGGTTTGCTGTTCTTTGTTCTTCCCCAGTACCTATAGCATGGAAACTCATTCCTGACAGCTGGTAGCAAGCAATAATCTACGTTTGAAGCCCAGAGCAGTTAGGTTACAAAGGTAGCCAATCAGATGATCAGATCACAATATACCTGAACAACCCAGGGGTCTCTGAGATCCTCGGGCTTATGAGGCAGTGCTTTCAGCTCAACCCCAGTCAACTTTTCCATGTGGCAACTTTCTCCCTGCAATTCCAACTGCTTCCTAATCCCAGGACATCCGCTACGCTTGAATCTCGTGGCCCATGACGTCTCCCATGCCCCCACACCTCAGCCTGGTCAGGCTCCACCAAGGTCCCCATTCCTGGGATGGACAAGATGAAAGAGCAAGCCACCCCACACCCCAACCAAAGGGATTGAGTCAAGAGAGGGAACCAAAGGGATTGAGTCAGGAGAGGGCCGGTTCCCTAAGATCACAGCCGTGTGTGTCAGGCTCTGGAAGCCAACACCCTCAGAGCATCCACGCGGAGTACCAGAGCCTCACTGCATATGGGTGCTGTGCTGGGCCCTGCACAGGAAGCAGGACTCTGTCGCTCACAGCCCCAGCCAGGGAAGGGATCCTGTTTACTTAGGAAACTAAGACCAGCAGAGCTAAATGCTTAAGGAATGATTTAAAACAGGGTGTTTGTGGGTTCTTTTGTTTTTTGTTTTTTTTGTGTGGGGGGGGTTTTTGGAGTTTTTTTGGTCTTTTTGAGACAGGGTCTCCCTTCAGTCCCAGCTGGCATGGAGCTCGCTACATAGACCAGGCTGGCCTTGAACTCACAGAGATCCGCCTGCCTCTGCCTCCCAAGTGCTAGGATTAAAGGCGTGCACCACCATGCCAGAAACTGGGCTCTCTTCCTGATCCCAATCAGGGGATGAGCTGAGTGCAGCTGTCACCTCTCACTTCCTTGCCAGCCCCTCCTCCCTGGGGCTCAGAGCCGGAGTGCCCCTATGGTAGAGTCCCTCCCATATCTGTGGACACATTAGAAGAGAAACCAGCAACTGCGTCCTTCCCACGCCTGCTGCCCACTCTTCCCTGAACTCCGCTTTTCCAGCTGAAATTCGGCAAACGCCAGGCGGAAGGTGGCCAGGAGTCTCCCTCTACCTGTAGCCAGGGAGGGGTCTGCAGAGGGGTCAGCCACCTTTCCTTCCAGGTTCACAGTGTCCAGCCCTCCAGGAGCTCAGTACAGATGGAAAGCTAAACTCGGGGGGGGGGGGGGGGGCGCAGCATCTCCAGCTGGTGCTGCTGTTCTTAATAACTGCTTTGTTGAGATATAATCTGCTCATTATAAATGAACCATCTCGATGTATACAGCCCGCCGGGAGCAAGGGAGGGAGGCTCACGTATTCCCCGAGGCAAACAATCACTGCCAAAGTCGAATTTAAATTTGTATTACATTTATTTAGTTAATTGGGAGCGAGTGTGCACTGTTTAATGGAGCGAGCGAGGAGGTCAGACAACAACTTGCTTGAGCCAGTTCTCTCCTTCCGTTTTGTGGGTCCCAGGGATCAAAGTCAAGTCATCCGGCTTGGCAGCAAGTGCCTTTACCTGCTGGGCCATCTTACGACCCCACTGTTCAATTTTAGATCATGGTCATCACGTCCTTCCTAAAGCTTCACACTCGTTAGCCCTCGCATCCCCGTGCCCCCTACCCAGCAGCTGCAGGCTGAACCTCCTGTCTATCTCTGTGGCTCAGCTTCTTCTGGGTATTTTTCATCAGTGGACTTAAGCACCATGGGTTTCACCCACGTTGAAGCAGGTGTCGACATGTTGGTTCTTTTCATGGCCAGAGAGAGAACATCTGTGACTCCCTAGGTCCGTCGGTGGACAGCTGGGGTGCTGGCTGTTACGAAGCTCACTGTTGAGAACATTGATGCACGGGCCTCTAGTGCGCATGTTTCCAGCTGTCTTGGTTCTAGACCTTGTAGCAGAATTGCTGGTACACTCCAAGGTCAACATTTTGAGGCGCTGTGCCATTTTAGGTTCCCAGTAATGGTAGAAAATGGCCCAGATTCGGGGCCTGGAGAGATGGCTCCTAGCGTTAAGTTAAGAGCCAACTGCTCTTGGAGAGGACTGGGTTCGATCCCCAGCACCCACATGGGGGCGAGGCTGAGAACAGCGTCTTAACTCCAGTTCCAGGGGAATCCGACACCCTCTTTGACCTCCATGGCATTGCACAACAGGGTGCACAAACCTATGCAGCAGACAGTAATCATACACAATAAAAAAATAAATAAAATAAAAAAAAACATTAAAAAAAATGGCCCAGTTCCTCTGTATTCACCGCCATTTAATGACTGTCTTTTGGGGTCTGGGTGTGAAATGGTATCATAGCATAGTAGATGGGCAGCTTGGTTGTGTTTCGTTAATTACCTTATTTATTTATGTTTTGTGACGTGAGTGCATGTGTTTTCTCACTGTGGAGGTCAAAAGACTTGTGGGAATTTGCTTGCTCTGGGGAGCGAACTTGAATAACCAGGTGTGGCAGTAACTGCCTTTACCCTACGTGAGCCATCTTGCCAGCCCCCTGGTGGGTTTTTCTGGGGGGGAGTTGGGGTTGGGGGGGGTTGTTTTTTGTTGTTGTTTTAGACAAGGTCTCCCATGCAGCCCCAGGCTAGCCTCAAATGTGTGATCCTCCTGCCCCAGCCTCCTACATATTGGGATCACATGTGTGTGCCACTCTTTCTGACTCTTCAATGTGTTTATTACTTGCTTATTTTATTGTCTAGTTCATGGTCATTTCCCTAATAGTTAGTCATGTTGCTGGGACAGTGCTCTTTTTCTGTACCGTCTCCACTGGCTGTTTCTGTCTCTCCTTAGAGAGTTATCTGGGGTTTTGTTCTTTTGTTTGTTTACCTGGTTGGTTGCTTGCTTGCTGCTTGGTTGATTGGTTTTTTTGTGTTTTTTTTTTTAATTTTTGTTATTATTTATTTCGGTATGTGTATCAATGTACTGTCTGCATGCAGGTTTGTGCACCCGTGTCGTGCAATGCCGCGGAGGTCAGAAGAGGGTCTCGGATTCCCCTGGAACTGGAGTTCTCCTGGAATTGGAGTTTCAGACGGCTCTCGGCCGCCATGTGGGTGCTGGGGATCGAACCCGGGTCCTCTGTAAGAGCGGTCGGCGCTCTTAACCGCTAGGCCATCTCTCCAGCCCCGGTTGATTGGTTTTAATATTCTTAGAAATCCATCTATTAAAACCCTTTGCCTACTTTCTTACCAATGGCTTGTCTGGACACTAGGCTGTCATCAGGATTTGGAATTGGGAGGTACATTCTGGGTGTTGTTTGTTTGGCTGGTTGGTTGGTTGGTTGGTTGGTTGGTTTGGTCTTTTTGAGACAGGGTCTCCCCATAGCCATGCAGGCCTGGAACTTGTGTAGACAGGCTGGCCTTGTCGTTATAGAGATCCTCCTGCCTCTGCTTCTTGAGTGTTGTGATTAAAGCTCCGTCACCAGGCCTGTCCTCCCTGCGGGTTTCACTTTCTTTTAGGAAAGTGACATATAATCTCTGTGACTTGTGCTTTGGGGTCCTATCTGAGAAGCCCCTGCCTTTAACATGGCCACAAAAACATGCTTCCGTGTATTCCTCTGATGATAACATCATTTTCACCCCTGCATGTGGACCTGTGGCCCATTGTGAGGGAGGGATTGGATTTCAGTTGAGCTAGGCGATGATCCTGTAGCTCAGCACTGGAGAGGCAGAAGCAGGAGCATCACCAGTTCAAGGCCAGCCTGAGCCACTTAGACCCTGTGTAACAAAACCCAGGGTGGAAGTATAGGATGCTCGTCAACATGTACCAGGCCCTGGCTGTGCCCCAGCACTCCAAAGCAAACAGGTCAATTGAAATTAAGATGTTCAGATCTGTTTTTGGTTCATTAGTGTGATGATTGGGTGCTCATGCTTCTGCGTGACGTGCCGCCCTCAAACCTTGTTACGTGTTGGCACATTACTCTTCTGACAATGAACTCGAGGGGAAAAAAAAAGAAAAAAAAAGAGAAATTAAGATGTTCAGCCCATATAGTGCTTGCCATGCAAACAGGAAGAGCTGAGTCTGGTCCTCAACATGTGCTGCCCCCGCCCAACACACACAGGGAAAGTCAACTGACTATTTATATAAAAGTTTCTTTTGGACTGCCAATTATATTCCACTGATGCATATGTCTGTCTTTATGCCAGTACCACACTATGTGCTTCCTGTGGCCTTGCAGTAAGTTTAGAAGTGGGAAGCATGAACCTTGACCTCTGTAAGCAGCGTTTCCATAGGTGCATTATTTGTGATCTCCACGGGGCCTTTGCACATACTGCTCTGTCTACCAGCAAATCTCATTTCCCAGATCTCCCCATGGCTCTTCCCCTACTTTATTCAGGAACCCATCCGAGTGTTCCCTCTTCAAAGAAGCCTTGCCGACATGGTTGGTATTTATTATTTACCTTCTGCCTCACTCCCACCCATATCCATGCACATCTGAATATAAATGCTACAAAATCGGGTCCCAAGGCGGGATTAGGTTAGCAGGGCTGCTGGCTCGACCAGGGGTTTCCAGGTTCTTGGCGTCTTATTCTAAGAGTTTTAGAAGCACAGAGATGGACAGGTGGCAGGGAAGCTTTGTTCAGAAGCAGAGCGACAGTGCAGATCAGACTCTACAGGAGAGCAGTGGCCTCCTGAGCAGAACATTCAAGGGCAGGGTTATCATCCTGTCTCCCTTTGTGAGGACCAGCTAGTTGCTAAGGGTTATTTATAGAGTGGGTGGTTTTCAGATTTGATTGACAGGCTTGGATTACATAAGCCTTTACTTTCTTTGCATGCCCTGCCCATCATGCATCTAATTTTAAGCCCACACAGTACCAGGCATATGTCAACATAAGATAGCGAATACGTGTTTTTCCCATAAAAGTTCTCTCAGATGATATAGTTCACCTTATTGTACATGCACCCAAGGCCAGTTCAGGCCAGATCAGCCCCTGCCTCCCACACTGGGCTATGCTCTGAAATACATGTCCAGGTGAATGCACAACAAGGGGCACTGTCAGCCAGCAAGATGGCTCAGTGGGCGAAAGTGCACCCTTCAAGCCTGACAACCCAAGTTCTGTCCCCAGGGAAAAGAGAGAAGCAAGTCCTGAAAGTTGTCCTCTGACTGTCACAGTGTACTGTGACCTACACACAGACACACGCCCACATACATACACACACACACACACACATACACACACACACACACTCACATACACACATACAAATTAATAATAATTAATAAAATAAATTGTTCTTCAAAAGCAGAGTTGCCAGGGGGCTGGAGAGATGGCTTAGTGGTTAAGAGCATTGGCTGCTCTTGTAGAGGACCTGGGTTTGATTCCCAGCCCCATATGGCAGCTGACAACCATCTGGTTCCAGGGGATCTGCTGCCCTCTCCTGACCTCCTGGAGCATTGCATGACACTGGTCCACTTACATACATGTAGGCAATACACTCATATACATAAAACAACAATAATGAATAAGATACATTTTATAAAAAGAGCAGAGTTGCCAGGTGGTTTGTAAGGAAAGCGAGGCTTACTCTGTAGTTCGGAGTGGTGTGTGCCACTGGGCGCAGGGCTCTCTGGAGATGAGGGTCCTAGACTGCCAAGCACTGTTAGGAGAAACTGGGGCCAAGTGGGGTCCCAGGTGCTGAGCTTTTCTCTTGCCCCCCTCAGGCACAAAATGGAAGTGCATGCCAAGCCTGAGACATAATAAGATCAGCCATACTGAATGCAGATTTCAAACATTTAATGCAACATTTGAAAAATCCAAACCAGCCGGGCGTGGTGGCGCACGCCTTTAATCCTAGCACTTGGGAGGCAGAGGCAGGCGGATCTTTGTGAGTTCAAGGCCAGCCTTGTCTACAGAGCGAATTCCAGGACAGCTGGGGTTACAGGGAGACCCTGTCTCGAAAAGACCAAAAAAAAAAAAATCTAAACCAATATCAAAATTCAATAATGAAAGAAAATCCACATTTGAATAAACATAGTTTGTTATTCATGTTGCATCCCTGTGTCACAGGGTGAGAAAATTAACTTTGGGTCAGTCCCTGTCAGTCCCTATTCCCTGGTCCCAGTGGCTGTTAAGTCTGTGGCACTGTGGAGCAGACTGGTCACAAAGAGGCTTTCTAGATAGTTGTGGTGTTTTGGGGTATATGTGTGTGAGTGTGGTATGTGTGTGTATGAGTGTGGTGTATGTGTATGAGTGTGGTATGTGTGTATGAGTGTGGTATGTGTATGTATGAGTGTGGTGTGTGTGTGTATGAGTGTGGTATGTCCACACCTGTGCACAGCCGTGCATTTGTAGGTAGAGACATAGGAAACATCTAGTGTCCTACTCGGTTGCTTTCTAGCTTATTCTTTTGGGACTCTCACTGAACCCAGAGCTAGGCTGGCAGCCACCAAGCCCCACCCATCCTTCTTGTCTCTGTCCTCTGTCCCCGGCACTGGGTTATGTGGCTGCTGAGGATTGGAACTCAAGTCCTTGTGGTTGCAGAGCAAATGCTCTTTACCCACTATGCCATCTCTCCAGCCCCAGGTATGGTCGTGTTTTTATTATGGGGTTTTTATGAACTCTTCCCACTTGATTCAAAATACGGAAATTTTTTTCTTGTTAAGTGTATGGGCAGGGGTGGGGGCTGGTTTTCTTCTGCCTTGGGTCTCGGGCCTTAGCCAGGCACAGATGAGCTCTTGGGAACACCATCCCAACTAGAGCATGGGGCCTAGAACAGTCTAGAAGGCAGTGGAAGCCAGAAATGTCTGCTGAGATCGTGGGTGCTGGCAAGGGGACATTTGAAGTGTCTGTATCAGGGAGAGCTTTCACCCTGTACAGGGTGCACAAAATGGCGTTTCTCTGTCTTTAATGTAATTTAGCATCTAGGTCAAGTCTGTATTCTGCCCACCTCCCAAAGCTGGATCCGACCTCCAGGGTCTCAGCAGCAAGGGGCTAGATAAGGGTTCCCTGCTGTCCTCAGCCTTCTCAGAGTGCCACTGAGATGTCTGGTTCTTGTCCCCGGAGTGCCTCCATGTCTGGGGACACCCAAAGGCTGCTGGTGGTCACAGCTGCCTCAGCCCAGCCAAGCTGTCCTTTTGGTGGGCTTCACTTCTGAGCATAGCAGAAAGTGGGGTTCCCACAAGGACTTCAGAGCTTTTAAGGGTGTCAGGAATCCCCCAAAGATCCCCTCCTCTGTGGTGATTTGAGCTGCTAGAAACCACACCGCTGGTCCATCCTGAGGCCTGAACCTTCCAACCTGCTCCTTCACAGGTGGGAATCTGAAAGGAGGGAGCTGAGGGAACTCACGGGGTCACCCCATCCCGCCATGTCCTTGTGGGAGGGAACTCAGAGCCAACACAGGACAGAGGGCAGCCCAAGAAGGCATCTGCTGTGCCTTCAGGAGAGCCAAGACTCCCCAGGGTGTTCCAAGTGTGCTCCACAGAAGCCCGGCCAGTAGCCCCAGCCTCTCGGGCACCCGCACCATCCAGATCAGGGTCCCAGGCACCAGGATCCTGCAGGAGCCAAGCCCATGGAAAACTGATGTTTGCAGAAAGGAAAGAAGATAATACATGCGATAAACCAGAAACGCAGAGAAAAGCCGAGCATGGTGGTGGTGCACACCTGTGATCCCAGCACTCTGGAGGCTGAGGCAGTAGAGACCAGCCGGGACTACATACCAAGAATACAGAGAAAAAATATAAAGCATAAAGGACAGATGGGAGCATGAATTACTACAGGGGCAGGGGCTGGGATTAAATTGCAGAAAAGGAGACCTCACAGAGAAGTGAAGTTTGGGTATAAAGATCAAAGTGGGGGGGGGGTGTTCCAGTAGAAAAGCAGGGGACTGGTAAGTGCAAAGGTCCTGTGGCTAGAGTTTGCCCCACCAGCTTGAAAGTCAGCCAAGAGGCCAGTGAGGCTGGAGTCGGCAGGTTGGCAGAGCAGCGATGGAACTGGCTTTTCCTTTGAAGCAGAAGCCTGGGGGTTGGAGTCGAGGAAAAATGGGGCTGAGTTGTTTCTGAGGCAGGCCTGGCTGCTCCCTAGTGAGGGCGGACTGGAAGGAGGCTTAGTAGGAGGTGGAGGAGGAGTGCTACTATACGAATCCAGCTAAAAGATGAAATGATAGCTGTTCATGGAGGAAGTAGAAGGGGGTGGGGAAGAGTAGCAAGCTGCATGTATTTTGAAGGCAGAGCCAACCACGGATAAAGAATGCAAACAGGGGCCAGAAGATGGCTGTCAGTAAAGTGCTTGCTTTGCAGGCACAAGGTATTGAGTTCAATTCACAAAACCCACATTAAAAAACCCAGGCGCGGGCTGGAGAGATGGCCTAGCAGTTAAGAGCACCGACTGCTCTTGCAGAGGACCCGGGTTCGATCCCCAGCACCCACATGGCGGCTGAGAACCGTCTGAAACTCCAGTTCCAGGAGAACTCCAGTTCCAGGGGAATCTGACACCCTCTTCTGACCTCCGCGGCATTGCACGACACGGGTGCACAGACCTGCATGCAGACAGTACATTCATACACATTGAGAAAAATAATAATAATAATAATAATAATAATAATAAAAATTAAAAAAAAAACCCAGGCGCACCGCCACACACTTGTAATCCCAGCACTGGATAGATGGAGATAGGCCTCCACATTCACACACACACACACACACACACACGTATACACATGTATACACACATGAACATGTATACACACATAGCACATGTACAAACACAATAAAATTTAAAAATTAAGAACTATTTTATGGCCCAGAAGTTACAAACAATTTTGAAAGCTGCTAGGATTCAGAGGGGCGGGACCCAGAGGGGTTTAGTTCATCCCCAGGCCCTTGGAATCCACCCTCCCCCAATCCCCCCGCCCAGAGATGTGGCTCTCGTCCCCTTGTCTGGCTCTCAGATATCCAGATCTTTCCCTCCTCTGACAAACACCAGCCAAAGTGCTTAAGGACCTCTGTTTATTTTATTTCTTTAACGAGAAAACCTTCCCATTTCTCCAGAGTTCAGCTGTGTTTATTTACATTGTGTCAGCTTCATAGAAGCTGCTAGACCCTGGGCCTGTGACAGCCTGAGGTCTGACAGACTGAGGAGACCGGCCCAACAAAACACAGTCCTTGAAACTCTATAAAGTCGACTCTCAAAATAAATATGGCCTAATTCACTCTGCAGAGGTGGATTAAGTCAAGATGAAGACAATTTAGAAAGGATTTTCTGAGGAAGTTGGGAATTTCTTCCCCCACTGGGGTTGAACCTTGTACTGAAGTCTTTTCTCCACCTTCAAACTCCGGCAGCTTAAATGAAAGCTATTTGGTCCCATGACTAATGAAATAGGTTGGAGGGGGGATGTAGAGTCCCCGGTCACTTCACCTGTCCTGTAAGGCATCAAACTGAGACACGGGCCCCAGTTGTTTTCCTGGGAGTGAACCAGGAGGAAGTCAGAGATGCTTTGAAAGCTACAGGTGAATGACAGTCACAGGGCCTTGGGCAAGGTGTGGCACCCTTTGTCACCTTAATCCCTTATAATAGTGTAACCCCAAGCCCAGGGCCTAAATGCCGAGGGCCTGTGCTTATGTGTTTTTGCAGCATTAAAGGATTATTTCCAACAGAAAACTATAGATTTTAGTGGCAGCTCGGGGTTATCCGGAAAGCGCGCTCATTATGAACTTGCTTTGAAGCCAGATCTCACTGCTACTTGACGAAGCCGTCTCCTCGTGGGCTCCCCCCCCCCGCTTGGGTTGAGGGGTTGGGGGCCGGTCAAGACTCCCACATCTGCCCAATTTTCCACCACACATTTAGCAAGTGCCACCGGCTTTGTCGTCTCTGTCCCTGTTCCCGCCCACCTTTCAGTGTCTGCTGAGGGTGGGGGTGGGGCCTGAAAGAAGAAACAGAAAGGGTGCCACTCTCCTCTGAAAACCTAAGAGAGTTGGGGGGGGCTCCTTGTCTTCTGTAATAGGGGGGTTTGCCCTGGAACCAAAACAATAGCAGGTTGAGAGGGTGCTCCCCCCCCCCCCCCCCCCGTTGCACCTGTGTGTTTTGCCATTTAATCCTTAACAATGGGGGTTTTGAGCGTGTCCAAAGGTTGCTGGGATCCCTGGAGCCTCTGGTGATGAAGTGTCACCAGTGAGTGGCAGGTGGCAGCATTGTTGTCCTTGGGGTTGACTTTGACACGGCAATGGGAGGGGGTCCCCTCCCCATGCCTGCACCTCATACTTCCCTCTGAGCTTATGAACTTTGGGGCCCTGCTGATGGCAGGAGGCCAGGCTGGGGAACAAATCCCTCAACAGGGCCTATTGTAAGTAGAAGCTGTAGTTTGAGGATCTCTTTTCAGTAAAGAGGAATGGAGCATTGATACATGGGACATTGCGAACAAACTCAACGTGAAAGAAGACACGTAAGAGATCACAAGGTGTATGAATCTATGGGATGTCCATATGGCTGAGTCCACAGAGCTGAGGAGTGGACTGGCAGTCGCCTGGGGTGGAGGGGAGTAAGGAACCAGTGTTTGGCAGAGATGGGGCATCCTTTTGGTGGTGTATGGAAATTTTGGAAACGTACCACCTCAGCCTGTGGTGGCCACTCCTGAATTGCACACCTTCATAAAAGTATGATGGCGGTACTGCAATCCACTACACTTGTTCGTGGATCAAAAGATTCTAGAGCTCAAGGCCACCTCATCACCTTTACCCTGTCCAAGAAGAACTTTGTTTTCTTTTTTGGTGTTTTTGCGGAGATGGAACCCAGGGCCTTGTCCATGCTCCAACAACAATTCTACTTTTAAATGGGGAGGAGAGAGAGAGGGAAATGAGAGGGAGAAAAGATGAGAGAAAGAAAATAGCTGAGTACACCTATAATCAGACACTTAGAAGTCAGATAACAAAGTCTTAGCTAGCTGGCAAGATTGCTGGATGGCCAGCAAGCACAAGGAGCTAAATTCAGTCCCAGAGATCTGCGTGGCCGAAGGAGAGAACGGCCTCTGACCGCCATCAGGTGTGCACATGTATGTATACACATACACATCCAAATGCCACACACATAAATTAATTGTTTATTAAAAAAGAGGGGGTCTAGAGGGATGGCTCGGCAGTTTCCATTCCCAGCACCCTCATGCAGTTCACACCTTCTATAACTCCAGGGAGATCCAACGCCTTCTTCTGGCCTCCATGACACAGGCACACCTGTGGGGCCCTTACAATCATGCAGGCAAATACATAAATGGAAATAGTAAATCATATATAATTAATTATATATATATATAAACTAGATATAGTTTGAGCACCAGAGGTCTCCCGGTACGCCCCAACGGGCCATCGGGCTCCCTCTGTCTGAACTCAGGTTGCCTGGCCCTGAACGACAAGATCACCTACGTCTGGCCGCCCGAAGTGGCCGGATTAAAGGCATGTGTCACCACCCTGGCAAATAAAATATTTTTTAAAAGTTCAGCCAGGCATGGCGGTACATGCCTTTAATCCCAGCACATGGGAAGTAGAGGCAGCTGGAGTTCAGAACCAGCCTAGTTTACATATTGAGTTTCAGGCCAGCTTGGGCTACAAATGTCTTTTCTCATTTTTGTAAAGCAAAAAAAAAGTTTGAAGTTGTCCTCAGCTACCCAGAGAAGTTTCAAGGCTAGCCTGGGTTAGAGACCCTATCTTTTAAAAACTAAAAAAATCAAAAACTAAAAAAATCAGGCTGAAGAGATGAGCTCAGGGGTTAAGAGCACCGGCTGCTCTCGCAGAAGATCCAGGTTCGCTTCCCAGTACCCACAGATCAGCTGACAACCATCTGTAACTCCAGTTCCAGGGAATCCGACGTCCTCTTCTGACGTCCACAAGCATTACATAAGATTGTGCACTTATGGGGGCTGGAGAGATGGCTCAGGGGTTTAGAGGCACCTGACTGCTCGTCCAGATGCCAAGTTTCAATTCCATGCACCCCAAGGCAGCAAGAACCTTCTTTAACTCAATTCCAAGGGGAATCGGACAACCTTTCTTCTGACCCCGTGGCATGCATTACAAGGTGCACCAACCTAGCACGTAAAGATAATAATGGGGCTGAGAGATGGCTCAGCGATTAAGAGCACCAAACTGCTCTTGCAGAGGACCAGGGTCGATCCCAGCACCATATGGCAGATAAGAAACGTCTTTGACTTCAGTTCCAGGGAATCCAACACTCTCGTTCTGCCCCGCAGCATTTGCACAAACACAGTGCAACAACCTAACATGCAGACAGTACACTCATACACTAAAAAAATAATAAATAGAAAAAATTTTAAAAATATGAAAATAGTAAAATAATAATGAATATAATAATAATATAGGGCTGGAGAGATGGCCTAGTTGGTTTAGAGCACTGACTGTCTTGCAGAGGACCCGGGTTCGATTCCCAGCCATCCCCATGGCGGCCGAGAACTGTTTTTTAACTCCAGTTCAGGGGACTCCACATCCTCTTCTGACCTCCGCGGCATTGCAATTGACACAGGCGACAAACCTAGATGCAGACAGTACATTCATACACATAAAAAATAAATAAAAATTAAAAATTTTTTTAAAATAAATAAATAAAATTAGATGGTGGCAACTTATATACATGTCAAGCAAAATACGCACCATCAAAAAAAACATACTGAGAGCGCTGGAGAGCTGGCCTAGCGTTAAGGAGCGCCAACTGCTCTTACAGGGACCCGGGTTTAATCCCGAGCACCCACATGGAGGCTAAAAACCATCTTAACTCCAGTTCCGGGTATCCACGCCCTCTTCTGACCATCCGCGGCATTGCACTACAGGAGTGCACAAACCGTGCCAATGCAGAACAGTACATTCATACATATACGAAAAAAAAAAAAAAAATTTTATTAAAAAACTGAATAAAATAATAAATAAAAAATAATAAAAATTTTAAAATAAAAACATTCAAAGCTACAGTAAGGTTGGGGTTTTTGTTGCTTTTGAGACGTGGTCTTCTGGGCCTCAGCCAGCCAACTCTAGGCCAGGTGATACTTACATGGTGGTCCATGTGAATGGCACCCTTAACATTGTGCAGCCCTTAGCCTGTGTGGCTCTGCACAGCAGCCTAAGAATGCTTGCTTTACTCATTTACTGATAGCTATTTTGCTTGAGATGTGACCCAGTGCCTCGGGGAGCACCCGGCACTTAGAAGTTACACAGTAGGTATCATTCAGGAGGAAACAGCCAGATGTGTCAGTGCACGCAAAAATCCCGCAAGCAGTCAGGAGACTGAGGCAGGAGGTTGGCTGGGAGTTCAAGCGCCTCAAAATATAAAAACGAAAGGTAGTGCTGCAAATGAAAGATTGCTTGTTCTCCCCTTCCCTCCCATCTTTATATTCCCCATAATGTGGGGGTGTAAGGACACTCATCACACTCCCCTAACAACCGGGCCACACAGGGACACACCGTGCTGATTGTAAATGGCGTGGCTGTTCTGCCGGATCCGGAGCTGCTTCTCCATCCTCAACATGGTCATAGCTTTGGGCAGACAGAGGGAGGGTAGAAGGCTCCTCGGATGCTTAGCAGCCCAGAGGAAAGAATGGCCTGCTCTGCACCTCACCGTGGGCTTGTTGAGCCCACAGTCCCCATCAAGTGAATTAAATATGACGGTGCTGTGCAGGCAGCCTGAGCAATTGATTAGAGACCAAGCAGACCCCCCCCCGAAATTGTTCTTTCACCATGAACTGAGTTCTTGCCCAAGGCAGAGAGTCAGTCCCCTCGGCTACCTCCCTCCCAGAGCTTGTGGCAAAAAATAACTGAATCTCAAGAACCATATGGGCTCTGTCACAATTATTCAATAAGGTCGTTATAATGGGACAATGCTCATAGATCATAAAGTGTGGCTGTAGGTTCAATAAAACTTTATTTACGAACCAATAAAAGGCTTGTCCTTAGAGGCAGGCTGCTAGAGCTAGGTAAGTGGGGTTCATACCTGTATCCCAACACTGGAGAGTCTGAAGCAGAAAGAACACCTTCATTTGAAAGCCAGCCTGGCTACAGACCAAATTCCAGGCCAGCCTTGGGGGGGTAGCGGAGTGAAATCCTAATTCTAAAAAAAGAGGCGTTGTCCATGAGCAATATCCTGTCTGGAAGGGACACAGAAAGGTGACTCCTGCTCATGCTGGGCAGAGAGAACTCTCTGGGGTGCTAGTGGGGACGTGAGCACAGGGAGGAGCAGTGCACATCTGGGGTGCTAGTGGGGACATAGGCACCAGGGAGGAGCAATGCACATCTGGGGTGTTAGTGGGGACGTGGGCACAGGGAAGAGCAGTGCACATCTGGGGTGCTAGTGGGGACATGGGCAGCTAGGGAGGAGCAGTGCACATCTGGGGTGCTAGTGGGGACATGGGCAGCAGGGAGGAGCACTGCACATCTGGGGTGCTAGTGGGGACGTGGGCAGCAGGGAGGAGCACGTGCACATCTGGGGTGCTAGTGGGGACGTGGGCACAGGGAGGAGCAGTGCACGTCTGGGGTGCTAGTGGGGATGTGGGTACTAGGGAGGAGCAGTGCACGTCTGGGGTGCTAGTGAGGACGTGGGTACTAGGGAGGAGCAGTGCACATCTGCTGGGTGCTAGTGAGGACGTGGGCACCAGGGAGGAGCAGTGCACATCTGCTGGGTGCTAGTGGGGACGCGGGTACTAGGGAGGAGCAGTGCACGTCTGCTGGGTGATAGGAACGTGGGCCTGGGAGGAGCAGACTCGCGGTCTGGGACGAGGGAGGAGCAGTGCANCCCCCCCCCCCCCCCCCGTGCCTACCTGTGTGTTTTGCCATTTAATCCTTAACAATGGGGGTTTTGAGCGTGTCCAAAGGTTGCTGGGATCCCTGGAGCCTCTGGTGATGAAGTGTCACCAGTGAGTGGCAGGTGGCAGCATTGTTGTCCTTGGGGTTGACTTTGACACGGCAATGGGAGGGGGTCCCCTCCCCATGCCTGCACCTCATACTTCCCTCTGAGCTTATGAACTTTGGGGCCCTGCTGATGGCAGGAGGCCAGGCTGGGGAACAAATCCCTCAACAGGGCCTATTGTAAGTAGAAGCTGTAGTTTGAGGATCTCTTTTCAGTAAAGAGGAATGGAGCATTGATACATGGGACATTGCGAACAAACTCAACGTGAAAGAAGACACGTAAGAGATCACAAGGTGTATGAATCTATGGGATGTCCATATGGCTGAGTCCACAGAGCTGAGGAGTGGACTGGCAGTCGCCTGGGGTGGAGGGGAGTAAGGAACCAGTGTTTGGCAGAGATGGGGCATCCTTTTGGGGTGAGGAAATGTTTGGAAAGTACATCAAGGTGGTGGCCACTCCTGAATTGCACACTTCATAAAAAGTATGAGTCAGGTACTGCAATCCCTACACTTGTTCGATGGAGGCAAAAGGATCGAGAGCTCAAGGCCACCTCATCACCTTTACCCTGTCTCAAGAAGAAACTTTGTTTTCTTTTGGGTTTTTGCTGGGAATGGAACCCAGGGCCTTGTCCATGCTCCAACAAGCATTCTACTTTTAAATGGGGAAGGAGAGAGAGAGGGATGGAGGAGAAGAGGCAGACGTAGCGATGTACACCTATAATCCCAGCACTTGAGAAGTCAGAAACAAAGATCTTCAAGGCTGAGCTGGCAAGATTGCTGGATGGCCAGCAAGCACAAGGAGCTAAATTCAGTCCCAGAGATCTGCGTGGCCGAAGGAGAGAACGGCCTCTGACCTCCACATGCAGAGTGGCACATGTATATACACATACACACACATGCACACACATAAATAATTTTTATTAAAAAAGAGGGGGTCTAGAGGGATGGCTCGGCAGTTTCCATTCCCAGCACCCTCATAGCAGTTCACACTCTTCTATAACTCCAGGAGATCCAACTCCTTCTTCTGGCCTCCATGAGCACCAGGCACACCTGTGGGGCCCTTACATACATGCAGGCAAAATACATAAAATGGAAATAGTAAATCATATATATATATTATATAAAAGATATAGAGTTGAGACAGGGTCTCCCCTGTCGCCCCCGGCCTACGGGCTTCCTCTGTCTACTCAGGTGCCGGGCTGACCACAGAGATCCACCTACTGTCTGCCTCCCAAGTGGCCAGGATTAAAGGCATGTGTGCACCACGTCCTGGCAAATAAAATATTTTTAAAAAGTTCACCAGGCATGGCGGTACAATTGCGCTATTAATCCATCACATGGGAAGTAGAGGCAGCTGGAGTTCAGAACCAGCCTAGTTTTACATATTGAGTTCAGGCCAGCTTGGGCTACAATGGTGCTTTTTAATTTTGTAAAGCCAAAAAAAAAGTTTGAAGTTGTCCTCAGCTACCCAGAGAAGTTTCAAGGCTAGCCTGGGGTTAAGAACCCTATCTTTTAAAAACTAGAAAAAAATAAAAACTTAAAAAAAAAATCAGGCTGAAGAGATGAGCTCAGGGGTTAAGAGCACCGGCTGCTCTCAGAAGAAATCCAGTTCGCTATCCCAGTAACCCACGAGATCAGCTACAACCATCGGTAACTCCAGTTTCAGAGGAAATCCGACGTCCTCTCCTGACGTGCCACAAGCATTACATAAGATTGTGCACTTATGGGGGCTGGAGAGATGGCTCAGGGGTTAGAGCACTGACTGCTCTTCCAGATAACCCAAGTTCAATTCCCAGCACCCACAAGGCAGCTAAGAACCTTCTTTAACTCCAATTCCAAGGGAATCGGCACCTTTCTTCTGACCTCCGTGGCATTGCATTACACAGGTGCACCAACCTACACGTAAAAAATAATAATGGGGGCTGGAGAGATGGCTCAGCGATTAAGAGCACCAACTGCTCTTGCAGAGGACCAGGGTTCGATCCCCAGCATCCATATGGCAGATAAGAACCATCTTTGACTTCAGTTCCAGGGGAATCCAACACTCTCTTCTGACCTCCGCAGCATTGCACAAACACAGGTGCACAAACCTACATGCAGACAGTACACTCATACACATAAAAAAATAATAAATAGAAAAAATTTAAAAAATATTAAAATAATAATAATAATAATAATAATAATAGGGGCTGGAGAGATGGCCTAGTGGTTTAGAGCACTGACTGGTCTTGCAGAGGACCCGGGTTCGATTCCCAGCATCCACATGGCGGCTGAGAACTGTCTTTAACTCCAGTTCCAGGGGACTCCAACGCCCTCTTCTGACCTCCGCGGCATTGCATGACACAGGTGCACAAACCTATATGCAGACAGTACATTCATACACATAAAAAATAAATAAAAATTTAAAAATTTTTAAAATAATAATAATAATTAAGATGGTGCACTTATATACATGCAAGCAAAATACTCACATACATAAAAAAAATAACTGAGGAGCTGGAGAGATGGCCTAGCGGTTAAGAGCGCCAACTGCTCTTACAGAGGACCCGGGTTCAATCCCCAGCACCCACATGGAGGCTAAAAACCATCTTAACTCCAGTTCCAGGGGAATCCGACGCCCTCTTCTGACCTCCGCGGCATTGCACGACATGAGTGCACAAACCTGCATGCAGACAGTACATTCATACATATACGAAAATAAAAAAAATTTTTAAAATAACTGAATAAAAATAATAAATAAAAAATAATAAAATATTTTAAAAATAATAAACATTCAAAAGCTACAGTAGAGGTTGGTGTTTTTTGTCTTTTTGAGACAGGGTCTCTCTGTAGCCTCAGCCAGCCAACTCTAGGCCAGGTGATACTTACATGGTGGTCCATGTGAATGGCACCCTTAACATTGTGCAGCCCTTAGCCTGTGTGGCTCTGCACAGCAGCCTAAGAATGCTTGCTTTACTCATTTACTGATAGCTATTTTGCTTGAGATGTGACCCAGTGCCTCGGGGAGCACCCGGCACTTAGAAGTTACACAGTAGGTATCATTCAGGAGGAAACAGCCAGATGTGTCAGTGCACGCAAATAATCCCAGCAGTCAGGAGACTGAGGCAGGAGGATTGCTGGGAGTTCAAGGCCTCCAAAATATAAAAACGAAAGGTAGTGCTGCAAATGAAAGATTGCTTGTTCTCCCCTTCCCTCCCATTCTTTATATTCCCTAATGTGGGGGTGACAGGACACTCATCACACTCCCTAACAACCGGGCCACACAGGGACACACCGTGCTGATTGTAAATGGCGTGGCTGTTCTGCCGGATCCGGAGCTGCTTCTCCATCCTCAACATGGTCATAGCTTTGGGCAGACAGAGGGAGGGTAGAAGGCTCCTCGGATGCTTAGCAGCCCAGAGGAAAGAATGGCCTGCTCTGCACCTCACCGTGGGCTTGTTGAGCCCACAGTCCCCATCAAGTGAATTAAATATGACGGTGCTGTGCAGGCAGCCTGAGCAATTGATTAGAGACCAAGCAGACCCCCCCCCGAAATTGTTCTTTCACCATGAACTGAGTTCTTGCCCAAGGCAGAGAGTCAGTCCCCTCGGCTACCTCCCTCCCAGAGCTTGTGGCAAAAAATAACTGAATCTCAAGAACCATATGGGCTCTGTCACAATTATTCAATAAGGTCGTTATAATGGGACAATGCTCATAGATCATACATGTGGCTGTATTTCAATAAAACTTTATTTACGAACCAATAAAAGGCTTGTCCTTAGAGGCAGGCTGCTAGAGCTAGGTATAGTGGTTCATACCTGTATCCCAACACTGGAGAGTCTGAAGCAGAAAGAACACCTTCAGTTTGAAAGCCAGCCTGGGCTACAGACCAAATTCCAGGCCAGCCTGGGGTACGGAGTGAAATCCTAATTCTAAAAAAAGAGGCTGTTGTCCATGAGCAATATCCTGTCTGTGGAAGGGACACAGAAAGGTGACTCCTGCTCATGCTGGGCAGAGAGAACTCTCTGGGGTGCTAGTGGGGACGTGAGCACAGGGAGGAGCAGTGCACATCTGGGGTGCTAGTGGGGACATAGGCACCAGGGAGGAGCAATGCACATCTGGGGTGTTAGTGGGGACGTGGGCACAGGGAAGAGCAGTGCACATCTGGGGTGCTAGTGGGGACATGGGCAGCAGGGAGGAGCAGTGCACATCTGGGGTGCTAGTGGGGACATGGGCAGCAGGGAGGAGCACTGCACATCTGGGGTGCTAGTGGGGACGTGGGCAGCAGGGAGGAGCACTGCACATCTGGGGTGCTAGTGGGGACGTGGGCACAGGGAGGAGCAGTGCACGTCTGGGGTGCTAGTGGGGATGTGGGTACTAGGGAGGAGCAGTGCACGTCTGGGGTGCTAGTGAGGACGTGGGTACTAGGGAGGAGCAGTGCACATCTGCTGGGTGCTAGTGAGGACATGGGCACCAGGGAGGAGCAGTGCACATCTGCTGGGTGCTAGTGGGGACGCGGGTACTAGGGAGGAGCAGTGCACGTCTGCTGGGTGATAGTGGGAACGTGGGCACTAGGGAGGAGCAATGCACATCTGCTGGGTGCTGGTGGGGACGTGGGCACAGGGAGGAGCAGTGCACGTCTGGGGTGCTGGTGGGGACGTGGGCACAGGGAGGAGCAGTGCATATCTGCTGGGTGCCTGCTCTTATCTACATGTTCAAAGCACCCCTGTAAACCCACCAGGCTCCTGTGTCATCCATGAGTCTCAGTCCTGAGCTCATGTCAGATGATTGTTGTACGCAGGCTTGCTTTCTAGGACTTTTCCGCTTTGAGCGCTGGAAGCTCCCTGGCCAGGAAGCCTTCAGTCCGGGGCACAGCAAGCTAGCAGGACTTTGTTGCTCGCTCAATTTAGCTGCCTTTTTGTTTTTGTCTTTGAATTTATGTCTTAGTTTAACACTTTGAAAGCTGCTAGAAGGGCTAGAGAGATGGCTCAGCTGTTAAGAGCTCTGGCTGCTTTTGCAGAGGACCCAGGTTGCAACCTCGGCACCCACATCACAGCTAACAACTGGCTGTAACTCCAGTTCCGAGAGATCTGATGCCCTCTCTGGCTGAGGCATTATACACAAAGAGGCACTCACATACATGTAGGCATAACACACACACACACACACACACACACACACACACACACGTAATTTTGTTAATCCAAAACTAAAAGCTGCTAGACATCTGGAATTCTATTTTATTTTATTTTACTCTTTTTGAGACAGGGTCTCCCACAGCTGGTCTGGAACTTGCTACATAGACCAGGCTGGCCTTGAACTCACAGAGATCCGCCTGCCTCTATGTCCTGTGGTGGGATTAAAGGTGTGCGCTACCATGCCAGTAAAACTGGCATTCTTTAACCTTAATAATTTTATATTATATTATATTATAAAATATAATAATGTGGGCTGGAGAGATGGCCTAGCAGTTAAGAGCACTGACTGCTCTTGCAGAGGACCCAGGTTCGATCCCCAGCACCCACATGGTGGCTGAGAACCGTCTTTAACTCCAGTTCCATGGGAATCTGACACCCTCTTCTGACCTCGGCATTGCACGCACAAACCTACATGCAGACAGTACATCCTTACACATACAAGAATAAATTTTAAAAATAAATAAAGTATGCACCAAGTGCTTGTCTTTAAAATATATATATATATATATATACTATATGTTTGTGATACCCTAGACAGCACCACCCGTGCAACACTGCTTGAGACA
Organism: Rhizomys pruinosus; assembly: GCA_009823505.1. Lineage (NCBI taxonomy): Eukaryota > Metazoa > Chordata > Mammalia > Rodentia > Spalacidae > Rhizomys > Rhizomys pruinosus. The sequence goes on along the minus strand of VZQC01002375.1, from coordinate 1,388,563 downwards.
AAACATCTGTCCCCTCAGATTGACCCCAAGTCGTTTGGGTGCTGTTACATGAGTAACAGACTTTGTCCTCCAGCCCTTGGTGAAGTTCTTGTTCATACGGATAGCTCCATTTGCTTAGCCCGGAGATTTTTCTCACTCTTCTGTTCTCTGAAACTGCCAAGAAACCAAGTTTGGGCTTTGGGGTTTTTTTCTTCACTGTTCAAACACGTGAATCAACCTATTTTTTCTTTCCTTCACGAGCATCATTTTCTTGTCTTTCTCTAAAAATAAGGTTTTTTTTTTTTTTTTTTTTTTTTTTTTTTTTTTTTTTTTTTTTTTTTTTTTTTTTCATTTTTCTTTCCAACAAGCTGATCTGTTTTCCAGGAGTTTCCAAGTAATTAAACCCAATTAAAACCATTAAATTCTTTCTTTTAATGACAACTTTATTATTAAAAGCTAACCACAAGCAGGAGATTTAACTGGCAGAGCCCTCCACTGTGTGCTAATCCGCCCCTAACCTCTGGCTGACACTCCAAGAGATAAACTCCACAGAATAGGCAAGCTGCTTTAATGACTACCTTTAATTAGTACTTTTCTTCTTGTGGCAGAGTAATTATTTGTTCAGCTTATAAACAGCTACTTGGCTGGAATATTTAAAGGCCCAGTTGGCTCAGATGGTATAATGGCTTCCATTGGTTTGTATGTTTGTGTAGTTAAGGTTTTTCTTTCTTTCTTTCTTTATCTTCTTTCTTAATTCGTTTCTTCTTTTTCATTTCTTTCTTTCTTTCTTCTTTTATCTTCCTTTCTGCCCCTTTTTCTCTTTATTCTTCCTTTCTTTCTTTTCTTTCTTATTTTCTTTCTTTCTTTCTTTCTTTCTTGTCGTATCTTTCTTTTCTTTTCTTTCTTTTCTTCTTACTATTTTCGTTTCGTTCGTTGTCTTTCTTTCTATCTTTTTTCTCTTGTCTATTCTTTCTTTCCCCTTTGCTTTTCCTTTCTTTCTTTCTTTCTTTCTTTCTTTCTCCTTTATTTTTCTGTTTCCTTTCTTTCTCTTTCTTTCTTTTTCTTTTCTTTCCCTTCTTTCTTGTCTTTCTTTCTTTCTTCGTTCTTTCTTTAAGGAGGGGGAGGGTAGACAATACATTTCCCTGAAGTTGGGGGGCATAAATCACGTAAAGTGACACAGAAGAAGAAGGAAAAAAAAAGCCCAGGAGACCCGCAGGTGATGGGGTGTGAGCCAGCTCCAGAGTGGGTGCATCACCTGCCCTGTTCGGGGAACATGACAAGCCCAGACAGTGCCCTTNATATATATATATATATATATATATATATATGTATATGTGATACCCTAGCACCCCCGTGCAACACTGCTTGAGACACCTCTGTCCCCTCATACTTGACCCCTTCGTTTGGTGCTGGTTACATGAGTAACAGACTTTGTCCTCCAGCCCTTGGTGAAGTTCTTGTTCATACGGATAGCTCCATTTGCTTAGCCCGGAGATTTTTCTCACTCTTCTGTTCTCTGAAACTGCCAAGAAACCAAGTTTGGGCTTTGGGGTTTTTTTCTTCACTGTTCAAACACGTGAATCAACCTATTTTTTCTTTCCTTCACGAGCATCATTTTCTTGTCTTTCTCTAAAAATAAGGTTTTTTTTCATTTTTCTTTCCAACAAGCTGATCTGTTTTCCAGGAGTTTCCAAGTAATTAAACCCAATTAAAACCATTAAATTCTTTCTTTTAATGACAACTTTATTATTAAAAGCTAACCACAAGCAGGAGATTTAACTGGCAGAGCCCTCCACTGTGTGCTAATCCGCCCCTAACCTCTGGCTGACACTCCAAGAGATAAACTCCACAGAATAGGCAAGCTGCTTTAATGACTACCTTTAATTAGTACTTTTCTTCTTGTGGCAGAGTAATTATTTGTTCAGCTTATAAACAGCTACTTGGCTGGAATATTTAAAGGCCCAGTTGGCTCAGATGGTATAATGGCTTCCATTGGTTTGTATGTTTGTGTATGTAAGGGTTTTCTTTCTTTCTTTCTTTCTTTCTTTCTTTCTTTCTTTCTTTCTTTCTTTCTTTCTTTCTTTCTTTCTTTCTTTCTTTAAGGAGGGGAGGGTAGACATACATTGTCCTGAAGTTGGGGGCATCACAGTAATTGACAGAAGAAAAAGCCAGGAGACCGCAGGTGATGGGGTGTGAGCCAGCTCCAGAGTGGGTGCATCACCTGCCCTGTTCGGGGAACATGACAAGCCCAGACAGTGCCCTTCGAGACACAAGCCTGGCTCCAGGGCAGTCTCTGTGCTGACAGGAGAGGAAAGGGCTTGGGGTGGAACAGTGCCAAGCCAGCATCCTCCCCGTCACCTCTCCCAACTTTTCTCCAGGTGGCACTTGAAGACAGAAAAGCTAAAGTTAGGTGGGGCAGAGAGGCCCCAGAGAAGAGAGCCAAGAATGTCTGGCCAAGCCGGAGTGTTTGCTTCCGGCCAGGGGTCCTGCACAGTGCTTTTCTTGGGGAGGCAGGCACTATGACTACCCAAGTCAGTGCGCACCTCAAGGTTAAGTGCCCTTCCCCAAGCCACCTTCTAGCAGTACAGGCATAGCCCCAGTGTACACCCTGGGCCCTGGACTCCTATGCTACCTACTGCTGGGTTCCCCACCCCCACTCCAAGACAGAACGCAGGAGCTTCCTGTGCTGCTGGTCAGGATTCTTCGATTTGGGGGGGGGGGGCGGGCGGGTGGGGACAGGGTCTCATGTAGCCCAGGATGGCTTAGAACTTACTAGGTAGCCAAGATGAGGTTGAATTTCTGATACCCCTGCCTGCACCTCCCCAGTGCTGGGATTACAGGCCTGTGCCACCACTCTAGGTTTATGCCACACTGGGGGTGGAGCTCAAGGCTTCCTGAGTGACAGGCAAGCACTCTGCCAGCCAGGATCCAGCCCGGCCCTGGAGATTTTTAATGTAATTCAGTTTGGGCCTGAGTTAGAGAGTAGGCTTCATTTAAAAGGCGTGTCCACTCCATAACTCCACACATTTTCTTCTGCAAAGACCCCATCAAGTGTGGCTGCTTGGCTGGGTGACTTGGCCCTCAGGACATGTTGGGCCACGTCTGGAGACGCCAGTGGTTGTCATCACTCGGTGAGGGTGGGGAGTTGCTATTAGCCCCTAGGGAGTGGAGATCAGAGATGCAGATAAACACCCTACAGGCCCCGGGGGAGGGGAGGGTACTCAAAATGCCATTAAAGCTGAGCTGGGGGGCTGTGGAGACAGCTCTGCGGGTGACGGGCTTGCTCTATAAGAGTGAGGACCTGAGTTCGGATCCTCAGCACCCACATAAAGCCAGAGGTGGCATCTAGCAGTGGACAGCGGGGGAAGTGGAGATGGGCGGATGCCCAGGCCCACTGACCTGCCAGCCTGTTGGGAACTGAATTCCAAGTTCAGTGAGAGACTCTGTTTCCTAAATAGGTAAAGAGCCATAAAGGAAAACACTCAAAGTCAACCTCTGGCCTCCACACCCAAACATACCTATGCACATGTATGTACCCATACAATACGTACCACACACATTACAGACTACACACAGACAGTACACAGGCACACGGAACACATACACATACATACCACATTTACATACATTACACATCACACATTTTACACCACACAGAGACACACAGACACCACACAAACACACACACACACACACACCCCATACATATATACACCACACATACCACATACATTTATATACACCAAACACAAACTATACAGCAATGTACATATACCACACACAGACACACTATAACACACACACACACACACACACACACACACACACGCACATGCACACACAGAGCTATTGAATTTGTTAACCATGGCACCAAAAATTCTTGGGAAACATCCAAAGAACCAACTGAGAAAGCCAAGACGCGCTAATTAACTGTGCTTTTCCAAATGAGTCCAGAACTTTGAAGGCATGGACTCTCAGAGGCACTCAGGGGGAAAGCCTTCCTCCCTGGGACCTCCAGTCCACCACTTCCTCCAAAGAAACAGACCTGGGCTGACTTCCAGTGGGCACTGGGTGCCCTGGGACTCCGTGCTAAGTGTCCATCACGTGCTTTGTAAGCCATGTCACAGGCATGGTTCTACAGAGGCCCTGCGATATCTCATTGCTTGTATTTAGAGAATGGCCCCAGGCCCAGCTCAGACACACGACACCTCTGATGTCCTTGGGCCAACAGCAGCCCAGAGCCTGAGCTGGCACCCTTCTTGGGCCAGGGTTGGCATGCTCAACCACTTTTCTCCTAGCAAACCTTGCCTGTGGCCATTTTCACAGACACTTTGTCAGTAATGAAGAGTCTGTTGTCTGTCATTTGAAAGAGCCACTTGCCAAACTTAAGCTGCACTTGTGTTGAGGAGAGACTGTTATTCCAAAATCAGAGAATAATGTGCGGGCCTGGGATAATGTGGCCCATGGGAGCAGCGAGAATGGTCACTGAGAGAGATCTCCGGATGAAGTCTGCTCCTCCTGAGACGTGCAGGAGCCGTGAGCTTGCCCACCAGGCGTGCTGGTCTGGAAATACACATCTTAATAAAAATGAGGGAGCAGGACTCACCAAAGTCGAAACCCTTTTAAGGGCTGGAGGTATGGCTCAACAGTAGAACATTTACATACCATGGGAAGGGCCTTGGGTTCCACCCCCAGCAATGAAAGGGGGAAAACATCTCAATTATAAAACCATGGCTGGGGAGATGGTTCAGCAGGTAAAGGCGCTTGCTGCCGAGCCTGAGACCTGAGTTCCATCCCCAGGACCCGTATGGTGGAAAGAGAGAACTGACTCCATGTTGTCCTCTGACCTCCACATGCTTCCTATGACACACATGCACATGTTCAAGCACAACCAAATAAATAAATAAATAAAAAATAAAATTTCATCGCAAGTGGTCATAATTCAGTACACATTATCATAACAACAACAACAACAAAAAAAAAAGCTTGTTACCAGAATGCCTAGAACTGGTCAAGTCACAGGGGGATCCACACCCCCCCCACCCACCCCCGCCAATGAATCTGCTCTGGGGCAGCAGGGCATGTAGTATATTGTATTCCATTCTGCCACCAGCCAGGGAAGGGGACCTCTGCCTACAGTCCATCCCTGAACCAGTGACTAGGATTCTGACCACAGGCTTTCCCTGTGGGACGGGCCAGCAACCAGTGAGGGATACTACATTTAAACTGATGAGAAGCTGCTGGGCGTGGTGGCGCACGCCTTTAACCCTAGCACTTGGGAGGCAGAGACAGGCAGATCTTTGTGAGTTCAAGGCCAGCCTGGTCTACAGAGCGAATTCCAGGACAGCTGGGGCTACAGGGAGACCCTGTCTCAAAAAGACCAAATAAAAAAATAAAATAAACTGATGAGAGGCTCATTTGCAGACACTGGTAAAAGTGGATTTCAGCTACTGTGAGGAAAGAGGGAACCATCGAGAGAGAAGGACACAGGACAATAGCAGGCTGCAGAGGGGAGGAGTGGATTAAATGACGTGTGAGTGCATGAAAACCTCAAGATGAAACCTAGTGTATTATGCAACAATTTATCTTTATCTATGTGTATGGTTGTTTTGCCTGCATGTGTATAAGTGCACCTCGTATATGCAAGGCTCGTGGAGGTCAGAAGACAGCATCTGGTCCCCCGGAACTGAAGTTACTGATGTTAGCCACCAGGTGGGTGCTGGGAACTGAACCCAGGTCCTCTGCAAGAGCAGCCAGAGCTCTAAACATTTCAGGGCACTCAGCAAAGATAGGTTACTGTTGTAATTTTATTATTTGCAACTAGGACCATGAAAGAGACCCATAAGCCTGCCCCCTCCTCACCAAAGCATTGTGAGGCTGGCCAACTAGTGTTTAGCTCTCACTTCTGGGCTGGCCGTGCCTCGGAGTCCTGCACTGTAAAGGTTTCATCCTCAGAACAGGAGTTGGGAATCCAGAAAAAAAAAAATTTTTTTTTGAGACAGAGTCTCATGTAATCCAGGCCAATCTCAAACTCAATGTGTAGCTAAGGATGACTTTGAACTTCTGATCCTCCCGAGTGCTGGGATCACAGACATGTGCCACCACACCCGGTTATGTGGTGTTGGGGATCGAACTGGGGGCCTTGAACATGCCGGGCAAGTGGTCTACCAGCTGAACCACAACCCAGCCAGGAACCCATGTGATAGGCAAATAGAGCTCCGAGTACTGGGAACAACTTGGATTCCTCATTTCAAAATGAAAACCTAAAACGCCTGGGCTGGGATGGAGCACTCAGGGGTGACAAACCAGAGACCTTGTGAGCTTGAGGTCTGGGGTGCTTGGTAAGAAACAGCTGGTCTATGGGGCTGGAGAGATGGCCTAGCGGTTAAGAGTGCCGACCGCTCTTACAGAGGACCCGGGTTCGATCCCCAGCACCCACCTGGCAGCCAAAAACCGTCTGAAACTCCAATTCCAGGAGAACTCCAGTTCCAGGGGAATCCGATACCTTCTTCTGACCTCCGCGGCATTGCACGACACGGGTGCACAAACCTACATGCAGACAGTACATTCATACACATACAGAAATAAAAAAAAAAAAAAAAACAGCTGGTCTGGTTGGTTTGGGTTTTTTTTAAGATTTATTTTAGGTGCGTGTGTGCGTGCATGTGTGTATACGCGGGCGTGTGCATGTGAAGGCCAGAACAGGGCATCAAATGCCCTGGAGCTGGAGTTACAGGCTACTGTGAGCCTCCCAACATGGGTGCTGGAACTGAACCTGGGTGTTCTGCAAGAGCAGTACAAGCTCTTAACTGCTGAGCCATCTCTCCAGACCCAGGGGGTAAATGTTGTGTGTCTTTGTCCATGCTAAGTAACTTAGCCATTCATATTTCAAAACCTCTTCAATCCACATGACATTATCTCCTCTCTTGCTTGTTTTACATTTCATTGATTCTATTTCAGGAAGGACTTTTTTTTTAATGGTCCTTACCCTCTCCCTTCCTTTTTAGAAATACAACCACACATCACAAAATACCCTAACCATCCACCTACCAGGCGACCCCTGGATGGGCTCATGGGATGAGAGGCCCTTCTCTAACTAAAAGAACTTCATCAAGGAGGCTAAGAATTGGGTCCTTGTGCTTCGTGGGGCTCCAGATGGCTGCCTCTGTCCTTGGGGCAGTTACACTACCCCGCTCCAGCTCCTAACCCAAGGCACACACAGACCCCCACATTGCCATCAAAGTGAATCACAGGAAACCTGCAGAACATTAGAGCTTGCTAGGAAAAAAAAAAATCTGCTGGGCCTGGACCTGATTTGTACCTTCTCTGGGAGACTGCCACCCATAGACTCTGAGCCAACACGGACAGCATTCCATCCTTCACACAGCCTCTCCAAGCTCCATCCCTGTTGACCTCTCTATTCTCAGTGTTCTGGTTTAAATTGATCTTTGTTTTTTCAAAGTAATCCATGTTCGATGCTGCTCATTTAGGAAATTGACCACTGGGATTTTGTTTTAATCCAAAGAGAGCATAGTCATCAGGAAAGTGGCCCTTTCCTGCCTGGCATCTAAGGCTCTGAACCACAGGACCTTGAGTTCTTTGCTGAAGGGTCTGAGGAACTAGGCAGGGGCTTGTGTGATGTGTGACCTGCTCAGGGGACCCTGGCACGGTGTCACACACATGCCTCTTGTTTAACTGTCAGCTGCTCTGGCTCAGGAGTGCTCAGTGACGGGAAGCTGTCAGGCCTTCAGCTTTTTGTGACTGGGTCACACTGATGCTGTTGCGCAGGCCGGCCCATGGTTGAAGCCAGCACGCAGGCTGCTGTGTCCGTGCAGTCCATTCCAGATGCATCCAGCTGGCAGCTGGAGATGGAATAGAAGACTTTCCTCAGGCCCAATTCCAGATGTATTTCATGTTGATTAAGGCTGAGCCCTCACTAATTTTGGTTTTCTTTGAGTTTCTCTGTCCTTGCAACTCAGGTGTAACCTTTTCTATTGGATCAAGAGGCCGGGTCCAGAGAAGTGGCCCGTTACAGACGCCTCAGACAACTGTATGTTTCTGTCGCTGCTCTGGACTTTATCTACCCCTGAGAAACTAATTTTTTATATGGTTCCTTGATACATCATCTCACCCCCACCATGACACACATCCTAAAGATTTCATAGTGTCCCCAAAAACACCACCCACCAGGGACTGAGTGTTCAAATGCCTGAGCCTATGGGGGCACATTGCTCATTCAAACCACACTTGTCCAGTGGAAGGACAGCCAGGTGCTGGCTCTTGAAGCTTCCCTACCAGACATGAGACACCATTTCTGCCCACACAGCACTGGCCCAAGCCAGTCAGATGGTCACACCTGAGTTCAGGAGAGAAGACTATCCCAAGGGCCAGCGGACACTTTCTGGAAAGGACCAGAGAGAAATATCAGAGGCTGTATCGACCAGATCCAGCCCCCACAGCTGGCCCCAGCAACCCACTTCATCCAACTAGGACCTATCTCCTGAAGTTTCTAGAACCACCAGCTGGGGACCAAGTGCTTACCTCATGAGTTTCTGGGGACATTTCAGAATCAGATCAAACAAACACTGCACTGGGCATGGTGGCACACACCTCTGGTCCCAGCATGTGGCACTTGGGAGGCAGAGGCAGGCAGATCTCTGTGAGATCAAGGCCAATCTGGTCTACATAGTGAGTTCCAGGCCGTGTGGGGATAGAGCCGGGGGCCATGTCTCAAACAAACAAACAAAAAAAACTGCTAAAAAATGTAGAAAAAAACATACTTAGCTCAGGAACCAGATGAAAATAGACCACAGGCCAGGTTTGCTGTCCCCTGGAATGTGTCATTGTCCCATAAGGAGGACCACGGCAGAAAAGGACCCCAGATATGGCTGGACAGCAAAGCCATTGAATTAGTTGTTCCTCCTCTTCTTGTTTCCTTGTTTGTTGGTTTGTTTTTGTCTTTTTGAGGCAGGGTTTCCCTGTAGCCCCAAATGGCCTGGAACTCACGACATAAACCAGGCTGGCCTCTTAATCTCAGAGACCCACCTGCCTCTGCCTCACCAGTGCTGGGATTAAAGACATTTGCCGCACCCAGCTGTTTCTTTTCTTCTTGATGCAACAAAATCCCCAACAAAAGTAACCTAACCGGAATGAGTATTTTTAGCTTGAGGGGCCAGTCCATCCTGGAGAGGAAGTCATGGAGACAGGGGCAGAAGTGGCCACTCACATGGCGTCACAATCAGGAAGCAGGGAGCTGTGAACGCTGGGCTCAGATGGCTTCCTCTTTTCCCCTTTCGATTCATCCAGGACCCTAGCCCATGAGATGGTGCCACACACATTCAGTCAACCATGTTGTGCAAAGGAGACAGACAGACAGACAGACAGACAGACACTGGCATTGCTCTGTTGTGTTTCACACCTTACACTGTGACCAACTCAATTTCATCCCTACGTGCTATTTCTTGGTGATGTTTGTTACCTCAATCTAGAATGATGTCATGAACTCAGGTATTCAGGCTTGGTGACAAGCACGTCTCCCAGAGAGCCGTCTCACTGACCCTGAATATCAGGAAGAGTGAGGCATCGTCCACAGAGACAGTGGAGAGACAGCCACATCTGGGCCCTCACCATGGTTTTCATACGGCCTAAGCTGCTCTCCTTGGAACCTTCCAGGTCTCTCTTAAAACCCATGAGTTGAAGGACACCCCTGAGATGCACACACTCCTAGAGGCCCAGCTTGATTGGAAAAGTTTCTATAAAAAGTGTCCTTGCACTTCGACAAGCATTTGAGACAGATGTGAAGAGTGATGAAGCCAGCTCTGACGCTGGGCACTGCTCTGGCCCTGTCACACAGAGGGCCACGTTCCAGGCCTCAGGAGAGGAGGGGCACAGATGGACCCCGAGCTGCTTTCCAAAGCGGGAGGGGAGGGGGCTGAGACCCAGAGGCCACGCTTGCATGGACTGTCCCTTCTCTTTGCTGCAGGACACCACGACCTCTGTGCGGATTGGCCTGATGATGGAGGAGATGATCTTCAACCTGGCTGACACACACCTGTTCTTCAATGACCTGGAGGTGAGCTCACTGCTCGCTCCAACAGCTCCAAGTGGGGGAGGGGTGCTAGCACTGTTCTTCCTGTCTTTAAAAAAAAAAAAATCATTTTCTTTTAAAGATTTCCTTTTAGCCGGGCGTGGTGGCACACGCCTTTAACCCAAACACTTGGGAGGCAGAGACAGGCAGATCTTTGTGAGTTCAAGTCCAGCCTGGTCTACAGAGCAAGTTCCAGGACAGCTGGGGCTACAGGGAGACCCTGTCTCCAAAAGACCAAAAAAAAAAAAGATTTCCTTTTTATTTATGTGTGCCGCTGTGTACACATGCACATACTGTATGAGGTGTGCACAGAGGCCAGAGGAGGGGTTGGTTCCCCTGGAACTGGAGTTACAGGCAATTGCACATAGACATGTGGGTGCTGGGATCTGAACCCAGATCCTCTGCAGGGAGCAGCCAGTGCTCCAAACTGCTGAGCCATCTCTCCAGCCCCTCCTTTTCTTTTAGTGGCTTGAAAGCACTCAGCTGTGGTTGGCATCTATTTACGGGGAACACACCTGCTGGGATGCTGGGCTCCTGCAGCCTGCTGGCAGTTCTGCTAATCAGTGAGAGCTGTAGAGTTTCTTCCTCCTGAAATTAGCCATTTAATAAGGTTATTAAGGCAGACTGATGCAGAGCCTCCCGGGTCAGCAATAATTAGCAGTGGGCCCAGGACGGAAGCTTTTAAAAACAATTTATGCTACTCTGAAGAGTGTTTGAGTGAGAGAGCTTAATTTAGTGTTTGCTCCTGAGTGCCTGAGTAAGAGGAGGTGGGGAAGGGGGAGGGGGACAAGCTTTGGAAATAAACTTAACTCAATTTGTTTATACCTAGCCTACGTTGAGAGATCTGGGAACAACTTCAAATGGAAAACTTTTTTTTTAATCAACATGCTTTCCAGTCTCTATTGTGCACAAGGGGTCAGCAGATCGCTTCACCCAGGCGTCCCACAAAGTAGGCGGGTTGCCTTAGGGGCAACCTTTACCTGCTCAAAAATTCATCTCACATTAGCAGTGAGGACTCAGGCAGCACCCTGAATCATTATTTTTCAAATGGAAAACATTTAAATAGAACCATTGGGACCAGAGAGATGGCTCAGTGGGCAAACTCACTTTCTATACAAGGCTGGTGTCCTGAGTTCAACCCTCAGAGGCCACATAGAGGTGAAATGAGAGAAAAGACTCTGATCTACACACACACACACACACACACACACACACACACTAATATTTTTTAAATTTAAAAGTTAGAGAAAGCGAAGCTTTAAAAAAATAAACTAAAGTTTCAGGTGTGGTGGTGCATACCTTTAATCCCAACACTTGGGAGGCAGAGGCAGGTGGATTTCTGTGAGTTCAAGGCCAGCAGGTCTACAAGGTGAGTTCCAGGCCAGCTGGGGAGACCCTGTCTCTAAATAAATAAATAAATAAATAAATAAATAAATAAATAAATAAATACTAAAGAAATAGAATACTGTATACTGGAGAAGGGTGAAGAGTTCTGCAAAAATGCCCAGGCTCAGGCTAATGGCTACAGTCAAGGTTGAAGATGATCAGTATGCTTCCTCATAGCTAAGGAAGGAAGGAAGAATACTCCCTTAGCAAAAGCGTGACCAGCTCTGTCCAGGCTAAAGCAGGACTGTGAGTTAACAAAATTCAAGTAGAGCTTTGCTGAGTGTGAGCTGTAATCACAGTGTTAGTTGAAAGTGGAATAAAAGCTAACAGCAACCTGAATGAAATGACGTGATGGAACAATCCTATTTAGTCTTGGCGTGTTAGCAGCACCTGCAACAGCCCCGAGGACTAGGCTGTAAGATGGAAATGGGGCTAAAGTTCCATGTTCACCATCTACACAGCTCTCCTTCTTGGTCCAAGGCTCAAGTAGGGGAACTCTTGCTGCCTTGAGCCGTGTTGTATTTGGTCTATACAAGCTACAATGGCCTCAGTCTTCCCATATATAAAATGGAATCAATGGGTTCTACCCAACCTCTAATTCAGAGAGACGGTCCCAATAGAAACTTGCTGAGGAAGAGGGCTTCAGTGCTGAGGAGATAATAGGAGCTGTCCCAGGGCTGGCCCCTAGTGACCGTCACGGGAACCTCTGACACACACACACACACACACACACACACACACACACACACACAGATAATAGGAACTGTCCCAGGGCTGGCCCCTAGTGACCGTCACGGGAACCTCTGACACACACACACACACACACACACACACACACACACACAGATAATAGGAGCTGTCCCAGGGCTGGCCCATAGTGACTGTCACAGGAACCTTTGACGAGAGAGAGAGAGGAGAGAGAGAGAGAGAGAGAGAGAGAGAGAGAGAGAGAGTTATTCCCAGAACACTCAGGAAGCAAGCAGAGGCAGGAGGATCATGATTTCATGATCTCAAAACAAAGCAAGCATTAAGTTGAGCGAGGATTGGTGAAGCTTCATGCAGTAAAGACTCAACTGAATATCAAAACCCAACTTAGGAGGCTGGAGAGATGGCTCAGTGGTTAAGAGTGCAACTGCTCTTGCAGAGGACCCGGGTTCGATTCCCAGCACCCACATGGAGGCTGATAATTGTCTTTAAGCTGGGGAAGGTGGCACACACCTTTAATCCTAGCACTTGGGAGGCAGAGGCAGGTATCTCTGTGATTGTTCAAGTCCAGCCTGGTCTAAAGTGAGTTCCAGGTCCAGCGGAGCTGTAGAGAGATCTGTCTCAAAAAAAAAAAAAATAAAAATATTAATAAAAAAAAAAAAAAAAAAAAAAAAACTTAGGGCTCAACAGATAAAAGTACTTGCTGCACAAGTCTGCTGACCTGAGCTCTAGCCCCAGATCCCAGGTAAAAGTGGAAGGAGGGAAATAAATGATTCCCAAATGTTGTCCTCTGACCTCTACTTACACACAAACACACACACACACACACACACACACACATACACATGTCATATGCCATATACACAAAATAATAACAAAACAATAAACAAATAACATTTAAAGCTAGCTTATTTTAGAGAAAAAAAAATGGAGATTATTGTTCCTTGTCATTAAAAAGTCCAGGGTATGGGGCTGGAAAGATGGCTCAGCGGTTAAGAGCACCAACTGCACCGGGCGTGGTGGCGCACGCCTTTAATCCCAGCACTCGGGAGGCAGAGATAGGTGGATCTCTGTGGGTTCAAGGCCGGCCTCATCTACAGAGTGAGCTCCAGGACACCTAGTACTAAAAGGGAGACCCTGTCTCAAAAATACCAAAAAACGTGTAAAACCAAAAAAAAGAGCACCAACTGCTCTTGCAGAGGACCCAGGTTTGATTCCCAGCACCCACATGGCGGCTAAGAACCTTCTTTAACTCCAGTTCCAGGGGAATCCGACACCATCTTCTGACCTCCACGGCATTGCACGACACAGGTGTACCAACCTACATGCAGACAGTACACTCATACACATAAAAAATAATAAATAAATAATTTTTAAAAAGTCCAGGGTCACCAGGCATGACAATTCACACCTTTAATCCCAGCACTCATGAGGCAGAGGCCTGTGAATCTCTGTGAGTTCAAGTCCAGCCTGGTCTATGTAGTGAGTTCTAGGCCAGCCGGGGTTAAAATGAGACCCTGTCTCAGATAAATAAATAAATAAATAAATAGATAAATATCCAAGGTCAGTCCTATTCTCGACCATCTCCCCTGTAGACTGTCAGTTCCGTGAGAGCAGGGACTGCTCTATGAATTTCTCTAAGTTCTCAGGGCGGAGTCAGGAAACACATAGTCCAATCCATAAATGTTGTTGTTAATAATGGTGAACCAGAGCTACAGGCGGGAAGATGGAGCATCTTCCAGAGCATCAAGGAGACTTGAAAGAAGCTGAGTGGTGGCAAGCAGCCAGCCGGGGCAGATCAGAAAGGCAGACAGCAAGTGCCAAGCTCTAAGGTGAGCAGAGCTCACAGACAAGGCGACCGTGGCTTCAGGCATCTGTGAACGGGACAACCCTGATGGAGCCTTTCAGAGAGACCTCCTAGGCTGATCTGTTCTAAGACAAAAGGCAGGGAAGCCCAGCTGCTCTGGTTTATGAGGGAAATAAATAGACGACCACTCTGGGGCTGGGACAGGCTCAGTTGGCAGAGGGCATGCCTGGTGTGCACGGAGCCTTGGGTTCCATCCCATCGCCATAGAAATCAGGCATGGAGGGGCTGGAGAGATGGCTCAGCAGTTAAGAGCGCCAACTGCTCTTGCAGAGGACCCGGGTTCAATTCCCAGCACCCACATGGCGGCTAAGAACCATCTTTAACTCCAGTTCCAGGGGAATCCGATGCCCTCTTCTGACCTCCGTGGCATTGCACGACACAGGTGCACCAACCTACATGCAGACAGTACACTCATATACAATAAAAAAAAAAAAAAAAAGAAAAAAAGAAATCAGGCATGGTGACACACATCTGTAGGTCCAACACTCAGGAAGTAGAGGTAGGAGGATAAGGAGTCCAAGGGCATCAACAGTTCCAGGCCAGCGAGAGCTACGTGCCCTTGTCTCAAAACTAAAATGAAACAGAAAACACGGGGTTTCTTTGTAGAGGTTGAGTAATGGGAGGGAGAGGGGGAAGCGAATGAAGAGGCTACTACAATGGTCCAAGCAAAGGGAGGTGGGGTCAGACCAGGTGGTGAGATGTGGTCTCAGGTGGAAGGGCCTGAGGGGACTTGTGGATGGAGGATGTGAGGGTGTGAGAGGCACTGAGGACTCTGGGCCTGGCCTGAGGGATGTAATGCCCCATACTGAGATGAGAAAGGCAAGGAGACATGTCCCTATAGGGAGAGCACCCCGTGGGAGACCACCCTTCTGCTTCAGGCATGCACAGCTGGCGATGTCAAGATTCCTGTCACCCCCCCCTACACCCCGCCCCAGCCAAAGACCACAGGTACGTGGTTGAACAGCAGGCCCAGGCAGGCCCAGGGCACTCTGTCCATCTTGGTGAGACTCATTCAGGAACCTTTGGAGATTCATGCAGGCTTTAGGCAGCATCCTCAGAGTTCTGCCCCCCAATTTCTCAGACTCCCCAAGTCACAGTGACCACAGTCACCACTCACAGAGAGCCATCTCACTGACCAGCTGCCGCTGCTCAGAGAACCCATGTTGTTTTTTCAATCTATATACTTTGTTCAAAAGTGACCTCCAAGACAGGTGCCCCAGAGCACTTCAGCAGAATCAAAACCAAGTCACTGAAGTAGCAGAATGCATTGTTGCTACTGGGGCAGGACAGCCCTGGAGGACGGTGAAGAGAAGCTCCCCAGGGCTGGCTTCCACTGGACTCATGGCCAGCACAAGGGCCTCTGTGCACAGCAGTTCAGGGATGGCCTCTCCCTTGTGGGGCTTTCTGCAAACAGAGAACTCTAGAGACACTCTCCTGCATCCCACAGCTCCTACAGAGCTCACCCTTGACTGGGCCCCGCCTCCATGCCAGTGATTCAGAGACCATAGCTCAACCCCAGCCAACTGCATGTGTCAAAGGGCACGAGATGGGGGAAGGGCTGTCACAGAGCCCAGGGTTTTACTTACTGTCTTAGTTCCCCTTCTGTTGCTATGACTTCAAAAACTCTTACCAAAAGCAGCTTAGAGTCGTCTGTCATAGCCTGGAAGTCAAGGCTGGAGCTTGGAGCAACTCGTCACATCCTCAGTCAGAGCAGAGAATGCAGTCCAGGGTGTGAACTTAGGGAGTAGTGCTGCCCACGGTGGGCTTAGTCTTCCCACATCAGTTAAGGTCATCAAGACAATCCCCCCAGACACGCCCACAGGACAACCCAAAGCAGACAGTTCTTCATGGGGACTCTTCCCCAAGTGATTCTAGACTGCATCAAGTTGGCAGTTAAAGCTACTTCTATGCTTGGTCTGTCCAGTAAGGTGGCTGAGCAGTTGTAAGTTGGTGAGGGAGGGAGGGGCCGTGTGGGTATGTGGTTGAAGGGTGTTCCAAGCACAACGAACAGCAATGCAAAGGCCCTGAGGCATGGTCCAGGAACAGGGAGGAGGCATCGCAGTTGGAGTGGAAGGGGCTGGAAGGATTGGGGTACACAATGGGTAGAGCTTCAGGGGGCCACTGTGAAGCTCAGGGTCACATTCTAAGAGGAGCAGAAGCTACCAGAGGCTTTTGAACTGCAGGGTATATACACTTCAGAGACTGCCCAGTGGGGAACAGACCTCAGAGTCAAGACCTGAAGCAGTGTCTTCATGACCCCAGTGGTCCTCAGATTCCCAGGTGACACAACTCACAAAAAAGAGAACTGGGCATAAGGACTGAGCAGAGACCATGAGGTGCCAAATACACAGACAGTACATTTGGGATGTGTATCCCGTGCTTGCAACAAGATTCTCCATCAATTCCATCAGCCTGAGTCTGTCTCCATCGCCTGCCCTCAGTGTAACCCCACAGGTCACTCTGTCTCTTTGAGCCTCAAGTTTCCTCCTCTGTAAAATGGGTGTCTGTGACCAAGAAAAGGGTGTTCAGAGCAGCAGTGAGATGGAGCCTGGTTCACTACAGCATTGCAAGGGGACTTCAGGCTGGCAGCTGCAGGCTCTCCAGGGCTGTGCGAGGGGGTCATGTGGTACCCAGGAAAATAGTTCAGTTCAGTCGTTACATATTCATTTCACTCTGAATCAGAAAAAGATGAAGGAATCAGTTTGTCCAACTCCCGACTTCATAATTCTGTAGCACACCTTCTGACACAGAGGCCAGCTAGCAAAGGCCAAATCCCAGCCAGAACCAGAGTCACTGCAGAGGTTTTACCAACTGGCCCCTCTCCTAGCTCATGTGCTTTTTGTGCCACAGTATCTGTGTGGCAGTAAATTCCAGACGGCACAGTACAGTACAGTCTGTAGTCCTGGCTATGGGCTGGTGGCGGTTCACTTGAGCTCCAGAGTTTGGGCATAATAGGATGCCATCTAAATAAAAGGGGGTACCAAGCATAAATAATAAAAAGGAAACAGAGGCTGGGGTTTGGCTCTGTTGGTTGAATGCTTGCCTAGCCCAGAAATGCCACTTCCCTGGGGTCCCACAGCTACTGAAATATAACAGGGAGATTGGGACCTGGACCTTGCCAGCTTCCGGACATGGATTTCGTGGTGCCAAGGGGGAAGATGAGGTGCCTTGTGAGAAACAGTGAAGCTAAAATCTCAGCAGAAGGCGCCCCTCGTGGGATTCAGGGGTGACCAGGCAGTCTCAGGCCGAGGAAGATGAATATTTCTA
The DNA here is from genome assembly GCA_009823505.1 of Rhizomys pruinosus. NCBI lineage: Eukaryota > Metazoa > Chordata > Mammalia > Rodentia > Spalacidae > Rhizomys > Rhizomys pruinosus. Next base: position 1,371,272 of record VZQC01002375.1, on the reverse strand, counting down.
GATATGCTCAGAACTTTGAGAGGGACCACATCGCCCCAAAAGGAGGCCAAGTGGTTGGAATCATAGGCTGAGGCTGCTGGCCACCCACATACCTGTGATAGCCGTGTCTGTGTCTATATCAGGGTTCTGCAAGAGCCACGGGGAGCAGGGACAGTGCGTCACCATGCCAGGCCTACACTGCTGTCCAAGATGCACTGCCCTGCCCAGCTGCCCATTCATAAAATGGGACCTCAGCCCCTGTTACTCTTGAAATAAACTAGACATTTAGAGAGTACAAGGGTGATGGCTTATCCCCTCCCAGAGGACAAACCCTCTGGCTGGCCTAGAGACATGTTAAGCAATCTGGTCTCAGAACTACATCTGCCTCAGAGGGCTGGGCCAAGGAGCCCACCGGCTACCAGAGTCGGTTTTCCAATGGCTTCCTTTCCGAAGTGCGTCTCTCAGAGCTAAGGATCGATAGTAATGAGCTTGAACCCCAGCAGGAGAACTTGGGTTTGCCAGCTGTGGCCACTTAATCAGAACGGGCCATGATACTGTGTCACTGAGCATCCTGCACAGGGAAATACAAGGACGAGAACACCAAGGGTGAACCTGTGGAATGCGGGAGAGGGAGGATCTAGAAGCCCCTTGATCGCCTTAAATACTGTTTATTATAAACACAGGAAAAGCGCAGCTGGAGAGATGGCCCAGCAGTTAGCAGCTCTTCCAGAGGACCTGGGCTTGGTCTCAACATCTCCAGTTCCAGGGGAATCTGATGCCCTTTCCTAGCCTCTGTAGGCACTGCATACACATACTACACTTTACGTATAGGCAGGCAAAATATTCATACATATAAAATAATAATAATAATTCTTGGGCTGGAGAGATGGCTCATCAGTTAAGAGTGCCGTCTCTTGCAGAGGACCCGGGTTCAATTCCCAGCACCCACCTGGCAGCTGAGAACCATCTTTAACTCCAGTTCCAGGGGAATCCAATGCCCTCTTCTGACCTCCGCAGCATTGTACTACATGGGTGCACCAACCTACATGCAGCAGTACACTTATACACATAAAAAATAATAAATTTTTAAAATTTTAAAAAAAATAATAATTTAATTTTTTTGTCTTTTTGAGACAGGGTCTCCCTGTGACTCTAGCTGTCCTGTAACTTACTATGTAGACCAGGCTGGCCTTGAACTCACAGAGATCCCTGCCTGCCTCCTCCTCTGCCTCCTGAGTGCTAGGATTAAAGGCATGTGCCACCACACCCAGCAAATTTAAATATTTTTAAGAAAATAAGAAAAACAGTAAGATCTGATGAAAGTGGAGCTTGCTAAGGCTTAGGAAGGTTTATTAGATTATGAAAATACTATACACGACAGAGCTGGGGAAATGGCTCAGGCTTGAAAACATGAGTTTGGTTCTCCAGAGCTCACAGAAAAAGTCAGGTGTGGGCTGGAGAGATGGTTCAGTGGTTAGGAGCATTGGCTTCTCCTACAGAGGACCGGGATTCAATTCCCAGCACCCATGTGGCAGCTAACAACTGTCAGTGACTCCAGTTCCAGGGAATCCAATGCCTTCTTCTGACCTCCATGGGCATCGCATGGCACAGGTGCACTTACACACATGCAGGCAAAACACTCATACACATAAAATAAAATAATAAAATATTATTAAAATAATAATAAGCTAGGTGTGGTGGCATGTGCCTGTCACCCCAGCAGTGATGAGTTGGAGGTAGAGACAGATAAGTCCCTGTAGCCTGCTGGCCAGGTAGCCCAGCCACGTGGGGAGGTTCCAGGTGAGGGAGAGGCCCTGCCTCAAGAAGATGGAAACTGCCTGAGGAATGGCAGAAATGTTATCTTCTTTAAAGATTTATTTTTTGTTTATGGTATGTGTGTGTGTGCGTGTCTGTGTCTGTGTCTGTGTATAATGTACATGTGTGTCCAGGTACCCCTGAAAAGCATGTCAGATTTTTCTGGAGTGCTGGGAACTGAATTAGGGTCCTTTTGAAAGCAAGCACTGTTAACCTCTGAGCCACCTCTGCAGCCCCCAGTCTTGTCTTTTGACTTCCACATGTACACCAGTGCACATACATGCGCATTTGTGTGGGCACACATAAGAACATACACATGAACACACGCATACCATATACGCTATTTAACAATAAATTTGAAAACCTCTGTGTAATTTAAAATTTTTTGGTAAGATATGCATTACCAAGTTAGCCCAAAGGGAAATAAAAGTAATGGCTATAAGAGAGTATTGAATTGTTAAGCTGTACCCCCCAAAAGGCACCAGGCCCCACTAGGGTTTAAATAAGAGTTCAACAAACCACCGGGTGTGGTAGCGCACATCTGCAGAGGCAGGCGGATCTCTGTGAGTTCAACGGATCTCTGTGAGTTCAAGGCCAGCCTGGTGTACATAGTGAGTTCCAGGCCAACTAGGACTAAAGGGAAACCGTGTCTTCAAAAGACCAAAAAAAAAAAAAAAAGGTGTACATAGTGAGTTCCAGGCCAACTAGGACTAAAGGGAAACCGTGTCTTCAAAAGACCAAAAAAAAAAAAAAAAAAAAGAGTTCAAGAAACCTTTAGGGAGAAGACCCATCCTACTCAACTGAAGTGGTAAAGCCAAGGAAAAGCTGAGATGTTTTCCCCTGTGTTGTGGGACTGGAGTCACCTTGAATCTAAAGCTGGACTTTAAGCAGGTGACAAATTGCTGTTGTTCCAGAAGATTCCTTCACCTTCCCTGTGACCCTTTAGAGAGAGGTTCCCATAGATCTCATCTGAGCTCCCATTTAAACACTGGTGGGAGTTGATGGATCAACTCTAATTGTTGCCATTGTCTGAGCACCTGCCCCTTGCCTCATAGCAAACCCGCCAGCCAATGTGGTCATCGATTATGTTTTAAAAGTAAATCTGATGAACTTGCTCTGCAATCTGAGAAGCCCCATAGAAACAGCAGCAGCAATGTGCCACCCACCACCCAGGTCCTGGTCTGTCCTTCATTCTCCAACATGGGGCCCACGATCCTTAAAGAAATGGCTGGTTCTGGGGCTGGAGAGATAGCCTAGCGGTTAAGAGTGCCGACTGCCCTTGCAAAGGACCTGGGTTCGATCCCCAGCACCCACATGGCAGCTGAGAACCGTCTGTAACTCCAATTCCAGGAGAATTCTACTTCCAGGGGAATCTGACAGCCTCTGACCTCCGAGGCATTGCACGACACAGGTGCACAGACCTACATGCAGACAGTACATTCATACTATTCATACACATAGTACATGCATACACATTAAAAAAAAAAAAAAGAAATGGCTGGTTCTGGGCAGGGACGGGGAATAAGCAAGAGGAGCCAGAAGCATCTTGTAGGTCAGAGCATAGAAGGCAGCCATGCTGCACACTGCTCACTCTAGCGCTCTGGAAGCAGAGAAGGGAGGATCAGGATGTCAAGACCAGCCTGGGAGGGAGGGAGGGAGGGAGGGAGGGAGGAAGGAAGGAAGGAAGGAAGGAAGGAAGGAAGGAAGGAAGGAAGGAAGGAAGGAAGGAAGGAAGGAAGGAAAGGAAAGGCTGGTCATAGTGGACATAGATAGGATTTGCTGAAAAGCAAAGGTATTTGGCTCAGGAGAAAGTAAAGAAGGTCTCAAACCCCTTTGGTTATGTCAAAGGGTGGCACACACCTTTAATCCTAGCACTTGGGAGGTGGAGGCAGGCGAATCTCTGTGAGTTCAAGGCCAGCCTGGTCTACAGAATGAGTTCTAGGCCAGCTGGGGCTACAGAGAGACCTTGTCTCAAAAACACACACAAAAATAATAATAACATAATAAATAAATAAGACACTATTGAATTCTAACCCAAAATATGGAATAAGCTCCCAGGGGTCCATACTGATAATGATTACTGAACACATGACCATGTAAGCTAGAAGAGAGACACATCTGCAGGGGGCAGACCCTGCAGCCTCCGTGGGAGGCATGGACAGTGACCTAATCCAAAGAGGAAAGAGCCAGTCAACCATGGAAAACCTGAGCCAGACAGCCAAGGCCAGATCAGCAGGGCTAAGTCACAGCAGTGGCTCAGCCCCTCAAGGGGACATTAGGAGCATTTTGCTCCAGAGATTTCCCGACAAAGCCCCAGCCCTGTCCGACCGTGAGGAAAGGCCGGGCAAATCCCTCTAAGATGCACGTACAGAAGCCCTGAGTGCCACTTCGCCACACCATCAGCTACAAGAGAAGGCAACAAGATTGTCAGAGCCCAGAGCCTGAGGAGATGAGAGGACAGATGGAGTGTGGGGTCTGGTGTCAGGTCTGCAGACAGAAATGGACAATTGTATACCAAACACAGGCCAGCGTCAGTAATCACTACATAGCACTAGTTCCTTTGAGCTATGACAAGCCGCCTGTACTCCAGTGAGGTGTCAGTCAAAGGGGAAGCCGCTGTGGAGTACTGGGTTACCCTGTGCTGTCCTGACCACATTTCTACGAATCTCAACTGCATTCTAAGATGTTCTAGGGCTGGCCAGATAGCTCAGTGAGTAGAGGCACTCGGCTCCAAGACCGATGACCTGAGTTCAATCCCCAGAACCCCATGGTAGAAGGAGAGGACAAACTCCCTCACACTGTCCTCTGACCTCTACATATGTGCTGTGGCATGCATGTACACATACACATACATACATAAATATGTTTTAAATGAATAAAATATTTTAAATAGTACACTAAAAGAAAAATATTTATTGACAAAGTTGAAGACTTAGCTGGGGTTGTAGTTCAAAGAGCTTAGCTAGTACTTATTATGGCCAGGGTTCCGTATGCCACAGGATAAAACGCACACACACGCACACACGCATACACACATGCTAAAGACTCAAAAGTGCTATCCCCCATGATCACACCCCCGCCCACCACAGGGCTGGGATTGGGGGGGTGGCATTTGAATGCTGGCCCCAGTGGCCAGAAAGTAGGGGATTCAGTGTCTCCCCCTTCCCTGTCTTCATCCCATTCCCTGAGATCTGTAAGTTACCGTAATTCAGCCTCCTGGACCATCTGTCCATCTGTCCATCCATGCAAGCTAGATGGCTTTGCTCCTCAGCGATGAACTTAGTTCAACTTGATCATTACTGTGTTGGATGTAAGATTCAGGTTCCTGGAATTCCAAATGGCAACCAAAGGGAAGCAGCTGGGGCTGGTAGCACAGGGCTGTGATTTGGCTTACATGGGAGGCTGAAGCAGGAGGGTCACAAGTTCAAGGCCGGCCTAGGTAGAATGCCAAGATACTGTCTCAAAACAGAGGGCTAGCTCAGTGTGGAGCACTTACCCAGAACGGTGAGGGCCTAGAGTCAATCCCTAGCACCCCAAATAAACACACAAATAAATGTGGGCTCAGCTGGCAGTATGTATATGGCATTGCCCAAGACTGAGGGTCTTTTTGAAAGGCTTCACCACAGAATCCTCCATGCCCTGCAAGGCAAGTGGTGCTCAGAAGCTCAGTTACAAGTAGGGATGCCAACTCAGGCTAAGCAATACTTTATCCAAGGTCACTCAATAAACTGCAGAGGCAGGATTTGAACCCAGGCCCCAGAGTCTATGCTTGAACTAGCCAGACTCTCCAGCCTTGCAGAAACCAATACTGCTCACTTCCTTGTTGCCCATTTTAGTGAGTGAAAGTAGAAAGTGGCTGCACATGAGAGACTCGTGGTCTCAGTTCTGAAACCCAGAAATCCCAGGATGAGGGTGGTTCATTCTGGAAGGCTGTGAGGGGGCCCTGCTCCCAGTGGCCCGGGGGTGCCTGGCCATGCAGAGATCTTACCCTGTGCCATCTTCCTTTGTAGACGCTTTTCTCCCATCTAAGTACTGACCAGGCCTGACCCTGCTTAGCTTCTGCAATCCCATGCGGGGTGGGTGGCCCAAGCCCAAATGTCCTCGTTCTCTAACAATGCTAGTCCTTCCTGATTGGGTCCAGACTAAAGCTTCATCTTATCAGAGTCATTTACAATGACTGGATTTCCAAAGAAGGTTACATTCAAGGGTATCGAAGGCTAAGACCTCAACATTGCTTTTTTTGTGGGGGAGACAGTTCAACCCATAACAGGCTTGCTCTCCAGCTCTCTGCCCCATTTTCTCCTCCATAAAAATGGAATGACTCGTGTGTCTCTCTTAATATATATGGGATGGGCATGGTACTTAGCCCACTGAAAGTTCACAGTACATGTTGTTTCCTCCCAGAAAATTTTTCAAAAGCAACACGTACATATCAGGGCACTTGTATTTGTGTGTGTGTGTGTGTGTGTTTGCATTAGTGAATGTTGAATCCAGAGTTGTATGCATGCTGGGCAAACACTGTACCACTGAACTACAGCCCCAGCTCTTGTTTTATTGTTTTGGTGGTGGTGGTAGTACTGGGGACAGAACTAGGGGCCTTACACACACAAAACAAGTACCCCCCACAGGACTACATCCCAGCTCCCTTATTTATTTATTTATTTATTTATTTATTTATTTATTTATTTTTTGTCTTTTTGAGACAGGGTCTCCCTGTAGCCCCAGCTGACCTGCAATTCACTCTATAGACCAGGCTGGCCTTGAACTCACAAAGATCCGCCTGCCTCTGCCTCCTGAGTGCTAGGATTAAAGGCGTGCGCCACCACGCCTGGCTCCCTTATTTATTCTTTTTATTACTGATTTGATGAGACCGTTTGGATAAGGATGATCCCTCCTATGACCAGCAGGTCAACCTCAGCTTCTTCCCTGTGGAGCTGCCGCTTCCTGCCAGATGTGTAAACTTCTAGATTGTTCCCTCTTCCATGTTCTATGTATCTGTCCTTTTAAAACACCTGGTATTTCAGGAGCTTGCTGTCACCACATAGCCAGTTCCATAGTGAAGACCTCATTCTTAGCTGCCAGATGCCGTGGAAGTTTCCACTGCTAACCTGCCCCGGTCTCCTGGGCTGTGGAGTCCGACAGAATGGGGTCCCCCCATTCTCACTGCACCAGTGAACAGACATTATATCAATACTGCTCTCAGCAAGTCTCAAGCCTGAAGCATCTCAACTGTGTCAAAGCCAAAGACCCTTCCTCTGTCTTTACCAGCTTGGCCCATTCAGAACCGCCCCCTCCCACCCTGGGTACTCCCTCTTTAGCCTGAGACAGACCAGAATCAGATGTGTGATAGGTCTGCTCTCCAGCTTACAGCCCCCCACCACAGGCCTATAGGGCACTGCAGAGTCAGGGACCCCACCAATCCTCCTCTCCCAAAGCCTGGTCAGGCCTCCCCGTCCTCTGTACTGTCCACCACCCCTGGTGGCTGGCTGGGTGAGTAACTTGATCCAGGTCAGCTGATGAAGTATGAGGTAGCGTCTAGTGGAGTGTCGTGGTATTTTATGAAGTCCGAAATGTGATCGCTACTGTTGTCACACTTTAGCACCCCTGACGATCCCCTCACAAATGAGAAAAGCAGACCCTCCCAGCATGCCTTTCTCCTGACATCAGAAAAGCCCCTGAGAACCTGCCTGGAGGCCCCCAGGCCCTCCTGACCCCTGCAGGGGCTTTCGAACCTGAGGAAAAGATACGGGGTATTGAGTTTGCAGTGTCTGGGTGGGATTGGGGTGCATTCACTGTTTTCTCTATGCCTGGGTCTGTAAAGGCAGCCTTGCCTCTTTTAAGTAACTCATCAGGGGCTGAGGATGTGGCTCAGTTGGTAGCATGCTTACTTACCTTGCATGCACAAAGGCCTGGCTTCTCTTCCCAGCGCCAAATAAACTAGGTGTGGTGACGCAGATCTGTAATCCCAGGTCCCAGGAGGTGGGGGCGGGAGGATCCAAAGTTCCGGTTCATCCTTGGCTACATGGTGAATTTGAGGCCAGCTTAGGCTACAGGAGACCATATCTCAAAAACAAAAACAAAATATATAATTTATCAGTATGTCAGGACTAATGGTCCTGGGGCCTTCATACAGGACAGCTATGGAAGAGCTCCAACTCCAACTCCAATGCCTGCAGGGACCAAGTAATGCAGTCCTGTGGAGGGAGTAAACGGCTGGACCCACAGGGGAAATGGCCAGGAGGCAGCCAGGCCCCAGAGCACAGCCAAATCTAGAACCCAGGCTCTGTATTACAGAGACAGAGACAGAGACAGAGACAGAGAGACAGAGAGAAACCCTAGGTTTGCATATTGGCTTTTATTTAAAACATACTTTTTTTTTTGAGACAGGTTCTCCCTGTAGCCCCTTCTGGCCTGGAACTCACTATGTAGACCAGGCTGGCCTTGAACTCACAAAGATCTGCCTGCCTCTGCCTCTCAAGTGCTGGGATTAAAGGCGTGTACCACCATGCCTGACTTTCAAAAAATACTTTGAAGACAAAAAACAAACAAAAAATTACTTTGAGTTGCTGGGGAGATGGCTCAGCCAGTAAAGGGCTCACTGTGGGGCACGAGGACCTGAGTTCAGATCCCCAGCATCCACATTAAAGCCAGGCATTGGGGCAGGAGAGGTGGCTCCGCAGTTAAGAGTACTGACCGCTCTTGCAGAGGACCCAGGTTGCATTATCAGCACCCGCCTTAGGCAGTTCACAACCACCTGTAACTCCAGCTACTGGGGATCTAATGCCCTCTTCTGTGCTCATGTGCACATGCTACACACCACACACACACACACACACACACACACACACACACGCACACAATTAGAAAAATAAATCTTTAGCAAAAAAAAAAGAAGAAGCAGCAGCCAGTCCTGGCAGCACCCACTCATAACTCCACAACGCAGGGGGTAGACAGTGGTTCCTGAGGTCTCGCTGGGCAGCCAGTGCAGTCAAGAGAGACTCTGTCTCAAAAAATAAGGTGGAGCATGATAGAGGAAGACATTCTGGCCTCTACATGTATGCACCCATGCACATATGTGCACCCATACTACACATGCACCACATCACATCACACATACACACCACAGACACACAATCGCTATATCACATATACCCCCCACACCTCTCCTATGCATACCACATATCACACATGCATCATATATACCACACATACATACTGTGTACAGCTCACATACACATACCACACACATAACACATCACACACCACACATATACCATTCACACCTCTGACATACATACACATCATACACACACTACACACACAGACTACACCCACATATACACATACATACATCACACATGCACACACACACATCATACATGCACACTTTGAAGCATAGGAGGCCTGTTTACAAGCTCTCCCCTGGAAGAACTAATCAACCCGGTCCGGGATTTGCATGTACCCACCCACCCCTTCCTTTCTCCTGGAGAAGCACTGTCCACAGAAGTTTCTAGATTGATGGAAACCTATGCACCCTGTAGTGCGCTGTCCCCAGCTACAGAGGCCTGTTGAGCACTTTAACTGAGATTAAGGAAGGAAGCAGAACAGGCTGGCAAAGAGCAAGTGCTCATGGACCATGGGCAGAGGGTGACCAGCAGAGGCTAATGCGTGGGTGAGACAGACCTCACTGTGCTGTGAAGGCTGAAAGGTCTGCCCAGAGGCTGGGTAACCATTTCCTGGGGGTCTGGGGAGCCTCAGATCCCCCCAATGCCACATTAGAGGCAGGCCCTGTTCATTCACAAAGCTCGCTCAGCTAAGATCATCAATGACGTGGTGTCTTTCCTTGTAGCCAGCTGCTGATTTATATTGGAAACAAAGAGACAGCACTTGAGGCTGAGCCAAGGACCTCACCCTTGGTGGTCAAACCCAGGCTACCCCCAGGAGAGCCTGCTCCAGCCTCATCCACTCTCAGTTTAGGAAAACCCATGCTTAAACTCAACACCACTGAACTTTGGATGTAGCTCAGTTGGTAGAATGTTAGCCCAGCAGGCACAAGGCCCTGTTTTCTATCCCTGGCACTGCATAAAATGAGCATAGTGATGGACACCTGTGATCCTAGCACTCAAGAGGCAGTATGGGCAGGCTCAAGGACATTCTCAGCTACATAGCAAATTCAGGCCACTCTGGGCTACATGAGACCCCATCTGAAAAATAAAAATAATAAAAAATCAATTCCATTTCAGACTAATGGGCCATCTTTCTTCTATCACATTTCCACAGGACTGTGACCAGATTCATGTGGACGACGTCTCATCGGATGACAATGGCCAGGATTTGAGGCAAGAACTTGGGGGGTCAAAAAGTGCTCCTTAAGGGAGCTAGAGAGATGGTTTAGCAGTTAAGAGCACTGGCTGCTCTTGCAGAGGACCAGGGTTTGGTTCTCAGTACCCACATAGCTATGTCTTGTTCCAGGGGATCTGACACCCTCTTCTGACCTCCGTGGGAATTGCATAACAAGGATGCACTTACATCCATACACTCATACACATAAAATAAAGACAATAAAATACTTTTTTAAAAAACTGCTTCTTGCTGGGCGTGGTGGTGCACGCCTTTAATCCTAGCACTTGGAAGGCAGAGGCAGGTAGATCTTTGTGAGTTCAAGGCCAGCCTGGTCTACAGAGTGAGTTCCAGGACAGCTGGGGCTACAGGGAGACCCCATCTCAAAAAGACAAAAAAAAACCCCTGCTTCTTAAGTGCTGGGATGTAGCTCAGTGGTACAGGGCTTACCTAGTATGCACAAGGCCCTGGGTCCAAAAAAACAAGTCTTATTGTGACCCAGCACACAGTCCTGTAATCCCAGATACTTGGGAGGCTGAGGCAGAAAGATGGAAGTTTCTAAATCTGCCTGGGCTGCAGACTGAATTCAAAGCTGACCAGGGCAACCCAGCAAGGCCCAGTCCCCTCTGCCTCCACTGGGATCGCACAACACGGGGCACTTATACATGTACAGGCCATATACTGATACACATAAAATAAACATAACAAATAAAATATTTTTAAGGGTTTAAGAAAATAGAAAAGGGACTGGAGGCATAGCTCACTTAGCATTGTGGGGCCTAGATTCCATCCTTAGTATAAACAATGATAATTGATACAGTCAGTGCACACATAACCTTTCTGTATGAGTCATTGGAGTCTGTTTTGGGGGACAGACACTCCTAAGACATATTTTCTGGAAATGCAGCCTTATACAACACAGCTTTTTTTTTGGGGGGGGTATTTTCAAGACAGGGTCTCTCTTTAGTCCCAGTAGTCCCAGCTGGCCCAGAGCTTGCTATGCAGACCAGGCTGGCCTTGAACTCACAGAGATCCACCTGCCTCTGCCTCCCAAGTGCTGGGATTAAAGGCATGCATCACCACACCCAGCCTAAGACAGTTCTTAGCTGCCATGTAGGTGCTGGGAATCGAACTTGGGTCCTCTGCAAGAGCAGTCAGTGCTCTTAACTGCTGGGCCATCTCTCCAGCCCCACAATGCAGCTTTTAGAGGAAGAGTGCACCTAGACAGTACCAAGCCTGACCCCCTTGCAAGGGGCGTAAGAGTGGTGCACAGCTGATCTCTGTTTAAGCAGCATTATCCCAGTCCAACGCCCCTGGTCCCATCGGAAATACTGAGTGGACCACTTAATGCTTTGGAAAGCTATAATCGTCACCTTACCATGTGGTGCTTGCTTCCGTGGCATGCCTCCCAACTTGCTTAAAACAATAGGCAAGCTAAGCCTAGTGGCACAGGCTGAGGCACAGGATCACAGGTTCAAGGCCAGGATGGGCAACATGATACCCTGGCTAAAAAGTAAAAAATACAAATTTCAAGCGTTACTCAGTGGTAGAGCTCTTACCTGGTGTGCACAGGGACTAGGGCAGGCCCCAGTACCAAGCCTAAAAGTTAACAAGAAACCAGAGTTTCTGTTGCTGGGTCTGAAAGCCTTCCGTAGCCCAGCACAGTCAGAATGGAGGGAGTAGCCAGATACCTGCTTCCTCCTGGTCAGAAGTCCCTTCTAAGGAAGAAGTCCCTTCTAGGCCAGACTGGCAAGGACTTGTAGGGTAAATAGATGTCAAGGAGCTGCCTTTCCATGAACTTGGGACCCTCTAGTTTCTTTTTTTTTTTTTTTTTTTTTTTTTTTTTT
>VZQC01002375.1:1304257-1357767 GCA_009823505.1 Rhizomys pruinosus | reverse complement strand
GGAGGTCAGAAGAGGGTCTCGGATTCCCCTGGAGCTGGAGTTCTCCTGGAATTGGAGTTTCAGACGGCCCTCGGCCGCCATGTGGGTGCTGGGGATTGAACCCGGGTCCTCTGTAAGAGCAGTCGGCGCTCTTAACCGCTAGGCCATCTCTCCAGCCCCTAATTTTTTCTTGTATGTGTGTGGTCTATGCACATGCATGTGCAAAAGTGCTCATCTGTGCTCATGTAAAAGCCAGAAGTCGGTGTTGTGTTCCTGTCACTTTCTGCTTTTCTCTGAGGCAGGATCTCTCCCCACACCTGGAGCTCATTACTTCAGCTAAACTGACTGGCCAGCGAGCCCCAACAGCCACCCTCTGCCTCTCAAAACCCCTCCAAGCACTGACGTTGTAGACCTCCAGCCCCCATGCATTGCTTTGTTTGTTTGTTTGTTTGTTTTGGTGTTTTTGAAACAAGGTCTCCCTTTAGTCCCAGCTGGACTGGAACTTGCTATGTAGAGCAGGTTAGCCTTGAACTCACAGAGATCTGCCTGCCTCTGCCTCCCAAGTGGAATTAAACGTGTGCACCACCATGCCTGACCATGCCCTGCTTTTTTTTTTTTTCTTTTTTCTTTTTTTGTCTTTTTACGTGAGTGCTAAGGCCTGTGCAGCAAGCACTGTACCCAATGAGAAATGTCCCCAGCCTGAGTTTTTTTTTTAATTTTTATTTATTTATTTAATGTGTATGAATGTATTGTCTGCATGTAGGTCTGTGCACCCGTGTCGTGCAATGCCGCAGAGGTCAGAAGAAGGTGTCGGATTCCCCCGGAACTGGAGTTAAAGTTGGTTCTCAGCCGCCATGTGGGTGCTGGGGATCGAACCCGGGTCCTCTGAAAGAGCAGTCAGCGCTCTTAACCGCTAGGCCATCTCTCCAGCCCCCAGCCTGAGATTTTAAACACAGAGCTTAATAGAAAGAGAGATGCTTAGGGAAAGAATAAGATATACCTAATAGGTAAGAGATACGTAAGCAGGTAGATAAATAGATAGCTAGACATAGAATATAGATTGATTGATAAATAATAGATAGAAAATTAATAGTTAGATGGTAGAAGGATACATAGATGATTGGTGGATAACACACTAATATATGGATGGTAGAGTGAATAATTGATGACATAGGTGATCAACAGCTGATTAATAGATGATAGAGATAAATAGATGATTGATAAGTGATTGGGAAAGGACAGTAGGTAGATAAGTAGTAGATTGATAATAAATGATGAATGAGATATATGATAGAGAGATGATTGATAGTTGATAGGTAATAGATATATATGATAGATGATTGATAGGTACATACATAATTTGATTGATAGACGATAGATATGACTGATAATGATAGATAATAAATATATATGATAGATGATTGATACATACATAGATGATAGATATATAGGTAGGTAGGTAGATTATAGAGAGATGATTGATAATGATACATAATAGATATATATGATAGATGATTGATAGATACATAGATGATTGATAGATGATAGATATGTGATAAATACACAGATGATAGAGAGCTAGATAATAGATACTAGATGATGATGATGATGATAGATAGATAGATAGATAGATAGATAGATAGATAGATAGATAGACAGATAGATAGGACTGTTGATATATATTATCCTGTAGCTTTCTGAGTTACATTGCTTCAGGAGTATAATTTACAAGGTTTAAAGATGAAGCAGGCCAGGTGTGGTGGCGCACACCTTTAATCCCAGCAGAGCAGGCAGATCTCTGTGAGTTCAAGGCCAGCCTGATCTACATACTGAGCTCCAGCTCAGCTGGAACTAAAGGGAGACCCTATCTCAAAAACACCAAAAAAAAAAAAAAAATGAAGCAAAGCTCAGATTTTAAGTGGTTTAAAAATTGAGTAAAGGGGGCTGGAGAGATGGCTCAGTAGTTAAGAGCACTGGCTGTTCTTGCAGAAGACCCAGGTTCGATTCCCAGCACCCACATGGCAGCTAACAACTGTCCATAACTCCAGTTCCAGTGGATCCACACTCTTTTCTAACATCCACAGGCATTGCAATACACAGGTACATTACATACATGCAGGCAATACTCATACACATAAAACAAAAATAAATAAAAATTTAAAAAAAATAAAAATAAATAAATAAAAATTGAGTAAAGTTATAGGAGCTGTTGCTCTGAGTTCTTATCTTCACGAATGTCCTTTTGTAAATGAACGGCACTTTTATGAGGAGTGTTGTTAGACTTAGGGATAAGAGAAGTGATGATGGTTACACTCAAGGTTACAACTACTCTGGCTCTAAGGATCATGGTTCACTTGAGCTTGGAGTTTCATGAGGCAAAGATGAAGACTCTCTCCAGCTTGATCACTGCGTGCAGGGGTGGTGATAATTCTCCAAAGAATCTCGGGGAGCAGGTTTATGCCAAAAGATGGGAACACAGGTGCTACTTGGCCAGAACAAAGCCCTCGTGGAAATCTGATGAAAGTTGGAGTCCCCTCCTCCAGATGCACACAGTGGGCTCAGGGATCTGGGTCTCCCCACAAAATGCCACCTGCTCCTGTCTCCCCAGCACATACAACTTCTCCACTGATGGCTTCCACAGCACGGCACCTGGGGCCAGTCTATGCCTGAGTACAGGCATGCACGGTGGTGTAGACTGGATGAGGAAACTGGCTTTCCGCTACCGCAGGGTGAAGGAAGTATACAACACCTACCGCAACAATGTGGGCGGTGAGTAACCGGACAGAAGGGAGGATGGAGAGGACGGAGGGGAGGGTGGAGGGGAGGACAGAGGAGAGGATGGAGGGGACAGAAGGGAGGACAGAGGAGAGGATGGAGAGGAGAACAGAGGGGAGGATGGAGAGGAGGACAGAGGGGAAGACAAAGGGAAGGATGGAGGGGAGGATGGAGAGGACAGAGGTGAGGATGGAGAGGACAGAGGTGAGGATGGAGAGGACAGAGGTGAGGATGGAGAGGACAGAGGGGAAGATGGAGAGGACAGAAGGGAGGGTGAATGGGAGGACAGATGGAGGATGGAGAGGAGGATGGAGGGGAGGGTGGAGGGGAGGACAGAGGGGAAGACAGGAGGATGGAGGGAAAGACACAGGAGAGGACAGAGAGGAGGATAGAGGGGACAGAAGGGCGGACAGAGGAGAGAATAGAGAACAGAGGGGAGGATGGAGAGGAGGACAGAGGGAAAGACACAGGGGGGGACAAAGGGGAGGATGGAGGAGAGAATAGAGAGGAGGACAGAGGGGAGGATGGAGGGGAGGACAGAGGAGAGGATGGAGGGGACAGAGAGGATGACAGGAGAAGACGGAGAGGAGAACAGAGGGGAGGACGGAAAGGAGGACAGAGGAGAGGATGGAGGGGAGGACAGAGGAGAGGACAGAGGGGACAGAGAGGAGGACAGGAGAAGATGGAGAGGAGAACAGAGGGGAGGACGGAGAGGAGGACAGAGGGGAGGATGGAGGGGAGGACAGAGGGGAAGACAAAGGGAAGGATGGAGGGGAGGATGGAGAGGACGATGAGGATGGAGAGGACAGAGGGGAGGGTGAATGGGAGGACAGATGGAGGATGGAGAGGAGGGTGGAGGGGAGGGTGGAGGGGAGGACAGATGGTAGGACGTAGGGGAGGACAGAAGGGAGGACAGAGGGGAGGAGGAAAATGCCCCTAAACCCTGACTTGAGCCAGGCACTGCCCTGAGAGGATTATGAATACTAGCTGGCAGTTTGGTTGATCTAGTTTGAGTGTGTGTGTGTGTGTGTGTGTGTGTGTGTATGCATGTACATGGAGGTGCATATGTATATACATGTACATAATGTGGAGGCCAACGTCGTATCTTTCTCAATCACTTTCCACTGTATTGAGTCTCTCATTGAACCTGAGCTGATTAAATAAGGCAGCCCCAGGGACCCTCTTGTCGCTGCCTGGTCAGTACTGTGATTTCAGGTCAGCACTGCCACACCAGCTTTTTATGTGGGTGTTGGGGATCCAAACCAAAGTCACGCTTACACAGTGAGCACTTTAACTATTAAGACACCCCCCCAACCCTGATTTCGTTTTTGAGACTGCCTCTTTATAGGCAGACTGGCCTTGAACTCACAATAATCCTCCTGCCTTGGCCTCCCAAGTACTGGGATTACATGTCAGCCACCACTCCCAGCTGGCTTGATGTCATCCTGTCCCAGAGCACTGGGTCCCCACAGCACTGAACTCTCTTAACACAAAACCCTCTCAAAGAGCGGTGTTCACCCCTGTGCCCCACCTAAAGCTTGGAAGGATGCAGATTCCTAGGCCCTGTCACCACCCATAAGGCTGCTACTCAGCATGGGCCTGGGTTCCTCCAGCCTGTGCTGGGTGTGTAGGCTAAGGACCAGGCGAGGTCACCAGAGCAGCCACCTGGATATGGTCACAAATACATGGCCTGGATGGGCGTGGTGACGCACACCTTTAATCCCAGCACTCAAGAAGCAGAGGCAGATGGATCTCTGTGAGTTCAAGGCCAGCCTGGTCTACATAGTGAGTTCTAGGCCATCCCAAAGAATTCACCTTCCCCCTAGCACAGGCTGGCTCAATACCATGTATGTGTCATCTTCCCACCCAGAATGGTGCTATGGTGGCCCACAAGCCCCTCCTGGCCCCTTGAGCAGACAGCCTCAAGGCGAAGCAGACATCAAACACGTGGTCATGTAGTTTTAAATACTTGCTGTGAGAAGCTTAGGAAAAGAGGTTCGTGCATTGGGAGAGGCTCAGCTGGAAGAGCCGACTCTGCCCCCCCAGATCTTTGCACTGCGCTGACTTCGTCCTTATTCCCTTCCTGCAGGCTTGATAGGCGCTCCCAAAAGAGAGACATGGCTGCAGCTGCGCGCCGAGCTAGAGGCTCTGACTGACCTCTGGCTTACGCACTCCTTGAAGGCCCTGAACCTCATCAACTCGAGGCAAGCCTCCCGTGCCCCTGATCTTCCTCTCAGTGTAATGGTGACATCTCCACTTCCATACCTGGGGGTCCTGGGCTCCCCAAATTCTCACTCGCACATTTTCCCAGTCTAGGCTAAAACTTAACACTCTGAGGTCAAGTGGACACCAGTGAGCGGCAGACACTTGCTGCCCTTTCAAAAGATTAGAGCTGGCCTGTGTTGTCTCGTGGACCCCAGTCACCACCACTATCTCCTGTGTCCACAGCCTTGCAACTAATGGCCTTGTGACTCCTCTAATAATAAAATTGTTCTGAATTGGGGGAAGAAGCCGCTAAGGCCAAGCAGCTTTGAGCCAGGGTCTAAGGGTTCCTGGGGATCCCCCCCACTTGCAAGTGGCCCTGCCAACCCCCCAGATCCAGTGCAAATTGACCTGGGACTCCAGGCCTTTGGGTCTAACACACAGTCTCTTTGGTCCCCAGGCCCAACTGTGTCAATGTCTTGGTCACCACCACTCAACTGATCCCTGCTCTGGCCAAGGTCCTGCTGTACGGCCTGGGCTCTGTGTTCCCTATTGAGAACATCTATAGTGCCACCAAGACAGGTAGGAGGGGTGAGCTGCGGGCAGGGCACCTAAGTCACGTGATTTAGATCCCAGCTAACCCTAAATGCCCTTTGCTAGGAGGACATAATGGGAACGGAAGGACCTGCAGCACAGTGCTGAATAGAGTGAGAATCAGTGGCTGCTTGCACCCTGCTTTGTAGTCTAATGAACAATGGCTTTCTTTCCCTCATAGGCAGGTGGTGTGGGCAGTGGGATCCGAACTCAGGTCTTTGAGCATGCATAGCAAGCTCTCTTACCTGCTGAGGGATCGACAGCACTTTTTAAAATTTTTGCATTGTGGTGAATTCTGTAACTCTGTCTGCAGTGCTGGGACTTGAACCTAGGGCTTTGCTTATGCCGGGCAAAAAGCGCTCCCCCACCAAGCAGCTTTCCGAGGCCCGTTTTTACTTCTTATTTTGGGATAGAGTCTCCCTAAGTTGCCTAGACTGGCTTTGAACTCACTTAAACTTGGGATCCTTCCAAGAAGCTGGGGTGACAGGCTTGAGCCACCAATTACAGCTACAATATAAACATTTTTACCATTGTGCATTTTTGGTTTGGGTTTTCCCCCTTCTCGGTGTGTGCGGTCAAGGAGGCCCAAATAGCAGCAATGGAACAGAGAGGTGGCTTCACCTTGCTCAGCCTCTTCCTGGGAACAAGCTGCTTAGCATCTCTGGATCTCTGGAGCTGGCCTCCCTCCTATGGGATCAGCGGTGGTCCTCAGCTTGCTGGGAGATGAAAGGCTGACTGCTGGCCTGGCCTGGCCTGGCCAGTGGCCGCCATGGCCAGCTATCATCTCCGTTGTTCCACCTCCTCACGGGAACTCGGCTCTGGCTTCCTTCCCACCCACCCCCCATGCAGGCAAAGAGAGCTGCTTTGAGAGAATCATGCAGAGATTTGGCCGAAAAGCTGTCTACATCGTGATAGGTGATGGCGTGGAAGAGGAACAAGGAGCCAAAAAGGTACCTGAGCCCTGCACCTGCCACCCTTCTCAGGCCCTGCTCCGCAGGGCCACTCTGCTGCTCACATTTGCAGACCACAGAAGCCTCCCAAGCAATTTCCTCCTGTAAATCCCCCTCCCGGCCCTGGTCCAGCTCTAGACCCTTGGGACACTGTGGGCCGGTGGGGCTGGTGCACGTGCAGACTTTATATTTCATGCTCAGGAGCCACAGGTTCCAGGAACGTTTTCCAGCTAATAAAGGCAGCATTAGACTAATGAAAAAGGCAATCCCATCTCTGTGATATGAGCGGCCAGCCGCACGCAGGGGGCTCTGGTGACCACAGTGCTGTTCTGGGAGAAGAAACAGCTGCCCGGACCCTAAATCTGGCCTTGTCAACAGCACCCCAGAGAGTTGCCAACCCCATGCCAACCCCCCCGCCAAGGTCTGGCAAGCTTGTTGTTAATGTCACAGGGTTTAATCTGGGCACCTGGTTCTCCCTTTGCTCTCAAGTAACAGATCCCAAGGAAATGCAGTGGATTAAGGGTCCCAGTGAGGAAGGTTAGAAAAAGCAGGATCTGCTGGAGGCAGCAGGGCTGGGGGTGGGTGAGGACATTCTGCAGTGCATCCTGTCCCCTGTCTTCCTTGATTCAGTCCCTGGCCCCTGTCACCCCAGCTACGTTACTGGCCTGTGGCCCTGCCCCTAGCTGCCATGTTTTTTGTCCTGATTCACGTCCTCTCTTGTCATGGAACAGTGACCCATGAGTGGGAGACCTACTGTAGAACCAGCCACTGTGCTGGGCATGGCATCCTGACCTCACCCGTAAGCCATCACACAGCCCAGATGTGTAACACACATGGCAGGGAGTGACAGGACTTGGCGTAAAAATGAAGCTGGGAATGGTGGGGGACAGGTTCCAGCTGCAGGCAGCTGCTAAAACAGGCCTCGCTGAGAGGTAACGCATGAACAAAGATGGAGAACGGGGTATGAGCCAAGTGGGTATCAGGAAGACAACATTCCAAGGGACTAAGCTTCAATGTCTGGAGAATAGAGCCATCAGGCAGCTGTGCTGCGCAGCCGGTCAGGAGCCAGGGATGGGGGTGAGGTCAGGGAGCGCCGGGCACTGCAGGGCTGCAGTTCTTACTCTGAGAACTTCTTTTCTTTATACACTGCACACAGGGGCTGAGGAGGTGTCACAGTTGGGAAAGTGTCTGCTGAGCAAGCATGAGTTCAGAGCCTCAGTGCCTATGTAACAAAATAGAGAAATAAAAGCTTTGCCCACCCAGAGCTCCCCTGCCCTCAGCAGCCAGAATGGAGAGGTAGAGCAGCACTTGGTAGCCTGGAGAGCAGGTGCTGTGCCCAGTCTGGGGCTGCAAGAGACAGACTTACCACAGAAAAAAAGAAAAATATATATGTATACATGGAGATAAGTAAAAAGCGGAGAGCTGGAGAGATGCTCAGGGGTTAAGAGCACTGGCTGCCCTTGCAAAGAACCTGCATTCGGTTCCCAGCATCCACACAGTGGCTGACAGCCATCCATAACTCCAGTCCCAGGGGATCCAACACCTTCTTCTGGCCTCTGCAGGGATTACATGCATGTGGTACACTTATATACATGCAGGCAAACGTTCATACACAAATAATTTTTTTGAAATCTGGACATGTAGGGGAAGAGACAGGTGAACCCCTGAAAGTCACTGGCCAGCCAGCCTAGCTGAACTCTGGGTTCAATGAGAGACCAAGATGGAGACCAACAGAGGAAAGCATGTGACATCACACCTCTGGCCTACACACATACACACACACACACACACACACACACACACACACACACGGCTCCTCTCACCTGGCTGGTCTCACTTCCTCCTGGCGATTACCAGGTGATATCACCATCCATGTCTTATCTGTGTCTCCAATGAAAGCCACATGAATGTGTGCCACCCATGTGGTAGACCCCACTGGGGACACCAGAGCACAGAGGATACCCTCATCTCAGAAGTCTCCCCTTCATTCCATTTGCAAAGTCCCCCTCTGCTGTGTGTGACCACGTGTTCACTCAGTCCTGGGATGAGGACAAAGATACCCTAGGAGCTGAACCCCTCATTCCACCTCCCTCAGACAATGATGGGGAGTCCAAGCACTGACCAGAGCTGCAGACTACTAACAAGTGGAGCCTCCAGAGGAGGGCAGGAACTGATGTGGTGGTCTGTGAGCACAAGGCCTCGTGAGACCAGGACAGTGCACACCCATCCTCCCAGTAGGCACCAGCTATAACCAGTAAATGACTTCAGGCCGATGACTGTCTTGAGAAGTTCAGCAGAAAACCCATGTTATGGTGGCTTAAACTCCATACTTTTGACACATTTAGAAGTAGGTGGGGGTGGAGGTTAGAGATATGGCTCATCAGTTAAGAGCACTGACTGCTCTCACAGAAGACCTGGGTTCAAACCCCAGCACCTACATGGTGGCTAACAACTGTCAATAACTCCAGTTCCAGGGGATCCAATGCCCTCTTCTGACCTCCTAGGCATTGCACAATTGGGTGCACTTACACACATGTAGGCGTAGCACTCATACACATCAAATAAAACAATAAATAAAAGAAATAAGTAGCAGGATAGGTCGTCGGGCACTGAAATTCACCAAGCGTCCCTCCTCATCACTCTGTTCTCCCTCTCTAACCATCTTTGACTTTTTATTTTCTTGCTTTGTGGCTTTATGATTTCAAAATGGCTGTCCTGGGTCTAGCTGTTGGGGACTAATGTGACAATATCCAAATAGAAAGAGAACATCTCTGCTGGGCCTGGCGGCACACGCCTTTAATCCCAGCAGTCGGGAGGCAGGCAAAGGCAGGCGGATCTCTGTGAGTTCAAGGCCAGCCTCGTCTACATATGGAGCTCCAGGCCAGCGGGGACTAAAGGGCAACCTTGTCTCAAAAAGACCAAAAAAAAAAAAAAGGAGAACATCTCTTTCACATACACAATGAAGCGTACCGTTGCTGTGTGACGGAGTTCCCACTTCACTCTGCCCACTGCATCTTCTCATCTCTTCCTTTACTGGTCCAGGAAAGCCCTTCCCTTCATCCACCCGCTGACCATGAAACCCTCATTCATCCTTTAAATTTATTTATTTTTATTTTTTATGTGTATGAATGTACTGTCTGCATGTAGGTTTGTGTACCCGTGTCGTGCAATGCCGCGGAGGTCAGAAGAGGGTGTCGGATTCCCCTGGAACTGGAGTTCTCCTGGAATTGGAGTTATAGACGGTTCTCAGCTGCCATGTGGATGCTGGGGATCGAACCTGGGTCCTCTGCAAGAGGAGTCGGCACTCTTAACCGCTAGGCCATCTCTCCAGCTCCATTCATCCTTTAAAGCCTGCTGCCATGTACACCCCTCTCTGGGTCACCCCAGTTCATTCACTGCCACCAGAGACTGTCTTCTCCTGCTGCCCATAGTGTTCTGCTCATGCCTGCCCGATGATCTGATAACTCTTCTGTTGTCATGAGCAGAGTGGCCCCTAAGGGAACAGAGAAGCCTACTGAGGTTTCTGGGGAAACCGGGGCCTGTCAACAAGGTCTAAGGACCCTCCAGGCTGGCTGAGGTCTAGACAGGTCTAACCAGCTGCTTTCTGTGTCATAGCACAACATGCCTTTCTGGCGGATATCCTGCCACGCTGACCTGGAAGCTCTGCGGCATGCCCTGGAATTGGAGTATCTATAGCATTAAGGGTCAAGACTGCCACCTGCCGTCCGTCACCCAGGCCCCTACCATCTTACCTCCATGAGAGCCCAGACAGCGGACGCCAGGCAGGGGCCCAACACCCACATCCCATGGCCATCTCAAAAGTGTCCACTCAGCCCAAGGGAGAATCCTCTTCCCTTGGGGACAGAGAGTCAGACTGTCCTGTGAGACACAGACCCCAGCGAGGGTGCACTGGCTGGGGAGGGAGAGGGAGTGGCTATCTTGTTCTCTTTTTAATTTATGGACTGATCTCATTACCAGCATTCCCTCTGGTCCCTGTGTTGTGGGTTTCTTGGCTGTTGGTCTACTTTGGGGGTCTAGGCTGGCTTCAGAGTGGTCCCCAGCTCCTTCTGAAGCCCACTCTGCTCCAGCTTGGGGGACAATCATTCTCTGGACATTGGTGAGGGAGGTGACCCGGGGCTGTGGGGAGAACCGTTGTGTACTTTCATTTTCCAAGACCCTCCCCATGTCATGTGGACAGTGTGCGTGCCTTATGCCGCCATCTTTAGTAGGAAGAGGGGGACCCTGGGAAGGAAGCAGTACTTTGCAATGGAGAAAGACATTAAATAAAACCACGTTTACATTTTAAGTGGGAAGACTGTGGTGAGTTGTTCCTGTTCTTCAGGCTTCTGTATATTAGTGTGTTCAAGCTATAAAAATATCAGATCAGGCCAGGTGTGGCGATGCATGCGTTTAATCCCAGTACTCAGGAGGCAGAGGCAGGCGGGATCTCTGGGAGTTTAATGATAGCCTGGTCTACATAGTGAGTTCCAGGTCAGCTGGGGCTACAGAGAGACCCTGTCTCAAAAAGAAAGACTAAAAAAATTAGATCAACTTGAACTGGCTTCAGTGAAGAGGGATTGAGAGAAACTCGGAACTAAAGCCCTCACACAGGATCTGCACTTCCTTGTCCAAATCTGACCCATGTTTTATCCAGGAAGCTGGATTAAAGGAAGCTGACAAAAAAAATATATGTGTGTGTGTGTGTGTGTGTGTGTGTGTGTGTGTGGTGTGTGTGGTGTGTGTGTGGTGTGTGTGTGTGCTGTGTGTGTGGTGTATGTGTGGTGTGTGTGTGCTGTGTGTGTGGTATGTGGTGTGTGTGTGTATGTGGTGTGTGTGTGTGCTGTGTGTGTGTGTGTGTGTCAAAAGAGACAGTTAATTCTAGAGCCAAATGTGAATGACCATAGCCAGGGAGCAAAGTCCCTGTTCCAACATGGTAACAGCTTCATGAAGTTTTTATAGTTCTCAGAACAAAGTAAGCCATAAATCAAAACACTTCAAAGACATTGGTGGAAACATTGGGTAGACAGATTACAGGAAATCAGAGAAGGCTGTGGTGTAGACCTCACTCAGATGGTATCCAGTGACTGTCTTAGGTTTGGGGTTGGTGGGAGCTAATGGTCTGTTAATACATTTCGAAAGGTTTCGGAGCTGGAGAGATGGCTCAGCAGTTGAGACCACTGACTACTCTTGCAGAGGACCAGGCGTGGTTCCCAGCACCCACGTGGTGGCTAACAGCCATCCTTGACTCCAGTTCCAGGGACTTCAACCACTCCAGTTACTAGTCATCGAGTCAGTCTGAGAAGGTTTGCTGTAAGGCGCAGCTCCTTTCCCAAGATCTTTAGTTCCCAAGGCAGGGTTTGCTCATGAACAAAACATTGGGGTGGGGGCTGGTCCCCCAAAGGAAAGCCACCAGCAATAGGAGACCATTGCGAAGCAAATTGGAGCCAGAGCAGTGAGTGGGAAAATGGAGCCAACTCCTGCCCAGTAATGGGACTTCACTCTGAGGATGACAGGGTCAGTCAAGGAACCAGTGTAAGGGAAGGGGCAGGAGGGATATCCAGAGAGGTGACGATGACATCAGGAGCATGTTGCTGCCACAGAACCAAGTAGGTCCATCTGACTGGTGCTAGGCAGGGGCACAGGCTCCCTCCTCTGTGCAGACCAAACCCAGGGTTGCTGGAGCCGCATCAGGACTAGAGTCTCGGTCTAGAAGGCTGTCGTCAAGCACGGGAGAGCTGGACAAACAGATGGGTAACTATGCTGCGTGATTATCGGGATGGTGCAGGAGTGAATGGCTGGATGGGTGGGCAGGACAATAGAAAATGGTCCTGTGAGGAAATGGATGGGTGGTGGATGATAGTTTGGAGGAGCAAATAGCTGGAATCTGGGTAGACAGAGAGGTGGGGATGAAGGTAAGCGAGTAAGTTTGGAATGTGTCTTGGTTACTTCTCTCACTGCTGGGACTAAATGTCTGACAAAAGCAACATAAGGAAGGAAGGTTTATGTTTGGCTCAGGGTTCAGGGGTAGAGTCCATCATGGAGGAGGCGTGGCAGGAGGAGACAGCAGGTCACGTTTGCATCTGTAGTCAGGAACACTGCACAAATTCCTCTCTCTTTTGTACTCAGCCCAGGACCCCAGGACACGGACCGGTGCCACCCACACTTAAGGTGGGTCTTCCCACCTCCCCTAGCCTAATCTAGAAACTCCCTCACCAACACATCCCGGGGCTTGTTTCCATGCTGATTCTAAATCCCATCAAGTTGGCAGCATCAATCATCACAGAAGGGTAACTGGATGGAATGACTGAGGGATTACAGGTGGCTGGTGGCTGATGGGAACAGAGATGAGGGAGGATTCCAAGAGTCACACACATGAGGCACTAAATGGAAGTGTAATGATTGGACACCGTGACGTGGAGTGGTGTGTGATGGACAGACAGTGCAGCTATAATCTCTAAGCGTCTCTGAACACTCTTCCAGCAGGAGTGGAAGGGTTTTATTGGCTGAACTGACTTCCAGATGGACAGAGAGACTGAAGCCAAACCACCCTGGGAATCCATGCCATGCTTAGGGGCCACTGTATACCCCAGGGTCTCACACACTTCCACATGTCACTGTGATTTGCTGTCATCCCCCCTTGATGCCACCAAACTCATATTGAGAGAAATTCTGTTCAGAGTCGAGCAAGGAGTCAATCACTTACACAAGTGAATTTTTATTTTCATTAGAAATACTAGTAAAGGGGCTGGAGGGCTGGCTGAGTAGTTAGGAGCACTGTCTGCTCTTGCAGAGAAATGGCCTTTGGATCCCAGCACCCACACTGGGGGGCTCACAACCACCAGCTACAGAGGTTCTGGCACCCTCTTCTGGATTCCACAGGCATACACATGTAAGGCATACAGACACACATCATAGTTAAAAGCCGGGCATGGTGGCGCACGCCTTTAATCCTAGCACTTGGGAGGCAGAGGCAGGTGGATCTTTGTGAGTTCAAGGCCAGCCTGGTTTACAGAGTGAGTTCCAGGACAACTGGGGCTACAGGGAGACCCTGACTCAAAAAAAAAAAAAAAAAAAAAAGTGGTAGCGCACGCCTGTAATCTCAGCACTCAGGAGGCAAAAGGAGGTGGATCTCTATGAGTTCAAGGCCAGCCTGGTCTAGAGAGGGAGTTCCATGACAGCTGGGACTATATGGAGACCCTGCCTCAAAAAGACCAAAAATAAAATAATATAAAATAAAAAGTCAATCTTTGGGGCTGGAGAAATGGCCTAATGGTTAAGAGCGCTGACTGCTCTTGCAGAGGACCCGGGTTTGATCCCCAGCACCCACATGGCCGCTGAGAACCATCTTTAACTCCAGTTCCAGGGGAATCCAATGCCCTCTTCTGACCTCCTTGGCATTGCATGACACGGGTGCACAAACCTACATGCAGACAGTACATTCATACACATACAAAAATAAATTTTAAAAAAATTTTAAAAATTGAAAAAAAAAGAGCACTGACTGCTCTTGCAGAGGACCTGGGTTCCATTCCCAGCATCCACATGGTGGCTAAGAACCATCTTTAGTGCCGGGTATGGTGGCACACACCTTTAATCCCAGCACTTGGGAGGCAGAGGCAGGTGGATCTCTGTGAGTTCAAGCCCAGCCTGATCTATAGTGCAAGCTCCAGGCCAGCTAGGGCTACAGGGAGACCCTGTCTCAAAAAAAAAAAGAAGGGTTTGGAGGAGACAGACCTTCCTCTTAATGCTTTTCTTTTTGCAACAGCTCATATCAAGCCTGGTCTGACATGACATTGGAGCTTGAAGTCCGGATGACTCAGAACTGCTGGGGACAAAAACAATATCTTTCTCATCTCTGTGTACGTTAGAAATCCTGGCACAGAGAGGGCTCTTGAGGGATGTAGAATGGATGGATGAGTGAATGGATGAATGGATGAATGGATGGATGGTTGGATAGATGGATGGATGATCAAGTATGTGGACAGACAGATAGGTGGGTGGCCAACTGTATGGATGGGTGGGTGAGTGGATAGATAGATGGATGGATTGATGGTGAATAGGTAGATGGATGGATGGATGGATGGATGAGGAGGTCTGTGGATGGATAGATAGGGGGGTGGGCAAGTGTACAGATGGATAGATGGGTGGATGGATGAATGGGTGGGTGAGCAAGTGTATGGATAGATGAGTGAGTGGATAATGAGTGGGTGGATGGATGGATGGTGGGTGGGTGGGTCGGTACATGGATAGTAGATGGATGGATAAATGGGTGGGTAGATGGATTGCAGATGGATGGCTGAGTGATGTTGGAGGTCCAGTTAAGGGGGGGTCATGTGAACAGATTCCTGAGAGACGATAATACCTGTGTAAAGGAACACTCAGGTCCACAGAAAAGTCCCAGTGCTTGTCCTGGAGGTAAACCACTGAGAATATTCTTGCTGGATGACATTTTAATGTGTTTCAATAGGGTATCACTATGTGGACCAGACTGGCCTTAAACTCTTGGCAATCCTCCTGCCTCAGCCTCCAGACTGCTGGAATCACAGGTGTGTGGCACCACACCCAACACAAGGGATTTTAGTTCAGTTTAGTTTAGTTCAATTTAGTCTAATTTAGCTATGCCTCTGATTGCTCAAAGCCAGAGGCTGCTGTCCTCCCAGTCTAGGGTAGTATCAAGCAGCACCTGGGATCTGGAAGGAGGTACTGGGGTAACACGGTGTAGATAACTCAGAATTGGCAGGTTTGGTGGACTGGCTGGTCACTACTAAGGAGGTGACATTTGAGTTCAGTCAGGATGATAAAGACCAGGGAAAGCATTCCAGGAAGGTTGCAGAAAACAAAGAAGATCCTGGAAAGGGAGGGGACATCCTGGGCCTGACCAGACCTGGCTGAAGCTGTAGGTCTTGGGTTTGGGATCCCAGGACAACATGTTGTCTGACTGACTGACTGATGCTTTCCACACACCCTGGATTGAAGGGGATGCTGGTGGCCAAAGCCTGGTCACAGAACTCCTTCATGGATTACAAATTCTGTTAGGTTCCTCATGTTATAAATGACATAAACTTTATGGCACAAATCTCAAATCTCATCATCAGGATCTATTTATGTGATTCCACTGGGGTTGTTACATCACTCAGATCAAACACTGGCAGACCCACCCCTTCTGGTCGATACACCCGAGCCAGATCATAGCTATTACATACTGTCCCCTCATGTGGAAGTTTCAGAGGTACAATTACATAGTTGCTTGAACGTGTAGTTTATTCTGAGTAAGGTGGAGATTTTAATTTAAAGCTCTAGACTAGCTAGGTGTAACAGCACATGCCTGTAATCCCAGCACAGCAGGAGGATTCAAGTCCAGACAGGACCACAGAGGAAGATCTTCTCTCAAAAAACAGACAGCTGGGCATGGTGGCACGAACCTTTATTCCCAGCACTTGGGAGGCAGATGGATCCCTGAGATTGAGGCCAACCTAGGATACACAGTGAGATCCTGTCTGAAAAAATTCAATAGATAGATGAATGACAGAAATAGGAAGAATAAATCACTAGACTATTTCCCACAATGTTTTAAGTCCCTACACGCCATCACCATCAGCACTGCTGTGCTCACTAGTAACCACCAGAGGGCAGTGTGACCCCAAGCTGGCCAAGCTGCAGGACCAGGCAGCAAGCCAGCTGTAGAGAGAAAAAGATTGTGCTGCGAGCCACCAGCCACACCACAGATGCATTCAGGCACTTTCTTCCTTGACCCCCCTTTCAGAAGACAGGACATCTATGCAAGACAATCAGAAACAATGGACTGGTGGCCATGAGGTGACCGTGGAGTGAGGATGCTGCTGGTACACAGCCTACTTTAACCACGGGCACTCCCATTTTTCATAAAACAACTGTCATCATAGTTTAGATTGTTTGGGGAAAGTGCTGGGGTGTTTTGTTTTGGCGTTGTTTTGGTTTGGAGTCTTTGAAACAGTATTGCATGTATCATATAGCCCAGGCTAGCCTCCAATTTGCTAGGTAGTAAAGGCTAGCCTCCCTCTACCTTTCAAGTGCTGGGTGGCAGACATGGCCACCACACTCAGCACCATTTATTTTTATATCCAGAAGCTCATTGGCAGGCTACATGACTCTGTCTGGATAAATAAGCACAACAGGGCTGGGAAAGTGGCTGATTATTCCCAGTGTTGAAAAACAAACAACAAAAACACAACTCTCCACAGCAGCGTGCCACCTCCTCCAGACCAACATTCTTGCCAGGGTCCCACCCTGCCTTGAGATCCCAGCTTTCTCCCCAGCACTTTCAACACCTACCACACCCCCAATCCTCCTGCTCCTCCTCTTCCTCCTCCCCAGATGCTGGGGTGCAGCTCTCCCTTCCACGTGGAGACTTCCCTCCAGGCTCATGACTGCCCACTTCCTAAGCTCATCTGAGAAGCTCCAGAAAGTCTTGGCATGAAAGCCTACCTCAGAGAAGTGGATGCCATTACTGCGGGGAAGGGGAGCCCAGGAGTTTACACCTTCCTAGGTGTCTCTAATGCTCAGCCAGCATTAAGAATTGTTGCCAGAGGGGCTGCAGGGATGGCTCAGCGGTCAAGAGCACTGGCTGCTCCTGCACAGGAATCAGGTTCTGTTCCTAGCATCTACATGGTGACTGACCATTCTCTGTAACTTCAATTCCAGGAGATCCAGTGCCCTCTTCTGACCTCCTTGACTATCATGCAACATGTGGACTTACATACATGCAGGCAATACATATAAAATAAATAAATATTGTTCATTGTTGCCTAAGAGGCAGCGAGATGGCTCATCAGATAAAGGCACTTGCTGCCAAGCCTGAAGACTTGAGTTCAATCCAAGGAACACTATGGTACACACACACACACACACACACACACACACACACACACATTTAATTTTAAGGGGCTGGAGAAATGGCTCGGTGGTTAATAGCACTGGTTATTCTTCAGAGGACCCAGATTCAGTTCCCAGCACCCACATAGCAGCTAACAACCATCTGTAACTCCAGTTCCAGAGAGATCAGTCACCCTCTTCTGGTCTCTACAGGCACTAGGCACGCATGTGATGCACTTACGTACATGCAGGCAAAACACTCATACACATAAAATATTAAAAAGGGGTGAAGAACGCATTGAACACCCCATTCATGCACACAGAGGGACACAAACAATGCCTGCAGCGTGTGATGCCGAGATCCTGAGGGACAGCCACAGACCCTGGACAGGCTGGAAGGGGCTTACTCGACACTTTCAGATCTTCAAACGGAGCCTTAAATCTACACTAGCTAGTTGAATCAATGCTAAAACTTAAATGCACATCATTCATTCATTCATTCATTCATTCATTCATTCATCTGAGACAGGGTCCCATGTGACCCAGACTGGTCTCTAACTCATTATGTGCCTCTATCTCCCAAAGTGCTGAGATTACAAGGCATGTGTTGCCATGCCCAGATTTCTGCAGGGCTGGGGATTGAACCTGGGGACTTGTGCACGCTAGGCAAGCACCTTTCAACTGAGCCACATCCCCTGGAGTGGGAAGGTCAGCTCTTCGTATCTTTTCCTCTGTAGAAAGTGGGGGGGGGGGGACAAATCGAGAAAGGCCTCCCTTCCTGGGAGACACAGGGGCAAACAGTTCTGCTACTCAGAACTCACATCCGTACACATACACACCCACGTACAGGGTCATGGCCACACCTATGTACAAGTACACACACACGCACACGTGCTCTTTTTTTCTTTTTTCTTTTTTATGTGTATGAGTGTACTGTCTGCATGTAGGTTGGTGCACCCGTGTCGTGCAATTCCACAGAGGTCAGAAGAGGGCGTCGGATTCCCCTGGAACTGGAGTGTTAAAGATGGTTCTCAGCTGCCATGTGGGTGCTGGGAATCGAACCCGGGTCCTCTGCAAGTGCAGTCGGTGCTCTTAATCACTGAGCCATCTCTCCAGCCCCAGAGCATTCTTTTCAATGAAGCTGGTCACATGGCCTTTCAGCACTTTGGTATGTCCATTCTCAAACATATCCACATTCATTATTTTGGAGTAACAGATTAGGAATCAAAGTCAGGGTCTGGGTCACAAAAGCACATGGTTCAGTAAGTTTGCCACGGTTAACTAAAAGTCACTAGTCCGGATTCCTGCTCATTTAATAAAAGTCATTACCACACACACCTGTGCCCAGCACAGCCCACACATACACTAACTGCCTATAGTTAGCTCAGGTTATGCACAAAACAATGAAGGGGATAAGAAAGAGGCTCAGGGGGATGGGCCCGTGGCCACTTCAGAGGTGAATACAGATGAGCATGCAAATAAGGTACCAGCCACAGAGGGGGCAACAGTCACAGAACATGAGAGACACAAAGGGCTCAGCTCGCAGGACACACGAGTGGACTGTGTTTATCTTCTTGCAGCCTTAGTGCCTTCTAGGACCTGGTAGCACAAGCCTTTAACCTTAGCACTCAGAAGGCAAAAGCAAATAGATCTTTGTGAGATCAAAGCTAGCCTGGTCTACAAAGAGTTCCAGGCCAGCTGGAACTACAAGGAGACCCTGTCTCAAGGAAAAACAAAGCAAAACAAAAGAGGGGCTATTGTATCCTAAAAATATGAAGTGAGGAGAGCACTGAAGTGGGAGTCCACCTAGCATCTACAGTTGTGTGGCTTCGGCTAGTCCTCTGTGGGGTTTGGACACAGGGTCTCTCTCATGCATCCCAGGGTGGCCTCACACTCTCTGCACAGCCAAGGATGACCATGCATCCCAGGGTGGCCTCATACTCTCTGTACAGCCAAGGCTGACCATGAACTTCTGATCCACCTGCCTGGCTTCAAGTGCTGGGATTCCATGCATGCACCACCATACCCAGTGTGAATGGACCTGGGACTGGAACCCAGGACTTTGTGCACACTGGGCAAGCACTCTACCAACTAAGATACATCTCCTGTCCAAGTTGGTCACTTTGGAGCCAGTGGGAGATCATCAACCAGGTGGCCCATAGCCCTTTCCGGCCTGGCTAAGAGGGAAGGAGTAAACACAGCCCCATACACTGAAGCTCAGAACTGTCTGAGGAAACAGCACCTCTATCAAACTGCACAGCCTTCTTGCTCTCGGGTACCCCAGGACTTTTACCCTTCCTGGTCCCTCCCACTACCTGGAACTTCCACTCACCTACTTTATTTTCCCAGAGCTGGCTTCCCGACAGTACTTTTAAGTATAAACAGCCACCAAATCCAGGCATTCCCTGCTTTGTTCCCGTTCATGTTGGTGGATGGTGAAAAAAAAAAAAAAAGACCCACAAAATACAAAATAATTTGCAATACTGGAAGAAGAGATGGCTCAGCAGTTAAGAACACTGATTGCTCTTGCAGAAGACCTGGGCCCGAATTCCAATGTCCACATGGCAGCTAACAGCCATCTGTAACTACAGTTTTATGGGATCCAATGCCTTCTTCTGATCTCTATGGGCATTGTACAACACGGTGCACTTCCATACATGCAGGCAATACACTTGTAAAAAATTAAATTAAAGCCGAGCGTGGTGGGGCATGCCTTTAATCCTAGCACTTGGGGAGGCACAGGCAGGCAGATCTTTGTGAGTTCAAGGCCAGCCTGGTCTACAAGAGTGAGTTCCAGGACAGCTGAGGCTACAGGGAGATGCTGTCTTGAAAAGACAAAAAAAAAATAATAATAATAATTAAAAAAAATAATTTGCAATATAAGAAAATTAAATGAGACCTGGGAATGTAGGTCAATAAGCAGGGTGTTTGCCCAAAGCCCTGGCTGCTCTTACAGAGAATCAGGGTTCAATTCCCAGCACCCACATTGATGGCTAACAACCATCCATAACTCCAGTTCCAGGGGACTTCGATGCCCTGAACACCTCAGGCGTTGCATGACACGGCTGCACTTACATGCAGGCAATATACAAGTGTAATTTTTTTTTTTCTTTTTTGGGTCTTCTTGAGACAGGGTCTCCCTGCAGCCCCAGCTGTCCTGGAACTCTCTATGTAGACCAGGCTGGCCGTGAACTCACAGAGAATCACCTGCCTCTGCCTCACAGGTGCTGGAATTAAAGGCCTGCACCACCACACCCAGTATAAATTTTTTTTTTTAATCTCATGGAAGCTCAGTCATGCTCACTTGCCCATCTGGCTGTTTTTGTGTCACCAAGTAGAGAGGTGCAGGCACAAAGCTTGATATTTACTCAGCCCTTTTGCGGAACTGGTAGCCCTGCCCCCTTCTTATCACTTCCTGCACCCTGTCCAGGTGATCTCTAAAGTCTGTTTAGTGTGTCTTGGATTCAGATCCCTCTGCTCCCCTCTGGACCACCAGTCATTTGAACAGCACTCAGTACACAGTCCCTAGAAATGAGTGAGGGGATGGAGGGCTGTCAGAATTCAAGCTTGCAAAGGAAGGGGGCCCAACCCTCCCTACCACCCGCCCTGGCCAGTCCGTGGCTCATTTTGTACTCTAATGGGTGCTCTGGTGAGCTGATCCTGTTGCTCCCAAACTCCTTCGTGGGGCACACTGAGTCCTGAGCCTCATCAGGAGGGGGCGGAGAGAGGGCAGAGAGAGGGCAGACCTTTGCTGGGGAGCTCCTGGCCAGAGAAATGGAAAACACTGCCCGGAAAACCATGGGAGACCTCGGCCTTCCGAGACAGCCCTTCAGAGCTGGAGTGATGACAGGTAAGGGAGCTGGAGGACAGGCTGAGGGAGCCGGAGCACAGCTGACCCCGGAGCACAGGCTGAGGGAGCCAGAGCACAGACTGAGGGAGCCGGAGCACAGCTGAGGGAGCCGGAGCACAGGCTGAGGGAGCCGGAGCACAGCTGAGGGAGCCAGAGCACTGGCTGAGGGAGCCGGAGCACAGGCTGAGGGAGCCGGAGCACAGCTGACTCCGGAGCACAGGCTGAGGGAGCCGGAGCACAGGCTGAGGGAGCTGTTGCTCACTCTGTACACAGCCTGGCAGAGTCAGGTCTCTGCCTCAGCCTCAGGAAGACAGGCTTTCCGGCTGGGCTGTGTCTCCAGCTGGGGCTGGTAAGAAAGCACCTTCTCAAAAGGCCGGGCGTAGTGGCACACACTTTTAATCCTAGCACTTGTGAGGCAGAGGCAGGCAGATCTGAGTTCAAGGCCAGCCTGCTCTACCAAGCGAGTTCCAGGCCACCCCAGCTGGACTACCTGGGAGCCTGTCTCAAACACACACACACACACACACACACAAAGAAAAAGAAAAAAAAGAAAAGAAAATGCACCTTCCCTAGGCCATCTCTTGGGGACTTCTGGTGGTAAGGGAACCTTTCTCCTCTGTTTGTAAATCTGACACAGCCACACTCCAACCCATGGGACACTGTAAATTTGAGGACGAACAAGCCATTTTGCCAAAACAGTTTAATTTTAAAAAAGGTGAAGATTTTGGGAAAAGTGGGGCGTGGAGAGGGGAGAGCCCAAAGGCTATCAGCGTATGAGTTCACTGGATCAGTCACAAAGAAACACCGTAATCAAAAAAGATATTTAAGTTTAATACAAATTTTATACAAAGAAAATGTGAAAAAATACTTCCATATGCTAAAAGCAATTATGCTTCCCAAATAAGGCCAGCTAGGCTAGAGGGGTTCTTTTTTTGTTCTTTTGTTTTGTTTTGTTTTTTGACAACTGTTAATTCACAAATGCTTCTCTCCTTTTTCTTCTAGTATCTCTTCCTCTTTCTTCTCTAATGGGGGAACTAGCTGGAAAATGCAGTTTGCATTCTCTTATCGACAATGAAGAGAAAGTAAACAAAGACTAAAATGTACAGCTGAATGTACTGGAATGATATACAATTAATTTTTCTCATATACATACATCACCTTTTGCTTTGATGCTTTTGTTTTACACAACATACAAAATGGTAGCACAGCAGACGTAGTGTAACAGACAGCATGACAGGTCCTGGCGTTCTCTCATACTGCCTGTTTTCATGCTTACGTAAAAACATAGAACTCCATCATATATAAATAATACATACATGCTCCATCCCCAGGCTCACATGTCCTCAGCGTGCGTCTGGCCTTTGAGTCCTTGATTCTGAGAAGCGTGGCATCTTTTCACAAGTCTGTGTGAAGGGCTGTCCCAACATGAGCGAGGTCTGCCTCCTCAATAGAGCGGGGCTTGTTCGTGTAGATCCTCTGTAAACAGGAGGCTGCCTTTTGCTTTCAGGGGCCTTGTTCCAATCACACAAAACAAACACGCTTCTCTCCGAGTCCTTCCAGCCCAGTGAGCTCATGTTTCATACATGATATTGTAGCCTCTGTGAGGGGCTGATGGCTTGGTGCGATGGGGCCCACGACAGCACAGTCTGAGCCCTGAGCGCAGTGTGTTGCAGAGTAACAGTGGCTCCCTCCCCAGGTATCCAAAGACAGGGCCCTGTGTGGGGCCAGCAATCCCTGGGTCCAGCCCTGATACCACTGTGAGGCCAGAGGGTTAAATGACCACCTCCCACCTCCCTGGACATGAAAACATTCTTTTTGTAGTAGGGTATTTTTTTTAACTTCTTTTACTTTTATATATATATATATATATATATATATATATATATATATATTTTAAAGTCAGTATAGACATGAAAAAGGTAGGCTAGGTCAGTGACATAACAAGGTGTCCCTACACCTAAAGTGTTTGGCTCCTGGGCAGGACAGTCCCGGCTGCTGCTGGGGTCTCTGTTGCTGCCACGGAGCCAAGCCTATGGGCAGAGCCTGAGTGTTGGGAATTCTCAAGTCTAAAAGTGGCTGCTCTCCAGTTTCTGCTGTTTGTTGTCCTGATGTCTGGGTTTTCTTCCAGGGGGAGGGTAGTCTGGCTCACAATTTGTTCCTAGTCCCAGAAGGCGTCCAGCCGCGCCTCCCGTGCCTCTTTGGGCAAGAGAGTCTTCGTGGTCCCGGTGCTGTGCTCCGAGCGGGCCGACCCTCGCTTTTCCTCACCGCTGCTCCATGAACTCGCCTTGTTGCTCCGGGAATGGTCTGCAGGGGACAGAGCATGCTCAGCACAGCTGCCCCTTCCCCTCCAACCACTTCCCAGCCAGGGGCCACTTTTCCTCCCTTGAGCCACACAACCCTCACGGTCACCACTGATACCCGTTATCTATGGATGTATGAGAAGGAAAGACAATGTATTTTCAGAGTGTCACAACAGTTGTCTGGAAGATCAGCAGGGTGTCAGGTTCACAGAGAACAGAGATTAGTAAGAAGAGCCCCGCTGGTGGAGAAGATGTTCCCAGACCCTCATTATATGACTGAGTGACCCCATGTGGCCCATGCACTCTGCCTCACACCCCACCCCCCAAGATCTAACATGCAGTCTCCTTATGTTAACAGAACTCCTCTTTATCAATAAGACTCACAACCAAACCATAGAAAGATCATAAGAGAAGGAATTACTAGAAGATGGCTGGACACACACCCCACCCCATGGACTCGCAATAAAAACCATGTTAGGAGTGAGAGACAGACACAGCTAAATTAACCTCTGAGATAGCTCTGAGGACACATGGGGACAAAGCTTGGGAGTAGCAGAGAAAGAAAAGAGGAAGAGAGAAGAGGAGCCACCGGAAGCTCGGAAGAGCACTTAGTCCCAGGAGCGGAGAGGTCCCTGGTGGCCAGCCACTAAGATCCACCCTGTCACTGCTTAGACCATTTACCCAGCTCACAGAGGCTGTTTCCTGAGCTGTGATGGTAACATTTGTTCAAAGAGGTTGAGTGTTAAGCTGAGACAGAAGGGGATGGGTGAGGCAGGGCCTGCTGCTCCCAGGGAAGGTGCACTTCTTACTGCTCACAAAGCCTGCACGGAACAATTAAGATGGGGTCGCCAAGAACTCTCCAGTCCCCTGTGTCCCCCAGGATTCAACAGGCAGAGCTGGAGTCAGGGGTGGAGACTTAGCTCCAAACCTTCGTCTTATGCACGCTCCTATTCCTGGGGAGGGCTATACTCTTAAGATAGTCTGGAAGGTCTCTAGGAAATGACAGAGCTGCTCTCCCTTTGAGATGTGATAGGGTAGTCACACCTCACCAGGTCCTTCAAGCTCTAGAAAAAGAGAAGATCAACAGGACACTACAGAAACAGAACTCGGGCAGAACCCAGTAGAGAATCCCAGAATCTGTAAGCCTGAGCTTCCTGTGGAGCAGGCCTGGGGGAAGACAGCTGGCATGGCTGACCATGGCAGGGGAGACGAAGTATCGTGCTAGGATCCGGCTAAGGAGACAGCAAGAATGAGCCTCTGAGCACCCAGACTACTGTGTCCTAAAGCAGTTTGCAAAGGTGGTGAGAGATGTAGCCAAGAAGATGGGCAGTGACACAGAGACTCACCACTCAAAGGACAGGACATTTATGCACACATATGCGTGCGCGCGCACACACACACACACACACACACACACACACACACGGTTTCTACATGCCAGGAATGACTTCCTGGCAGCTTCCATAGGACAAGGTCATACTTACACTTCTGGGCTGGGTAGTTGGGGTGCGGCTGGTGGTCTGTGGTGGTTTGGGCATAGCCAGGTTGCTTGTCACACCTTTTGCTAACTGAAGAGAGCACAGGGAGCCTCAGAATCTGTCAGAGCTCAAATTTCGAACAACCCCAGGAGCCGATACCCACATTCACCGAAAAGGTAGGATTACCAGCACCAGCTGCTCCTTCACATTAGACTCAATCCAACGCACTCACAAAAGGGAACCAAGGCTTTTGAAATCCGAGTGTAAACCACAAACAGGGTTGTTGGAGACGGTGCCGCATCGCCGGTAGGAAGATGGGACGACACAGACAGCAAAGCAATCTGATACAAGTCACAAACTCTCAGAATCACTAGCTCTACCAAGAGCCTATGACCTGATTCAAGTAGGGAAACTGAGGCTGGGTTGAGGCACATGAGGGTGACAGGCACCACCAGAAGAGGGAGCCTGGAAATGGAGCTACAGTAAGGAAGGGCAACGAGAAGGGGGGCAGTTAGCCAAATCCTCAGCTACAACTGAATCTATAATCCAGATCAGAGATTTAGGAAAAAAAATCAGAAAAATCCAGCTGTGGTGGTGTGTGCACTTGTAATCCATCTGTGGTGGTGTGTGCACTTGTAATCCATCTGTGGTGGTGTGCGCACTTGTAATCCAGCTGTGGTGGTGTGCGCACTTGTAATCCAGCTGTGGTGGTGTGCGCACTTGTAATCCAGCTGTGGTGGTGTGCGCACTTGTAATCCCAGTACCTTGGAAAGCAGACTCAAGAAGATCATGAGTTCCAGGCTAGCCTGGGCTACACTACAAGAGTATAACAAAAACTTTGAAAAATTGACATGAAAGGAGGGGAAAATAAGATGGAGGGAAGAAAGTCAGCTTGGTGCCTAGCAACGAAGGAAACACACACAGGGCTGTCAATGGCACTCTTCACACCCAGAGAGGCAAGAGACAACAGAAAGCAAACGTTCTCAGCTGAGATGATGGCAGTGCACAGGAGGGGCAACATAGATGGGGCGGAGGGAGGTGCCAGGAACAAAGGCTGGTGGGGAGGGAAAGGGCTCGAACACCCGAGGATGCTCAGCCCGTATAAAACAGCAACCAAGGAGGTTAGGGAGGGGGCGGGGACGTCCATAGATAAACTCTAAAGAGAACTCAGGACAACGCAGGGAAAGTCCCATGTAGGTTAGCTGCAAGGCCAGGCAGGCCAGCATGACAAAGAGACAGAGCCAAGGACACCTTACCCGCTCTACACTGCGCAAGAAAAGAACGCTCTGGCTAAAACCTTTCAACAGCCGCTAGGGACATGGCTCAGCGAAAAAGTCCTTACTTAGTATCCATGAGGCCCTGAGTTCAATTCCAATACCACAAAAAAGAGAATCAAACTATAAAAGACAAATAAAGAGCCATGCCCACCTACTGGGGGAGCAAGTCCTCCCTACCCCCACCTAATGTCTCCCTCCTTACACACCCCTTAATCCCCACCCTGGGGCCTGATGTAGACTCCACACCTCAGGACCATCCATTTTCTTCCTCTAAGACATTTCACAGGAAGCAACACCAGAAGTGAGTGCTGCAAGAAGCTGGCCGTGTTAAGACTGAGACGGAGTGGAAGAGAACAAAGCTTTCTGTTCTGACAGGCCCCATCGGCACAGATGGCTTTGGCGGGGAAGCGGAAAAATGTGGCGGCCTTAGAACACTGTGCACAGGCTGTGGCCCTTGCTGCACAGCCTTCCTCTGCCCCACACAGCAGTCACTGCCACAGTTGTCCTGTCCTCCCTCCTGCCCCATGCTGCTCTTGGGCTATCGAGGGGGTGCATATTATTTACTTTTGCAGCACTGAGTTAGAATCCAAAGCCACGTGCTATATGAGTGTTCTGTGCTGAGCCCCACACCAGGACACTCATAACCTGCACACGGCCTCTTTCCAAGACCCAAACATGGTATCAAGTCTCCTCATGTGTTGTCCTGGCCCCATGGGGGGAGGAGGGCATGTGTACATGTGCGCAGGTGCACATGACTATGGAGGCCAGAGGTTAATGTTGGGTGTCTTCCGCAGTCACATCTCCATCTTATTTTCTGTGTATGAGGTTTGTTTGTGGTTTGGGGGTTTTGGGGGGTTGTTTTTTTGTGGTTTTTTTTTGTATTTTCGAGACAGGGTCTCCCTTTAAGTCCCAGCTAGCCTGGAACTCACTCTGTAGACCAGGCTGGCCTTGAACTCACAGAGATCTGCCTGCCTCTGCCTCCCGAGTGCTAGGATTAAAGGCATGCGCCACCACGCCTGGCTTTTGTGTATGAATTTTTTTACCCACATGTATGTAAGTGCAGACGGTCAGTTGAACCTGACCTGGGTCCCCAGCAAGAGCAGCCACCACTGAGCCGTCTCTCCCATCCCCATCTTACTCTTTCTGAGACAGGGTCTCACTGAACCTAAAGCTCACTGATTCAGATAGGCTGCTTGCTGGCCTGCGGCCCCACAATCTTCCTTTCCTACAGCCGAGATTACTGCATATGCTGCCCCACCAGGCTCTACATATGGGTGAAGAGGCTCTGAACTCAGGTGATCATGCTTACACCAACTGAGCCATCTCTCCATCACGCCTTACCTCATCTTTGATGATGACCTGAGCTAAGGGGCTTTCTGAGATCTCCAAGGATCTGGTTATCTTCCGACATGAGGTGTTAAAATATCTAAGCTAGCCTAGAGCTCAGTGGAAGAGTGCCTGCCTGGCAGGTGCCAGGCTCTGGGTTCTATACACAGTGGTGCATCATACCCAGAATTATAAGAAGGGGAAAAAAAATCCACAGCATTCAGACTTTAAGATGTACTTTCTTGCCAGTGGTAGTGGTGCATGCCTTTAATCTGGGCACTCAGGAAGCAGAGGCAGACAGATCTCCGAGTTCAAGGCCAACCTGGTCTACATAGCAAGTTCCAGGCCAGCTGGAACTACAGGGTGACCCTGTCTCAAAAAAGACCAAAAAAAAAAAAAAAAAAAAAAAAAAAAAACAACCAAAACCTTCAAAAACAGAAATAATATCACAGTGGCTTAGTTACTAACGAAGTGGTGGGAGACCAAACAGAAGGCCCATAGGGGAGCTGAGGAGTGTCTGGGAAGGGAAATGGAGACTGGATGAAATGAAGAGACGTTTAACTGGCTGGGAAAGGAGAGGGGACAGGTCTTGGGTTGTGGAGCTCAATACAGCAGCCACAAACCACAAAAGTTGCTATCTAAATTACATGAAATAAAGTGTTCAATCCCTCCCCCTAGTCACATGAGCGGAAGAGTTTAAGACCCACAAGATGTTCTCTGCTCCAGAGTCGACGGCAGGATCTGGTCACTGGCACCTGGCTGTAGAACATTCTGACACATGAGATGCAGAATGGAAGAAGCAACATCCAGAAGCAGGGGGACATGGGAATGCTCTGGGAAGGAACTAGGAGTGGACAGCCTAGCTGTCCAGGACAGGAACAGAGGGAAGGTCTGCCCAGCTGCAAGGGACAGCAGAGGGCACTCTGGTGCTCTGCTGCGGATACCCACGACGCCCGATACTCTCAGGATAAAGAGGCACAGAGGGCTGGACTGGTGCTCTGACAGGAAGCAGAGAGCTTGGGACACTGCTGCTGCAGATCAGAGGTGATGGAGCGATCTGAGAAGGTGACCAGTTAGGTGAGAAACTGGGCCCCAATACAGTGAGTGACAAAGGTATGTGATGGGAGAAGTCTGCGCTTGTGGGTAATGCTCTCTCAATGAGCTCTGAGCTCGGGTACAGCTGACACAGACCTGGACAGCTGGTGTTTCTCTGGATGTGCATATTGAGGAAATAGGAGGGCATGAGGGATTTCATTCTAGTAACAGAGCTACTGCAAGAAGGGGCAGGCCAGGGAGAAACTGCTGGAGAAGCTGGAGGTGTAGAAGGGAGTGCTGGGTCAGACAAATGGAAGCCATGTAAGCATCCTGCCTATCTTCCTGTCTAGCTTAGTTCTAGCAACTACAGCGGTTTTTAAGGGTCCACCCAGTACACCAGTGTGCTGGCTGGGTGTGCTGAGAAATTAAAGGGATGCCTGAGTGGAAGCCCTGGTGCTGATGTCACTTCATGGCTTGAGTGCCCAAGTCGAGTCCCATGGGCCATCACTTCTGCATCCATACCCTGAAAAGAGAAGCAGCTCCTTTCTCAGAGAAGCTGGGAACACTGTGACACGGCAGTGGGCAAGTGCTTCCTCTCTCTTCCAAAAGCACCAGGAAGTTCTTCCACCTGCCCTGCCCACCACCCAACGGATCCCCACATCCACTGGGCCTAAAGCATCCTCTCCAATCAGAAATCTTTCCACTCCCTCCAACCCAAGATGCTCTGGGTCAGGGGCCAGGAAAGAAAGCCCACAGGCCAAGCAGGACAAGTTCTGCAGGTCGTTCGGGCTTTGCTTCTGCACAGCCTTGCAACTGATTCCAAGGCATCAATCTGCAATCTGCATGGCTAACAGAAGACACATGGCTTGAAATGCTCAATTCATCGCCTGGTCCTGTGGGAGAAAGTCTGTGGGCCCGGGCCTACTAGGGTTCACCTCAGGATGGAGCAACTTCCTCCTATGAGCTGTCCTCCAGCCTTGCTAACATTCCCAAATGTCACTTTCAATCTCTGAACATCCCCACAGTGTCTGAGGGTCCCAAATTATATTTTCCAGCTTGCACTTTGCTAGGTCTACTCTTGGGATTATGATATACCTACAATGTTATCTTACTTAGTTGGTATTTGTATTATTTTAAACTTTATTTTTATTTTTTAATAATTTTTTAATTTTTAAAATTTATTATTTTTTATGTATATGAGTATACTGTCCGCATGTAGGTTGGCACACCTGTGTCGTGCAATGCCACAGAGGTCAGAAGGGGGCATAGGATTCCCCTGGAACTGGAGTTAAAGACAGTTCTTAGCCGCCATGTGGGTACTGGGAATCGAACCCGGGTCCTCTGCAAGAGCAGTCCATGCTCTTAAGCATTGAGCCATCTCTCCAGCCCCATTTATTTATTTATTTATTTATTTATTTATTTATTTTTATTTTTGAGACAGGTTCTCCCTATAAGCCCCAGCTGGCCTGGAACTCACTCTGTAGACCAGGCTGGCCTTGAACTCACAGAGATCCGCCTGCCTCTGCCTCCTGAGCACAGGGATTAAAGGCATGCACCACCACACCCGGTTTAAAAATGGTTCTTAGCCGCCATGTGGGTGCTGGGAATCGAACCTGGGTCCTCTGCAAGAGCAGTCGGCGCTCTTAACTGCTGAGCCATCTCTCCAGCCCCTCATTTTTATGTGTATGAGTGTATTGCCTGCATGTATGTAAGTGCACCTGTGTCATTCAATGGCTGTGGAGGTCAGGAGACAGCATCTGATTCCCTAGAACTGGAGTTACAGGTGGTTGTTAGCCACCATGTGGGTACTGAAAATCAACCCCGGATCCTCTGCAAGAGCAGGCAATGCTCTTAACTGCTGAGTCATCTCTCCAGCCCTATTTTTTCATTTTTATGTATATGGATGTTTTGTTTACATGTAAGTGGACCCACCCATGTTATACAATGCCCAGAGGGGCCAAAAAAGGGTGTTAAAAGATTCCTTGGACCTGGAGTTATGGACAGCTGTTAGTTGCCACGTATGTGGGTTCTAGAATTGAACCCGGATCCTCTGCAAGAGCAGCCAGTGCTCTTTAACCACTAAGCCATCTCCCCAGCCCCTTTTAAGCTTATTTTTATCATCGCCACCAAGAAGTGGAAAATCCATTAAAATGCCCACAAACAGAAGACACATCCTCCAACTAACATGAAAAAAAATCAAAATGTAGCATTCCATTCTGACAGGTTCCACAGTCCACTGTCTTCCTTTGTGAGGAGAATTCAGGCTAGGTGTGGTGGCACAGGTCTGTTAT
The DNA here is from genome assembly GCA_009823505.1 of Rhizomys pruinosus. Taxonomy (NCBI): domain Eukaryota; kingdom Metazoa; phylum Chordata; class Mammalia; order Rodentia; family Spalacidae; genus Rhizomys; species Rhizomys pruinosus. Next base: position 1,326,859 of record VZQC01002375.1, on the reverse strand, counting down.
TCCCAGTACTGAGGCAGGAGGATCGTGAGATAGAGGATCAGAATTCGAAACGATCTGAGGTGTTGGCTGCACAGCACCCAACAGCCAAGCTGAAGGACACACGCGAGGGGCTGCCACTCCCACCAGTGGTGTTCAAGTCCATTGCATTCCAAGTTTATTTTCTCTCTAGTACCAACTCTTGCTACTCCTTCAACTCACCAGCTTGGGCAACCTTGCCCAGCCAATTTGACAAAGAGCATCACCTCTTCCTCTGTGTACGACTCATTGTACAGAAATGGTTTCAGCTACAGAGAATCAACAGACAAAGATCCTGAAGCTGACATGGGAGGCAAGAACCTCAAATTGAGCAAAATTCCTTGACAAGGAAGCTGTGTCTCTGAGTCAAGAATATAGAATAAAGATGTCTGGCTCCTAGGAAAAACGGATGGCTCAAACCCCACAAGACAGGAAATCCAGAAGTCTCAAACACCCCAACAGTCAGCCAGGGGACCCCGGGGAAAGGCCTATCCAACAGAAACGCAGTCTATTGGCATCTTCGTCTCTAAAGGCTTCAAGGGTCCACATGACTCAAACATGGTGTCAGAACCTCTAGGAAAGAGCTTCACATGCCTTTACTTACATCGGTAATTTCTCTGAAGAAGCATCCTGTGTCCGAGTATGTCCCCAGTAAGTACAACACATGGGTTACCAGTGCAAGGAGATACCCCAAAACTGCCTTCCCTGGCTAAATCCTCACCCTCACCCTGGACCCACCCAAAGCACACCCCCCCCCCAAAATCCCTAACAGTTTGAAAAACTTTGCAGTATGCCTTTGATCTTCTCCCTGACAAAATGACTCCCCTGACCCCCTTGGCCCAAGAGAAATGTGAACCACCATCCGCCCAATAGGGGGCGACATACCAGAGCCTTGGTTGGAACCTAAGAGAATGGAGGACGGTGTCTCTCTGGAGTCAGAAAGGTCGAGGGTCTAGAAATACAAAAAAAAAAAAAAGAAAAAAGAAAAAAGAAAAAAAAAGAAAAAGAAAAAAAAGAAAAAAAAAGAAAAAAGAAAAAAAGAAAAAAAAAATGGACTCAGGGTATTGTGGCCATGGAAGCCCAAGGAACTATGGGAGAGCTCACCACTCCCCCCAAGCCCCTCAGTGGCCTGTCTACCTGGTGGTCAGACAGGAGCCAGGGCAGATGGATGGCCACACACCTTGTGTGCTGCCCGTCAGAGTCAATAGGCCACAACATAGCACTTGAGTGACCCTTCATTCAGCCCTCTGGTCTCAGCTTCTAGAATATTCACCACTTCCTAACTTCACTCCCAGACCTAACCATCACCCTGTAACATTTTTGCTGTATAAAGGAAGTACACTACTTAAAAATTCTATCAAGTGCTTCCAATTCATCTTAGCCTCTTCCTCGAGTCCTCACCATCTGTGAAACCAATATGGTTTTGCTGTCTCATGATTACGTCTCTTAAAATACAACCAAATACATGGGTAAAATATAAGCTATGAATCACCGTTCCCCCTAAAATAGCCTGTGCACACAATTGCTGAGATACACCCCACCTGCTGGGATATAAGCTATGACAGCACTAGCCACATGTGGCCACTTAAATGTCAATTAACTCTAAAAATCAGGTCTTTGGTCACATTAGCCATAACTAGTCCTCAACGGTTATAAGTGGCTACTGGCTACCAGGCTGGGCGGAAGAGACAGCACTTCTACTGCAGGGGGATCTACCAGAACCAGCCCCTGAACCTCGAGGGGCCCTGGAGAGCACCCACTAGATCCCACACACAACTCTAAAGACTCTGTGTTCTTGCCCGTCACGGGAGTCTGATGCACACTTGTCAGAAGGAGCCCATATGAGGGTTTTCCCACCACCCCTAGACAGCGCAGGACATTCAAGGGGTGGCAGATATGGAGAAGAGTCTTAGCACAGGGCATGGGTGTCACCTGGGGACCCTCACCGAGCCACTGTCCTTGCTCTTCTCCGCTGGCGTCTCCTTCTCTTTGGCACTGCTGGCTGTTTCCGAGGATGCCGGCTGTGTGCTAGAAGAGCTGCCCTGAGATGACTTAGTGCCTGCTTCCGTGTTCCCATCAGCGTCTGCTTCCTGCTGAGGGGCAGTAGCTGGGGACAAAGGGAAGAGCCACATGGGGACAAGTCAGGTGTGATGGTTTCAGGCCCCACATGGGGACAAGTCAGGTGTGATGGTTTCAGGCCCCACATGGGGACAAGTCAGGTGTGATGGTTTCAGGCCCCACATGGAAACTGGCTGCAGACTTTAAACCTGTCCTATACCCCAAGGCCCCACGGCTCAGTCCCAATCTGACCCTACCAGGGTCTAGGAAGTTCAGAATCCCTCCAGACCCCACCCAGGGATCCAGCACAGGCCACAGTGAGATGGCCCCTAGTCTACAAAGAAAAAAATCCAAACTCTGTGTGAAAACAGACTGATCTTATAATATTTAGCAACTGAAGTTTTAAACAATTTTGCAGAGGACAGCGAATTCTCAGAGGCCAGGACGCTCACGCAGAGCCAGGCCCACGCAGAGCCAGGCCCACGCAGAGCCAGGCCCACGCAGAGCCAGGCCCACGCAGAGCCAGGCTGTGAGCACCGGGGAACTCTGGCCTTCGTGTTCTGGGTAGAAATCTGCTTCAGCCCCACAGACTTGCTTCTATTTGAGGCAGAGTGGGGAAAATCAAGGGGACAGGGACATCCTGAGAGGGACAGTGCTTCCGTGTGGACAGAAAAGTAGAGTTAGAGACACACGTCACCACGCCACAAAGGTGACCTTGGCCATCTTGTAAAGGCAGCACAGGCTCATGAGAAGTCAGGAGTCACTGACACAGGTGCAGAAGAGATAGGAATTTTTACAAATGTGCCTGCCACACCCTAGCCTATTAGAACTCTGAAAGAATCAGTGACAAAACCTGACCACATAGCGTTTCCTGCTGGTAACACCAGACCTACACCACCTTCCTACCCCTAAGAAAGGGAGATGATAAATATGTCAGCCTCAACAACAGGTTAGTTCCCAACCAACAAATGCTTCTGGGAGGTGCTCCTGCACACAGTAAGTGCTTGGGAGAACCCATGGTAAACTCTGGTTGGAAACACCGTGCCAAGTTTTAGCTCTATTTCCGAATCTCTTTGTACATTAGAACAAGAGTTGTTTAGGAGGCTACGGGATCAGGAAAGCTACCCTCAGCACAGTCCAGAGGCCCAGTGGCCTGCACCCAGCGTCCCAACCCTGCAGCCTCCCAGGCTGCTGCCCTGCTGCTACCTGACTGGGTGCAGGATTTCATGTGCTCAGGCCAGTGGGCCTGCTGACAAGGATAATCGCAGTAGCTGGTGTTCCAGCAGCAGTAGAAGATGGCCTCTTTCTTGCAGTTGGCACACCACTGCTTCTTCTTGGTCTCATCCACTGCCTGCTGTTTCTCCAGCTCCAGCTGTTTCTTCACCTCCGCAATGAGCCGGTCGCGCTCCTGTTCCAGGCTCTGTCGCATCTCCGCCATGGTGAGTTCTGGAGGAGGGAGGAGAGGGAGGAGAGGGAGGAGAGGGAGGAGAGGGAGGAGAGGGAGGAGAGGGAGGAGACACTAGCTATATCACCAGACCCTAGCCCAGCACGCTGGGCCATCCTTCCCCTAGATTCAGACAGACCCTAGGCCAGCACGCTGGGCCATCCTTCCCCTAGATTCAGACAGACACTAAGTCTCAACTTAGAAACAGCCCCCACTAGCTGGGTGATCATGGGTTAGTACCCTGCTGGGACATTCATTGTTCAGATCTGGATGGTGTTTGAAAGGTGCCCAGTATGTAGAGAAGAGGAACCCCAGAGTGATCCCACCCCAAGTCACACTCCAGGAACTCTTCCATCCCTTTAATCCATTGCTACTTATACTTTCTGCCAACCAAATACACAGCATGGCAACCTACTGTATGCAAATGTGGCTCTAAGCACTATATACAACCTACTGTGTGCAAGTGTGGTTCTAAGCACTAGATACAACCTACTGTGTGCAAGTGGGACTCTAAGCACTATATACATATAACTCACATAAACCTAGCATAATCCCAGGAATAAGCACCAACATTCTAGCCATTTCACAGATCAGTAAATTGAGGCATGTAGCTAATAAGAGCTGATGTTAGTCTTGGATTCAGACAAGCTTTCTTACAGACCTGTCCTTGTGAGACTGGACCAAGTCTCTTGGGGCACACTGTGATTGATCCTTTTGTTAATAGGGCAACTATCAAACCACTGACTGGACTCTCATGGTCAAGGCCAGCAACAGGAAAGAAAACCCAGGAAATGAAGAGCATTCATCATTGGAACGTGGTTTCTACTGGGTGGGTATCAATTTTAGACCATTAGAAAGTCAAAGGATCTTAATGCCTGTATTCTAAAAGATGAGAACAGGGCCCCACCCCCAACTCCTGACTTCCCCAGGCTGGACCTTCCAGGATTCTGTGCCCTCCCTAAGTCCAGGCTATAGCCTAGCTTTGAGCTGTCTGCATCTGAGCACAGCCTCAGAGCCGCTAGCAGGCTGCACTGCGGTCAGGGCCTCACCCAGGTTGTGCTTCATCTCCGACAGCTCCTGCTGATGCAGCCACTGCAGCTTCTCAATCTCGATCCTCAGCCTGCGAATCTGCAAGGACAGAGGGGCCCTATGAACGCCATCAGCAGGCTGCTCCCTCACAGGGTCGCCCTGAGCTCAACCTCTGCCTGGCACCCTGGGGCAGCCTGGCTGTCTTTTCCACAGCTTAGGTTGAAATGGATCAGAAGGAGGTGGCATCAGAGACAATGCCAATCCACAAGGATCCTGGTCAGAGGCCGACTCAAGTGAGCCACCTTTACCAAGAAACACAGGGAGAGGAAAAAAGCACTCAAGGTGAAAACAGCACATCAAAAATTTGATTGGCATTTTGATCCTTTAAAAAACACTGAAACCCGGGGTGTGGTGGCACACACCTTTAATCAAGCACTTGAGAGGCAGAGGCAGGCAGATCTCTGTGAGTTCAAGACCAGTGTGGTCTACACAGTGAGTTCCAGGACAGCTGGGGCTACAGGGAGACCCTGTCTCAAAAGGACCAAAAATAAATAAATAAATAAATAAGTAAGTAAAAAACACTGAAAAAAAGGCCTGGCGTGGTGGCACATGCCTTTAATCCCAGCACTTGGGAGGCAGAGGCAGGTGGATCTCTGGGAGTTCAAGGCCAGCCTGGTCTACATAGTGAGTTCCAGGCCAGCTGGAGCTGCATCAAAAAAGACAAAAGAAAAAAAATGAGAAGAGGAGAGGAGAGGAGGGGAGGAGGGAAGATGGAGAGGGGAGGAGGGAGGATGGGGAGGGGAGGGAGGGGAGGAGTGAGGATGTTGAGGGGGAGGGAGGGAGGGAGGGAGGATGGGGTAAGGGGAGGGAGGGGAGTAGGGATTATGTTGAGGCTTGGCCGTCGGTCTTCTTTTCGTGTTCTTTTATTTGCTGGGGCTGTAGGGTGTTTATGTCGGCGGTGGCGGTTCAGTTTAGGTGCTGCTGGGTCTTTCTTGTTGTCGTTCTTTGTTTCGCTTCAGCCCCTCTTTCTTCTTTTCTTTTTTCGCGTTTTCTCTTTTCTCCTCTGCACCGCCCCCGCCTCTGCCTTCAAAAACCATGGACTCAACTTAGAATTCCCAGCCTATAGCACCATCAACAATGACTTCATGAAATCCCGCTCCACAGCTGGAGTAACTCTGGTTAAGAGCACTGGCTGCTACTGCAGAGGACAAGGTTTCAATTCCTAGCACCCACACTGCTGCTAACAACCATCTGAAACTCCAATTCCAGGGGATCTGCCGCCCTCTTCTGAACTCCTGGAACACTATATGCACATGATGCACTTACACACATGCAGGCAAAACACATACATAAAAATAAAATGTTTAAATTAAAAGGCTAACTCTGGCCTCTGGGTTAGCCTGTGACTGTCTGCACATGGCTTACACCATACTGTCCACACAAACATCAGCAAGTGGCCACTCTCTAGCCTCAGAATTATCTAAGAAGACAGTTTTATTTGTATCTGTGTGTGTGTGTGTGTCTTTTTTTGAGACAGGGTCTCCCTTTAGTCCCAGCTGGCATGGAACTTGCTATGTAGACCAGGCTGGCTTTGAACTCACACAGATAGGCCTGCCTCTGCCTCCCGAGTGCTGAAATCAAAGGGGTATACCACCACACCCAGCGATAGTTTCATATTTCAAGCACCTTTTCTCCATGCACAGATTCTTAGACAAGAACTCCATGCCTGGGAAGACAGTGAAGACTACAGCACAACCTCACACGGAACAAAAACCTGGCTTCCAGTTCGTGAGCCGGAAGGCCTGACTCAGGCTCTATGATTAGAAGGGAATTTATTACCCAGTACATGGTAAGTCTCCTCAGCCAGGTGGCTAATGAGGCAGCCCCCTCCCCACCCCCCATGTCCACAGCTGGCAGAGCATGCCAGGTGCCTGGGGGCCAGTGCCTGAGACCAACTTCCAACATGGCTCCCGGCGGCCCTGGCTGGAGCCTGGAACCGACCGGGAGTTCCAGGGCTGCTGACCTCAGCAATCGTGCTCCCGGCGGTGTTTTTTGAAAGATCATTGTAGATCTCTGTCATCGTTCCTTTGATGGCATCCATCATCTGCGAAGACAAAAACAATAGCCGTTTGTGGTTAGGATCAGGTGATCATTCTGTGCGGCTATTGTAAGCGATAAATATAAAGCCGACACTGAAAGTAATGCTTCCTAAGGGTGGGCGATGGGGCCCCCCCCCAAGATGCTTCCTAAGGGTGAGCGATGGGGTCCCCCAAGATGCTTGGCATTTCAGACTGTCATGTTGGGTGACAGAGCTGGGAAGGGCTGCTTCTGGGAGCTGGGCCCCACTAGCTCAAAATGTCACCCTGAAGATCATAGTAAAGCAATATAGGCACCACCTACAAAGTCTTCCTTAATAGTCAAACTTGACCCCAACTGTGTTTTTCAAGCCAACACAGGCAGATTTAAGGAAGACCTTGTTCTGTTGGTTTGGAGCTCTTCACCCTTAAAAAAAAAAAAAAATACATTTTATGCTTTTCTCTCAGTCCATGGATAATGAGAGTAATCCCAGAACTCAAGAAGCAAAGGCAGGTGGATCTCTGTGAGTTCCAGACCAGCCAGAGCTACACAGTGAGACCCTGTCTCAAAAACAAAACCAAACCAAACACAGACAGGTAGTGTCCCCGGGCTTGTTTCCTAATCCCTCTTATCCCAAAAGTCTATGAAAAAAAGGACAGTCCACACAGAGACAGGTGCCAATCGATGTGTTTATGGGACAAATGTCGCTTCTGCCTGCCACCTGCTTGATGACCTCTCCCCAGCCACAGGAGCAAGAAGAACGGGGAAGAATAGACAGGATGGCAGGCTAGACCATGGCTACTGTCTCTCTTATTTCCAATGGGAAGGCAGGACGGAGCACGCCCTTGCTTCTGACATTTTTCCCACCATCACGTCATACCATCTGGCTCTCAGTGGCTCCTTTTCCCCAAGGAAAAAAAATCAAAGACAACAAATATACCCTCCTTCTGGGGTGTGAAAAGCCAGGGGACGGCTGGCTCAGGACTACCCTGCGGCAGTTATGCATAAATATATGTGCTGCCTCTTTAAAAAGGCCAGCCAGCAAGATGGCTCAGTGGGTAAGGGTACCTGCTACCTAGACTCGTGCCATCACACGCACACACATACCACACACAAAAAGAGACGTAAAAGAGAAATACCCATTTGTCATATTTTTGCAGAAAATTAAAAATGCCATTGCTTAACTGCTGCCAAAGACTAAAAACGTAACTGCGTTCACCTCTAAATAAATGGGAGTCAGATGGCCCATCTGTGGAGGCTTGCAGTCCCGACTTGCTAACTGCTGCCGTCACAAACACCCCCCCCCCAAAGTGCCCATCCAGCCAGGTGCTCCAGACAGTCTCCTCCCTTGTTCCAGAATCCACCACACCAACAAAAACAATAATAATAATAATAATAATAATAATAATAAATAAAAAGTGCATGAAATTGAGAAGAGGCAGAAAGTATTGAAACTCCACCCGTCACTCATCACTGTTTGCATGGACTCGGGGCTGGAGAGATGGCCTAGCGGTTAAGAGCACCAACCGCTCTTACAGAGGAGCCAGGTTCGATCCCCAGCACCCACATGGCAGCTGAGAACCGTCTGTAACTCCAGTTCCAGGGGAATCCGACACCCTCTTCTGACCTCCGCAGCACTGCATGACACGGGTGCACAGACCTACATGCAGATAGTACATTCATACACATAAAAAATTAAAAAAAAAAAAAAGAAAAGAAATCATGGATTCATGGACTGACTGACTTCCAAAGATAGCAAAAGCTCCACATTAATAAAGGGTGCCGGTGCCCCTCTGCCAACACACACAAATCTGGGCCTTCGAACCCAGGCCACCTAGCAGACAGGCAAGTTCATGAACTTCCTACAAAATGTCACCGGGTTCAGTTTTTCAACTACAAAAAAAGACAGCTCTCAAAACCAGCCTTTCTTCACTTCTGACTTGAGGTAGATGCTAAAGAAAGAGATGGAATTTAATGATTTCAGGAGCTCAGGCACACCTGTTCTGCAAGACTCAGTTTACCCATTTTTTTATTTTTCTTATTTTACTTTATTTTTAATGTATATATGTGTTTTGCCTGCATGTATGCAAGTGGATCACATATGTGCCTGGCACCAATGGAGGACAGAAGGCTGCCCTGAATGCCCAAAACTAGAGTTATAGGCAGTTATTAGCCACCATGTGGGTACTGGAAATCAAACCTAGGTCCTCTACAAGAGAGCAGCCAATGTTCTTAAGAGCCATCTCTTCAGCTCCCAGAAGATTTTGTTTCCTCCTCAGACAGGGTCTCACTCACTATGTAACCTTGGCTAGCCTTGACCTTGCTATGACCAGGCTGGCCTGGACCTCAGAGAGCTACCTGCTTCTGCCTCCCAAGTGCTGGGATTAAGTGTGTGCTACCAAAAAAAAAAAAAACAGTGTATGCCATCACACCTGGCTCAGTTTACCCACATTTTCATTTCACATGTGCAGAGGTCAGAGGGCAACTTCATGGCACCAGCCCTCTCCTCCTACCTTTGCATGAATCCTGAGGACTGGCTTCAGAGTGCCAGGTCTCTACGGCAAGCACCTTTAGCTGTTGAGCCGTGTGTAGCCAGCCCTCCTTGTTAAAATGTGTCTGTGTGGTGTGCGTATATGCGTGTACACATGTATGTGCACATGAGTCTAGAGGCTGGAGATTGACTCTCAAATCTTTTCTACCTGATTCATAGAGGCAGGATCTTGCAACTTAACCCAAAGTTCCCTTATTTCAGTGAGTCTGCCTAACCAGCTTACACCAGGGACCCTGTGTTTGCGCTCCAGAGCACTGGAATTACAAGTAGAATCCCTAACTCAGATCCTTAGGTTTTCAAGCCAAATGCTTTGTCCTCTGAGCTCTCCACAGCTCTGACAATCCCCTCCTCTTTAGAAAATGAAAAGAGGAAGCCAGGCATGGTGGTGCATGCCTTTAATCCCAGCACTAGGGAGGCAGAGGCAGGCAGATCTCTGGGATTTCAAGGCCAGCCTGGTCTACATAGGGAGTTCCAGACCAGCTAGGGCTACAGGGAAATCCTGTCTTAAAAAGACCAACACTGGGGAAGCAGAGGCAGGCGGATCTCTGGAAGTTCAAGGCCAGCCTGGTCTACAGAGTGAAGTCCAGGTCAGCTGGGACTAAAAGGAGACCCTGTCTCTCTCTCTCTCTCTCTCTCTCTCTCTCTCTCTCTCTCTCTCTCACACACACACACACACACACACACACACACACACACATATATAAAGGGAAAAAAAAGGAAAATCTATCATGAGACTTTAAGAAGTCCAAGCTGGGGTGGAAGGAAATAGATGGAGTGCTGTTTCAGCAGGTTTGATTCCCAGCACCCATATGTTGGCTCAAAATCTCTTCTAACGCTAGCTCCAGGAAATCTGATACCCTCTTCTGATCTCTGTGAGCTCCTGCATACACACATATACTCAGGCACATACATACACTCAGAAGCACATACATTAAATAAATATTAACTAAATAAATTAAATAAATATTAAATTTAACTAAATAAATTAAATAATTAAATTTTATTTAAATTCAATTAAATTAATTTTTATTTAGTTAAATTTAATTAAATTTAAATAAATTAATTAAATTATTAAAATTAAATAGATATTAACTAAATAAATCTGTTTAAATGTTTTAAGAAAAGGAATTCCAAGCCAGGTAGAGTGACGTCCAGCATTTGAGGCCACGGCAGGAAGGTCACTGAGAGTTTGAGGTCAGCCTAGGATACACTGAAAAAAATAAAACAAAATTTCAGAAACTCTTCTCCACTGTTCCTTTAAAGTTTGAACAGTTTCCTCATTAATAACTAATCCCTCATTTCCTCATTAGTAAAAAAAATTACTACTGCTTATGGTATTTACTAAATAGTAGAGTATTTTTTTTAGAGTATTTCTTTTATAAATTATTTGTTTTTTATATTTTATACGTTTGAGTGTTTTTGTAAGTGCATCTGTGTTGTGCAATGCCTGCAGAGTCAGAAGACATTAGATCCCTTGGAGCTGGTATTATGGTTGTTAGCTACCATGTGGGTGCTGGGAACTGAACTTGGGTCCTCTGCAAGATCAGCCACTCCAGCACCAATAATACAGTATTTTTTTTATTTACCTTTTTTTTATGTGTATGAGTGTACTGTCTGCATGTAGGTTGGTGCACCCATGTCATGCGATGCCGTGGAGATCAGAAGAGGGTGTTGGATTCCCCTGGAACTGGAGTTAAAGACGGTTCCTAGCCGCCTTGTGGGTGTTGGGTATCGAACCCGGGTCCTCTGCAAGAGCAGTTAGTGCTCTTAGCCACTGAGCCATCTCTCCAGCCCCAATAGGGTATTTCTTATCAGCTATGAAGTTATTGACTTTCAGTAAGGAGATGGCTGGTTTACAAACATTCAGTTGGAGGTGATGAACAAAGTACTTAGCACCTGGGCAGGACCAATGTACCAAGCACCTCTGCCCTCCTTGAGAGTGAGGTAAAGTCTGGGGTCATTATCACAGAGTGGTCTACTGATGTCTGCAGACCACTGCAGAAGACTCTGCTGCCAAAGAAAACTGGCTTTTTTTTTTTTTTTTCATTAAAACTCAACCATGGTCATTAAAGCACTTGGCCAGTTAAAGAAAAGGAGCCAGTGCTGAGGGTGTCCCTGCATTCACAAGCAGTGGGGGACCCTGCCTACTGTGCCCCCACCAAGAAGTGTCCCAGAGAGTGGGTGACCTGGGGAATGAGCCCCTGAGCCCCCAGTCCCTCTGGGTCGCTGCAACAATCAAGGTAGAAGTCTCACTCGCCTGGTCCCATCCACATGCAAGCCAACCCCATGGTCAGCTGCTCAGAAGAGGACAGGGACTTGTTCCATAACTGGAGGAACATCTGTTCTGAATGAGCAGCTGGAGCTCTGAGGAGCGAGGGTGACACCTGGTTATCTGGGTCTCAGGAACAGGGACTAGACAATCAACCCCCTGCAGGAGACTCCGAATACTTAGCATAGGCCTGCATTTCCTCCTCTAATACTGAAATATTCCCTCTTAGAGGGAAGGGAGAAGCTCCCACAACTCCCAGGGCTCGGGAAACTCAGAATGCTAGCGGATTCAGAAGGCCCCTGGCCAAGGTTAGATACACAGTAACAACTACTGGGGGAAAACAAGCTCTCCAGGTTGAACCTGAACCTCCGAGGATGCAGCTTTGCCAGGTTTGGGGGTGAGGGTCAACTTTTGGTGATGCATCTGAGTCATCCATGTTCCTGTAACTAACCCTTTATACACTCCCTGGTTCACCAAGCTAGACTTGAGTGGGAACTCTTTCTCTGATCTGTGGATGTCCTTCTGCGCTAAAACATTTGTTCACAACTTTGCAGGGAGTCAAGCAGTATCATTCTAGATTTCTCTAGGGCTCAGCAGCTAAGAGCACTTGCTACTCTTGCTGAGGACCTGAGTTTCAATCCCAGCATCCATGTTGGGAGGCTTACAACCACCTGTAATTCCAATATCAAGGGATCTGAGACCTTCTTCTGGTCTCCATGGGGACCTACACACATGTACACAACCCCCCCACACACACATATACATAATTCATGAAATAAAATTTAAAAACAAAAGAACTAATGAAGTGAGGTCAGGATGGCACACCCCTGCAATCCAGCTACATAGGAGGCCAAGGCAGGAAGGTCATGAGTTCAAGGCTAGCCTAGACTACAGAGAAGGGTTCTGTTTCAAAATTAAATAAGCACCTCTGGGAATACAGCTCAGGGTAGAACATTTGGGCAGCAGGGGCAAATCCCTAGGCTCAATCCCCAGTAACACATGAAAAAATAAGAAATACATAAACAAGTTGAGACCCAAGGTTGAGACTGGTTTTGGAGATCCTCTGTAAAATCAGGATCTCACCCTCCCCACACGGTACCAAGTTACAGCCCCAACAATCCACAGCCTGAGCCGGGTCCTCTGGCACCCAGGTGATGCCCACTCACTTTGCTGGTGTACTTGGCGATGTCTGCGGCCACATCAGCAGAAGCAGTGGCGATGGGCAGGTCGGCGTTGATGGCGGACGCCAGGGTGCTCGCGGAACCTGAGCTACTGACCAGGGATGCCGGCTGTGTGCTGGTCACCAGCGTGATGGTGGATGTGGATGGACTCTGGGTGATCTCCTTCTGCTGGACAGCTGAGAAAGCAAAGCACTGGGTCACCCCAGCCGGGTGGGAACATGCATCCCAGCACACACCAGGGTAAAGAAGGGAAACCCTCACACAGGCCAGCCAGGTTTTACAAGAGGCAGTGGTGTCTCACCTTGACCAAGCTCAAGCCAGGCTCCTTTGAACTCTCGCTTCAACTAGGCCTCAACCTTGCACTACAAAGACCTGAATGAACACATCTCTAAGAGCTCAAGGTGGTGGGCTAGGGTGACTTAATCCAGCCTTGAAGTGCCTGGTGGAGAAAACCCCAGGCTACCATTAGATGCCAAACCAGCACCTAAAGACGTGAGAGCACTGTCTCTTCATCTCTATGGAGAGGCAAGGGCCCGACCATCCAGTGCCCATCAGCAAACCCAGATGGCTTCACATACAGATCCCCGTTCTGCTCTCTGTAATGTTTAACTTCCCCAACTCTGAGCCCCTGCTCAGCCTCTCCTGTCTCCCTCTTCTCTAGCCACCTCTGTACAAATCGCAGGTGGGTTTAGATTGCCCTGGGCTCCATTCCTCCAGTGGAGTGGTAGATTACTAATTAAAATCATTTCCTACCACTTTAAAGGGAATAATATTATATGACTCATTAAAATATCAGTCCATGATACTTTCAGGTTCTTGCAGTGCAGGGGGCTGAGCACACTGTCTTGTGCATGCTGGGCAAGCATTCTATGCCGAAGCTACACCCTCAGCCCAGCCCTGAACACTTTAAAAAGTCTAAGTGCACAGCACTCATTAAAATCCATGCCTACCACTTTGACTGGTACTGCAACAGTCCCACTCATTAAAATCAGTCCTTACCACTGTAACTAGAGGTGAAATATGGTATTCCTGATTAAAATCAATCCTTAAACATTTTAACTGATAAAATTACTGATAAAAGTCTGTCCTTAACCACCCTAAGGGTATTACTGCTTAAAACCTGTCCTCACCACTTTAACGAGTGACAAAGTACTGTATTACTAATGAAAACCAATCTTTACCAGTTTAATTAGACTTTATCCAGTTTGACATGGGACTGTCTAAAACCCAAGGACTTTCCAGTCACCAGCGCTCAGCACTGTATGTAGATGTACCCATCTACTCCACCCTCTAGGGCAGCCTGTGTGCTGAGGCAGTATGAAGACGGAATCCCATGAACAGCTATTCTAATTTCAAAGCCCAGCTGTGTCCCGATAACTTGCATGTCCAACATCAAACCAGCTCACTCCAGCTTGATCTGTCCAGTCTTTCAAGCATTTCTTCCCTAGCCACCTGTCCCCGAGCTCAACCAGCTCTGTTGACAGTTCCTCCCTAGGGCGTACTTGCACCAAGCTACAGCAGAGGAACCATTCCTGGCCATACCCAGGGATCAGGGCACACCATTGCTATTCATCTCTGACCTCCACCCCAATCAGTCATACAGGGTACTCCCCTGACACCCGCCATAGAGGGTGGAGTTTGATTCTACAGTTGCAGCAAATGGTTCTTACAGGCTGGCTCATCTTCACATGAGACAGAGGACAAGTTTTTAAGGGGACTACTGTCATCTTCCCACGCTTCACATTGCACACCCCTCCCCCTAAAAATGCCAAGAGGTCCTCTCCCGTGCACAAGGAAACTTACACAGATACACTCATTGCAGCATGGTTTATGGCCGAGAAAACCTGAGCACCATCTCAATGCCCACCAGGAGGAGAATGCTTTAAATAAACTATGAATATTACGCAGCAGTCCAGAAGAATAAAAACCATAGACCTCTAAAACATGCTGATGGGTTGGGGGGGAGAACAGTACTGTTTTTATGTTTTAAAACAAAATATTTGATGGTGTCACATATATAAGTATACAAATGTGTATACGCGCACAAGAAAGGGCTTTACGATGCTTATTCATGGTTGTCAAGGAAGGGATGAGATGATGGAACATTCAACATTCAAAGGTTCACATACATGTCTTTTCCTCCTTGTAAGGAGAACAAATGCATGTATCATTTATAAAATGAAAAACTAAAAATAATTAAAATAAACAGTTAAGTTAAAAAAAAAAAAAAAAGCTGCAGCCTTTAAAAAAAAAAGACACCAAATGGGAACTGGAAAGCTTGCCAAGACAAAATGACCAGGACACGCATGGGAACAGAAAAATAAAAAATTAAAAAAATTAAAAAAAAATAAAAGTAGCAGTGGAAGGCTTCTCTCCTGTCGATGTGGCGAGAAGGGAGCAGGCGCCACGGGTGGCAGAAGGGGGCGGTACCTTTCACAGCCTGTCTGGTCTGATATCTCGTCCCCTGGGAAGACTGAGGCTGCGGCAGGAGGCTCTGCTGCTGCTGCTGCTGCTGTTGCTGCTGCTGCTGCTGCTGGCGCTGCATCTTCTGCATGTGCCACTTTTGGGAGGATGTTTGAAACTTACTTGATGAGTTCCACACGACCCGCTGCACAGCCGGGGCAGTCTCCTTCGGTAAGAGCGGTCTCTGCTTTTTCACTGGGCTTCCTGTGACAGTGGCAGCTGGTGCTGTGACTGTGACGGCAGGCATGGTGCTGGTAGTGGCAGCCACGGTGACCCCAGTGGCAGGTGCTTGGGCAGCGGAACGGGTGAGCACTGGCGTCTCGGGGGGAGACTGGCTGCCCGCCGTGGTGGACAGTGGAGCTTTACCTAGAGCTACAGCCGAGTGTGAGAACAAGCAGAGACTGGATTGGACTCGGGTTCATGAGCAGGGACCTCGCATTGCTGGCCAGTTCTGGGTCAAACCCGGCAGATGCAAGAATGCTGAAGGACTTCAGCATGGCCACACATCCCACAGAAAGGCTCATTCTCAATAGCAGCTCTGCCAGTACTCACCTTACTAAGAACATGTTCACAGCCCAGATACAGACATGGCAAGCCTTCTGGGGGAGGAGGCGGGCAAGACCCAGCCAGTCCCTCACTGTATACCCACAAACCAGTGGCACGGGCAAGACCCAGCCAGCCCCTCACTGTATACCCACAAACCAGTGGCACAAGCAGTTGGTGAAGGGAAAAGCCTGGCCTCAGCCCTTCCATAGACAAACCCTTCAGTTGTGAAATCAATAATAGATGTACCCCAAGAACCAGATGGATGGCCCTGATTGTCAAAGCGCCCAACACTGAATCGTCTAGAAAGCTCTACGTCTTCCATCCTGCTCCCGTCTGCATCCCAGCTTTCTCTGCCCCCACATTTTATGGATAGCACATAATACTGGATTTCTTACTGTGCAGTGGTCAAGATTAAGTCTAAAAAAAAAAAATTTTTTTTTTTGGTCTTTTTTAGACAGGGTCTCCCTTTAGTCCCAGCTAGCTTGGAGCTCGTTATATAGCCCAGGCTGGCTTTGAACTCCCAGAGATCCACCTGCCTCTGCCTCTGGAATGCTGGGATTAAAGGTGTATACCACCACGCCCAGCTAAAAAATTTTTTTAAATCAAGGTCATAGGTCAGTGGTAGAGTACTTATCTGAGTTTGACTGCCTATAGCAATAAAAACATGATTATAAAAACATTAAGTCAATAATTATACAAGCAGGATGTGAAAATGGCCAAACCAATGCCAGTGAGTCTAAAGGTGGGCTAGGACTGCGGGCAGGATTTAACCAGGTGGAAGCCAGGACTGTGGACACAGGATGATTATGGAACGTGAGAGCAGGCTATGGAGAAGCAGCTGGCAAGCGAATCAGAATGAGTGGCCCCGACCTTGTTTATTAGTGGTTACAGAGGTCCCAACTGGTCCCCCTTGTCCCACCACCACCACCCCTGTCACCAAGATGCCCAGGAAACACACCACCCACACGGGTGCAAGGAGGTTTCCTCACCTTGGACCACACTCCTGAACTAGTGTAATTATTCCAGGTAGGACTTTCAGCAAGGGGAAGTCAAGGGAGCACAAAGGACGCCACAAGCATCCACATGGAGACCAGAGTTCGGTCAACCTGACGAGCAAGAGCTCTGGGGAGAGGGCGGCGTTCTTCCTGCCTGCCACAAGGAACCCTGATCCTTCTGGCTGACAGACACAGTCCCTGCCAGCTCTGGGTATAGAGGTAACTCTGAACTTTACTGATCTATCAGCTAGACAGATGTGGTGTCTGATGAGGGTTCTAACCTGAAACACCTTCAGTGACAAAGACATTAATATTGTTGATTCCCCAGCCTGGCCCCTACTTTGAGCAAAGGACAGCCACAAAACAGTCATTTTCTCTCTCCTGACTTGTAAAGGCCGGCCGCCAGCTTTGCAAGGGGTATCTGCTCTCTGCTACTCACACTGGATCTTTTCCTGAAGGAAAACTGGTAAGACAGAAATGGGACCATGTAAATATTCCGAACCAAGGCACTGCTTGGTTATCATTTAGATGCCAAAACACCTTCATTTGTGGAGAATTATGATGATGGTTTATAGAGGGAGAAAACAAAAGGCTACCAGAAATTTTATTTTTGGTAGAAATTCAGAGTATATAACCAATTACCCCAAACAAAGGTTAGAGTCCTCAAAGGACTGGCAGCCCAAAATTGGCCCATTAATTTAACGTCCTTATTACAGTATGTGCCAGAAGTCACAGCTTTGCATTTATAAAAGGTGGTATTTCTTTTTTGTTGTTGTTTATTTTGGTCTTTTTGAGACACGGTCTCCCTGTAGCCTCAGTTGTCCTGGAACTCGCTCTGTAGGTCAGACTGGCCTTGAACTCACAAAGCTTTGGAAAGCTGCTGTAACTGCACTATGTTCTAGAATCTTCCATCTCAATTGTCCACCATCTATTTAGGGTTTCCTGGAGAAATTTCCATCAGACACTGACACCCAGAAAGGCTCTGCTTTTTTCAATCAACTATAGTGGGGTTTGGGTTTTTGTTGTTTGTTCTTTTTTCTTTTGGTCTTTCAATGCAGGGTCTCCCCTTAGTCCCAGCTGGCCTGGCCTTGAACTCACTGAGATCTCCTGCCTCTGCCTTCGAGTGCTGGGATTAAAGGCCTGCAACACCACGCCCTTCAGAACAAGATTCTTAAAGTAAGGCCACATGCCTTTAATCCCAGCACTTAGGAGGCAGAGGCAGGCAGATCTCTGTGAGATTGAGGCCAGCCTCATCTACACAGCAAGTTCCAAAAAAACACACAGAAAAAGATTTTGAAGGTGCAAGCAAGGCCTTGCTTTAGGCAACGAGGCTACAGGACCTCCAGAGGACACACAGACTGGGTTAGGATAGAAATCAGCTCCTGTCAGAAGTGAGACACAATCCAAATGAAACCTGGCTGCGTCTTACACCCTGCACAGCTTTTGCTGCCACATACATGTCCTTCAGCAACGTCACTCCTCAGCCCTCAGTGAACGCTGCATCTTCCTTAGGTGCTTCTGAAGTCTCCCCTGCTACCCCCCTGGAAAACTCGATGTGACTTTGTCAGGGCTAGGACACCCTTCACTCATACTTCTGGAAGAGTTGCTAACATGCCTGTGGTGGCAGACACTGTGTCACGCCACTCTTCAAAAGAGAAAATCCACAAGCCTAAAGTGACCCAGAGCCAAGTAGCTATTACCCACTAGGGGACATCTGACACTGGCGGGCCAAGTTTGAGAGGCAGGTTCTACTGCCATCTAGTGGCTAGAGACATTCGCCTCCGAAAGACAAAAACAGAATCCCTGAGCTCCAGTGCATTCAGTTGCACAGGGCAGTTGGTCATACCCTGACCGAAGCAGCCATGAAAGGTCTCTTCCATTTCCAATGCCCAACCACCTCCCCTAAGGGATTCCTGTCCTAATAGGTAAAGACACCTATCCATGCCAGGCAACCTGATACATTGAATCCACCCACCCAGAACTGAACTCAACCACCTGAGCCAAATGGGGAACTTGAGGATGTAGCTCAGTTGCCAGAGAGCTTGCCCAGTATGCACCGAGGCTGTGGGTTTAATCTCCAGCACCCGAAAACCCAGTGTGGTGGTATATGCCTATTATCTAATCCCAGTAAATGAGTAGAGGCAAGAAGACCCAAGGTTGAAGGTCATCTTCGGTGACAGAGCTCAAGGCCAGGCTGGGCTATAATGAAACCTTGTCTCAAAAGCCAACCGGGGCTGGAGAGATAGCCCAGCGATTAAGAGCACCAACTGCTGTTGCAGAGGACCCGGGTTCGATCCCCAGCACCCACATGGCGGCTGAGAACCGTCTGTAACTCTAATTCCAGGAGAACTCCAGTTCCAGGGGAATCCGAGACCCTCTTCTGACCTCCACGACATTGCGCGACACAGGTGTACAAACCTACATGCAGACAGTACATTCATACACATACAAAATAAAAATTTTTTTTAAATTAAAAAAAAAAAAAGCCAACCAAACATTGGGCGTGGTGGTGTATGCCTTTAATTCCAGCACTCAAGAGGCAGAGGCAGGCAGATCTCTGAGTTCAAAGCCAGCCTGGTCTACATAGTGAGTTCTAGGCTAGCTGGGGCAAAAGGGAGACCCTGTCTCAAAAAGACGAAAAAAAGCCAACCAGGGGCTGGAGAGATGGCCTAGCGGTTAAGAGCACCAACCGCTCTTGCAGAGGACTCGGGTTCGATCCCTAGCACCCACATGGTGGCTGAGAACCGTCTTTGAGAATCCGACACCCTCTTCTGACCTCCGTGCAGCACTGCATGACACAGGTGCACAGACCTACATGCAGACAGAACATTCATACACATACAAAAAATAAAATAAAAAAAAAAATTTAAAAAGCCAACCAAACCAAAATGAAAAAGGTGTTTTGGGACAATAAGCAAAGGTCTTGGAGAAACAAAGTTGAGGCTAGAGGACATGAGAAGCAGCTCGAAACAGTCACAGAACTTGTTCTTCTGGTTCCCAGTGTTGGGGATCAGGCAGACAAAGCCACAGGTCTATGGACAACCGGGGACCTGATAAAGCTTTCCATACATCACATAGGGCTTCACAGTATCACAAATGCAAGGTATGGTTCTAACCCAAACGAAGAAACCAGAACCCGAGGGTTGGGGCTGTAGCTCAAGGGCAGAGCACTGGCTACCATGCACAAAGTCCCTGCACACCAAACCAGGAAAACGGAACCCCCTGGCAGCTGTTACGGTGACTTACCGTCCTGCTTGGGCAATGTCTCCTTGGGCTCCTTCTTAGTTTTGCGACCCTCCCGCCCAGAAGGGTCCTCTCCTAAGTCTATAACAAGCTCACTCTCCGAGTCAGAGTCCAAGCCCAAATGCACCGTTGGGGAATCTGTCTCATCTTTCCCCTTCAGTTTGTCCTTCGTGGGGTGAGTTAATGGCTTTGCCTTCTCTGTGAAGTCCTTTTCAGGCTCTGGGCTGGCCTTGTCCTTGGCCGGCACCACGTCCGCCTTCTCGCTGGCTGGGGAGTTGCTTTTCACCTCCTCTTTGACCTCCACTGGGTTGGCCAGTTTGGGCTTTTTTTTGGCACCAGGGGCCTCTTTGTCTTCAGGGTCCTCTGGCTCATTCTTGGGTTTCTGTCCATCATCGCTGGCGTACTCACTGTCACTACTCTCTGACTTCTCAGAATCCTCTGAATCACTGTGCTCAACGGCTGTGTAGACATCTTCTGAGATCTCGTTTATGCCTAAGGTCCAAAAGAAAACAACATGTTGCTCAGTCATACAAGAAGAAAAGAGGGAAGACACTTGTTCCACACCCCATGCTGGATTCAGAAAGCACATATGAACCGCATCACACTGACCTGGTGGGAGCGCCCGTGCCCACAGCTGATTAGATAAGAGCCTGTGTTGGAAGCAAGTGTCAGGCCTCTGGAACTGGAGTTCCAGGTGTTTGTGAGGCACCACGTGGGTGCTAGAAAGAGCAGCCAGTGCTCTTCAGAAGGGCTCAGGGACAGATGGGAGGGGCTGTTTAAATAAATCCAATTTGCAAATTGGAAAACAGCAACCCAGAGAAGCCATTTGTCTAGACACAAAGAAAACCAACTCAGAGGCAAAACCGGGTGTCTGAGCTCCTGACTCACCAGCAGCCCTGTTCCATACCTCTTCAAAGTTTGAACAGGCCTTTGCCTCTGTCCAGGGCTCAAAATGGACAGAGCCAAGAGCAGCACTGCCACCTCCTGGCCATCAGCTCACCTGCAGGACACGCCTCTTGTCTGGGGAGTGGTGGCTCAGCATCTGTTTGGTTTTGCCTTTCTTAAAAACTAAAGAGGGGGCGTGGTAGAATGTAAGGGCTGCGATTGGGGTGAATGGTGAAACTACAGCAATGTAGTCTGGACACTCATTTGATCAACTTGATTGAACAAACAACCTGTCACCCCCCACTGGATGGTGGGGCTGTAGGTGTTTGGGCACAACAGCCTGCAGATAGGTTTTGCATGAAGGATGCTTGTACTCATGGATTATCACTTATAGCTAAAAATGAAAAAAAAAAAAAAAACTGAGAGAAAGATGCAGGACAGTTATGGCAGAATGCATGATCTGGGATGGGGTGGGGGTGGGGGGGGAGGGAAAGGGAAATAAACCTGAACTGAATTGGAAAAAATGTATGAAATGCACAAAGCATCAATAAAAACTAATTTAAAAAAAAAAAAAAACTACAATTCACAAATGAAGAATTTCCACGTAGAAATCAAGGCGGCAGCCTCTTTCTGATACAAGCCCACAAGCAGCCAGTGGGTGGGGCCAAAGGTTGCTGCCCTGTTACGCCTTAAGCAAGTCACCAGGTGACCACGTGCCCCTCCTTCCAGCTGGCTTCTGATATGCCCAAGGCTCCTCCTACTCACAAAGGAGGCTATCAAAGGAAACTCACAGAATAGCTAGCTGGGTGCCTCACAACTCACACACACTACCCACAAAAGCTTGTTTCCAGCCATAGTTATCCTACCCCAGATAGGCTTCCAGCTCAGGCTTCAGGTAAATAATGCGTTCCCCAAAGAATGAAAATCCAATCAACTCTTGGCACCACCATAACTCCATGCAGTGCCCGGCCAGCCTCTGCCATGGTCTGGACGTGCCAAAGAGAAACTTGAAAGACGTAATGTCAGGCAAAGCCAAGGGAAAGAGTCAGAGGGGAACTAATCCCCCCTCCCAGGGCAGGGATGGAGATGGCCCATGGGCTCATGCTGCCGTAGGTAACTATGAGGCAAAGGCCTGACAGACAAGCGTGGCCATCTGTGATACCTCAAGCAAAAGACCCACCTCCCCGAGCCTCCGCGTGCAAACCAGAGTTGATCATTGTCATGTTTCCCAGAACAATCCAGACACAGGCCTCAGCCTAATGAGGTGGGTCCAGAAAGCACTTGGCAAGTGAAGTAGCAAAACTCTTATTAATGATAAGAGTACTAAATGCACAGAGCTTCAATAAAAAAATCGGCTTTGAAAAAAATAAAAAAAATAAAAAGAGTACTACTATATAGTGACATAGAAGGACCCCAGAGGGATTCTGGATGGCCTGCCAGCCTTGATCGCTGCCCCCCAATGCCCTAATGGGACAGACGCCCCAACAAGGAGGAATTGTAATCCTGTTGGAGACACCTGAGATCTATCACTACTGAAAAATTGTTCCTTTTCTGGGCTTGGTGGTGCACGCCTTTAATCCCAGCACTCAGGAGGTAGAGGCAGGGGGATCTCTTGTGAGTTCCAGGCCAGCCTGGTCTACAGGGAGAGTTCCAGGCCAGCTGGGGCTATACAAGGAGACCCTGTCTCAAAATCACCAAAAAAAAAAAAAAAAGAGGTTCCCTTTCTGGGCATGGTGATACACGCTTTTAATCCCAGCACTCGGGAGGCAGTCGAGCAGATCTCTGTGAGTTCAAGACCAGCTGGGACTACAGGGAGACAGAGACAGAGACAGAGACAGAGACAGAGA